>CM046374.1:15965531-16009701 GCA_025413025.1 Ficus hispida
CTTGCATTTTTTGACCAAAAGCTAATTTGGTCTCTAACTTGTTCATTTATATAAAAACCCGTAGCTAAATCCTTATTCAAGGAGCGTTGTTCTAGTTTTGCCCGGTTTTGAAAATCGCTCCGAAACTCAATCTTAATACCATTTTTAGTTTTTTGATTTAAATCTAGTTCAGCCTCTATGATATTCTTTTTGACCAAAACCCGTGGGTAAGAGATCCCGTTATCTCAGGAGGTCTCATTTATTATGATAGTTTGTAAATTATCCTAGAAGTATACTCTAGAGACGTTGTTAGATAAAATGACCTTCATGAAACCTTTAGATGTTTAAGAGATCTAAAACTTTCACATTTGAGAAAAACATAAATCAGCCTTTAAGACCCTCGTTTGGACTAAAATCCGTGACTGGGCAGGTTTACCCTAGTTTTTGTCCCAATTTGGAAAATGGCTTAAAAAGAATTGTTCCTAACAAATAGATCCAAAACTTTGTAGTTGATGACAAAGACTAAAATCGTCGTTTACATGGTCATTGGAGCATAAAACCGTGACTGAAAATTTGGACAGGTTTTTCTGTTACTTGGTTTAGACACCTCCAAATAACATGTTTCTAAGACATGATCATAATAAAAAATCATCATGAACATAATCACCCCTTAGATCTAAAGCCATTCAACATAAAAACTTAAATAACAAAAATTTAAAACTTATTACAACCCAAGATCAAATTCCAATACATGGTTCTAAACATGAATTATAGCTTGAAACTTAAGGAGAATGGTTCAAGAGTCTTACCCTTGAAGAATCTTGAGTCGCTTGGTGTTTTGAGTGCTTAATTTGAGGACAAAAAGGGGAGGGAAGGGCTGCCTTTTGGCTGAGAAAAGAGATAGAAAGGGTTGTAAAATTATTAAACATATTAAAATAGCATGAACATTTACTGTTCTTTCTACAGTGCCCGGACATTTCTGCCCCTCCTTCATAGCTATTTTTTCCGTTCAATCCCGGACATTTCTGCCCCTCCTTCATAACTATTTTTTCCTTTCTCCACAGTGAACGGACATTTCTGGCCCTCCTTCATAACTATTTTTTCCTTTCTCCACAGTGAACGGACATTTGTGCCCTTCTTTCACGTGTCCGGATGAGTTTGCCTTTCTAACGCCGTTTAAATTATGCTGTCTCTATAGTGCACGGTCATTGATGCCCTTTTAATCCTCATCTTTGTTATGTCATCTCTTTTCATTGTTTGGTTTTTATGCACTGTTCATCCTCTCTTCTCCCCTCTCCCGCCGCCCCCCACCCTCGACCCCTAGCCAGCCCCTCGGTGTGCCCCCCACCCCAAGCGCCCCTCCCCCAACCTCCCCTCACCCCCCGACACCCCCCACCCCCCGACGACCCTCCCCCGGCCCCCTCTTTCCCTTCCCCTTTCTCTCTCTTTTCCTCTATTCTCTATCTCCTTTCCCTCTTCACTCTCTTCGCGGGGCCGACCCACCCCCCATCCCACCCCACCTGCCACTCCTTGGGGGGAGTTGCGGGTGGGATGGGATAGGGGGGGCGCCGGGCAGCCTCGGGTAGGGGGGCTGACGACCGGGAAGAGAGAAAGAAGAGAGGAAAAGAGAGAGAAAGGGAAAGAGAAAAATGGGGCCGGGGGGTCGTTGGGGGGGTGATCGGGGGGGTGCCGGGGGATAGGGGGAGGCCGGGGAAGGGGGCCCTGGGGTAGGGGGGCATCAGACAAGCCAGGGGGCCGAGGGGAGGGGGGCCTGTGGTATTGGGCACACCGGGCAAGCCGGGGGGCTAAGGGGAGTGGGGCCTGGGGTAGGGGGCCGGGGGGCGGGCTGGGAGCCGGTGGTGGGGGGCTACGGGAGGGAGGAGAAGGGAGAGAAATGGGAAGAAATAGAGGGGAAAAGAGAGATAAGAGAAGAGAGAGAGGGAGGTCGCTGGTAGCCGGCCAGCCAGGGTTGAGGCCGGTAGTGGGGGGGCCGGAGGTGGGTCGCCGCGGGAGAGAGGAGAAGAGAGAGAAGAGACGAGAGAGAAAGGGAAAGAGAGAGCAAATGGGGTCGCCAGCGGCTGGCGGTCGGCGTCTGGGGTTGAGGGACCGGAGATGGGTCACCGACGTCCATCGCCGGCGGCGAGAAGATCGCCGGTGATGGAGAAGACTTTGGGTGGAAAGGATTATGTGAGGTAAGGTATATGATAAGTATCGTACACCATCAATATTTCAACCGTTCGATTAAATCTTAACGGCCTAAAAAAAAGCTTTACCGGTAGAGACCATACAAGGGTCTCTGCCACAGACTCACCGCATTTAATAATAAAGTACAAAACTACTCACTTCTTAAAAAAAAAAATTTCTGTCTTTTTGTTGCAAATTGATCTTTCAACTTTTTATACAGTGATGCAGTGGGCTATTATAATTTGACTAATTTCATGCTTCCTTGATCACAATGAACTAGTTTATTAGTTCATGTTTCTTGCATCATATTGTATTCTATTTTATTGCTACTAAGAGAAAATTTAGGGCCTCCAACTTCTCTTGATTCCGATCTCATCGTTGCGTGGGGCTCAAGATTTGGAGTCAAGACTGAGGTAAGGATCAAGGGGCTAGAGATTAGATCACGGTCCATTACCGGTGTCAAAGATGAGACTGAGGTGTGATAGTGGTCGGGATCTAGGGGCAACATCAGGTTAGATTTTGGGAGAGTGATCAAGAGAAAAGGTCACAACTATCACACTTTTGAAAACCTCTAGACATTCTTGACACAGTTTTAGACACTTTAACTTCTTCGCTTCTCAATAGAACTCAATCTAATCTGTTTTAAACAAAATTTCCCTATTGCTAATATATATATATATATATATATATATATATATAAAGATATTGCATACATTCTACTAGATATCATCAAAACCAACAGTTATAACTGTTATGTTAGTCACGTGCTTTGGTCATAGGCACCGATTACCTGAATACACGAGTAGAATATTTTTTATAATCTATCATTATATTTATTTGTTTTCAACAGAGACGACTAGATGTATCTGGCTTCGGTGGTCAGTTGCCGATGCTGGTCACCGGCTCCAATTGTCATTGATCGAAATATTCTAGTAGAATATTTTTGATAATCTAGCATAATATTTTTTGTTTTCAACATAAATCAAGAAACATCTCCAACCGAAGCCAGAGACGTTCGGCGATCCATTTTAAAAACGAAAAAAGAAGAAGGAAGAATCCATTGAAAGAGAGATTCCATTGAACATCTTAGGAACCTAAAGAGAATTGACTGTGGAAGACTCAATCCTTCTCTAATTTATCTCATTGAATTTAGGTACGCTTTTAATTAATTTCTCCGGATGATTTAACATAAGATCCTAGATTTGGTGATAGTTTTCATCGATCAAAGTTTTTTCTCAACAAGAATAAATAAATCGATGAGAAGAGTAATATTCAGAACGACAACTCTCATTTAAACGACAATAATTCAAACAAACGATAACCCAAAAGAAAAGGCATCAATAGAAAACTACAGCAAAATCATAAACCACTCCATGCCAGTAGCCAAAAAAAAAACAAGTAGCCTACAAAACGACACATGAACCAAGGATTAGCCTCAACAATCCAAATTAACTCATAAAGACACTTTAGCGGGTGGGAGATGAGGAATTTAGTTAGGAGGTCCTAAATTTGAAATCTGATGAGCTTATTTTTATTTATTATTTATTATTTATTTTATAATAAGTGAGAGTCATAAATCACACAATTGTTAGAAAATAAAAAATAAAAAAAAACCTAATTAAAGGCACTAATTAGTCAAAAAAGAAAAAAAGATCACACAACTGTTAAAAAACAAACAAAAAAAAAAAAAAAAAACCTAAGTAAAGCCATTAATTAGCCCAAAAAAAAAAAAACACAAGTTAAGGTTGGAGAAAACATTTTGTACAGCTATTAAGTTAAGTTTGGTTCCCTTCTTCAAACACGTCTGTCTAGTTCTGTTGTTGGCGATCCATGATTCCGCAACTTATGCCAAGTGTCCTGCTTAAGCAAAAAATAAGACACATCAAACTCCCATGGCAAAATTGAGAGCACAAGGAAAAGGAAAGAAAAAAAAATGATGGAAATATAAATTTAACCTACAAGCGTTGTTCGGCTAACTCTCAAAGGTTAAAAGATATGCTGGCATTCCTCTTGCAGCCTTTCTTGAGTTTTTCGAACATTCTGCAGATATTAACCATTTGCAAGTTCTTATACTAGATTATGCATCAGTTTTTGGATGATTGAAACTTAATTAACAAAGAAAGTACAATGGAAAAGTGATGATAAAGAACAAGAGCGCTTCAGGAAACAAAGAAGAAACAATCGCGAAGAGAACCAGATGTAAAGAGGAAATTAAGTTGGAAATCAAATGTCATCCGCATAGAGCGAAACCAAAGTGTTATAGTACCTGAAGAGAAAAAGTAGCCTAGAATGGGGAGGGATTGAAATGAAGAATGCTTTTATCATATTTCTTGACGGTCGATTTGTATGTTGGGGATGTGTTGAATTTTGGGTCAATCTTCCCCTGTTCCTCTTTGGCACCGTGCATTTAGCAGAGGACATGCATAGATGGAAAAACGAGTAAGGGAACGGGGCAGCCCTTCTTCCGGCAAGCACTGTAATTCTCGGCATATTGAAATTTTAAATCGTTGAAGGGAGGTGAGGTGTTGCAAGGATTTCCCATTTAGAAATTTAACATTTCTACCGCTAGAGATGTCAAGAGAAGTCAAAGTGAATGGAAGCAGCTCTTCGTCTGGAAATGAATCTGCTCCTTCCGAATCATATCCTGTGAGGGATAGCTCTTGAAGAATGGAGCATCTTTGCAGATCCCAATTCATACGGTTTGCAATGAGCATTCGGCAACCCATGATACCGAGTTTCTTTACACTAGACGGCACTCCCATTCCCGAGAAAGACTCCAATCTATTACAATGGCGTAAATATATGGATTGAAGAGAGGGATATGCGGAATCAATCTCTAGTTGACTTGTTGGAAATACACTCACCATTTCTCCCAAACAACACCCAATGGAAATTGTTTCCAAGGATGGAAAACAACTTTCTGGTAGTCCGACATTCAATTTTCCACATGACTCTACCAAAATAGATTTGAGATGCGGGAAAATCTCACATTTTTGCTCAACCTCAGTAAACGTCCACTTCTCAAATGAATCCAGGCGTGAAATGTGTAGGATTTCCAAGGATGGAAAAGGCTTAGTCAAAGAACTACCACAAAACTCATCTCCTATACTTTCCAACCCATCTATACTCACAATTCGAAGCTCTCTAAGGGAAGGTAGTTGCCCCAGTGGTGGCAATAAGCAACAATTTTTACAGTCATCACTACTACAAAAGGTAGATTACACGACGGAGATTACACGACGGTTCGTTTGGAACCGTCGTGTAAAGTGAGGTTTACACGACAGTTCTAAGAAACCGTCGTGTAAAGTGGTCTTCGTATCACTTTACACGACGGTTTCTTGGAACCGTCATGTAAAGTCCATACTTTACATGATGGTTTCTTGGAACCGTCGTGTAAAGTCCATACTTTACACGACGGTTCCAAGAAACCGTCGTGTAAAGTGATCCTCGCACTCACTTTACACGACAGTTCCAAGAAACCGTCGTGTAAAATGGTCTTCGTACCACTTTACACGACGGTTTCAAGAAACCGTCGTGTAAATGGACTTTACACGACGGTTCAAAGGAACCGTCGTGTAAGCCACCCGATTTGAGGGTGGCAGGGGACCGTCGTGGAATCCCCCTTAGGGGGATTCCACGGAAGCCACCATTTTGGTGGCTTCCACGACGGTCCCCTAAGGGCTCGTCGTGGAATCCCCCCTAAGGGGGATTGCACGACGGCCCCCAGGGGACCGTCGTGGAATCCCCCCTTAGGGGGGATTCCACGGAAGCCACCAAAATGGTGGCTTCCACGACGGTCCCCTTGGGGACCATCGTGGAATCCCCCCTAAGGGGGATTCCACGGAAGCCACCAAACCCGGTGGCTTCCACGACGATCCCTGGGGGACCGTCGTCGAATCCTCGAAAATTTTGAAAATATTCAATTTTTATTTTTCGAATTCCGCGCGAAAACTAATTACTTAAATACAACTTCCTATTCATTTCTATCATATATTCGCTCCTATCTCCTTATTTTTCTTAACACTCTCTACTTTTCTCAAGCACCCACATATATACTTCACCAACCCGCCGACATCTCTCTTTTAAATTTTGGTCTATCCGTCGTTGCCGCCGCCACCTCCTTCTTGGCCGTGACTATTCTTTTTCAAAGAAAAGTAAGGTGACTAAACCACATTTGCTTGTTTGTATTGTTGTTTGTCATTAAAGATCCATTGTTGTAAATTAGTGTATTTGTTTTTAATATTTCTCTTTGTAGAGGAGAAAAATTATTGTGGCACTTTACATCCTTTTGAACATGCTTTTTGTTCGCACACAACATGCTCGACGAAATGCCATAATGAGTTTTTCTTTTCAAAAAAGATAATAGAGTTTGATCAAAATTCAAAGCATAACTATAGCAAGATTACATGAAGTTTTCTAGCATGAAAATACAAAAATAGTGGCTCAAAACGGCCTATGACTGTCGAGACCGCGATACAAAAATTGGGTTTTGGGAGTCATGGACCCATGGGAGGACTTCGTCCTTTATTTTGATCCTCTTTGAGAGAAGAAACGAGACGATTTTACGGAGCTAATGAATATGTAAGTCAATTTTAATATGTTTTTTTTTATCTTAATTATTATATGTATCTTAATTAATTAGTTTCAATTTTACCAATTTGCTAGGGCCCTATCGGAAAGATTATGGCCGGTCAAGGGATTCGAAGGAGACAAGACTATAAAACCATAATCTCGGACCGTCCTTGTCCTCTCCAGGAGGGAAGTGTTGAATGTGGTTATTTTATTTTAGGTTTTATGAGGGACATAGTGTTAAATGGAATTGTCGTACTAGAAAGTAAAGAATTTTATACTTCTGAGGATTTGGATTTGATTAGGGGAGAATGGGTTAGCCATGTAATGTAATTTATTAATTATAATATGTGAACTTGTAATGTAAAAATTGGTATGTATTTTTAATTTGATAATTGAAGTTACTATCTTGGATCGTGTATTGGATATCATGCAGGTTAGGCTAGCATGGGAAATCACCAAAAAAATGAAAATATTTTTTTAAATAAAATATTACACGACGGTTCGAGCAAGGACCGTCGTGTAATGTACACATTACACGACAGTTCTTGGCCTAACCGTCGTGTAATATACACATTACACGACGGTTCGGGCAAGAACCGTCGTGTAATGTGATTTTGATGACGATACACCGTGGTGTAACATTGAGATACGACGACGGTAACGGGACCGTCGTGTTATCTACCACGACACTCGATTACACGACGGTTGGTAAACCGTCGTGTAATCCACAATTTTTACTAGTGCATGCAAAGACATTTCAACCATGTCATTGAAATATTGTTGTGCTACCCATTCTGGGAATATTGTACCTCCATAACCTCCAATTTTGAGCTTCTTTACCTTTTTATGTGGTTCCAGTGTTGCAAGTACTTTCCTTTCTTTTGTTGAATCGTCCGTTTTACCAGAATCCCAACTCAAAATAAGCTCGGTAAGACCCTCCTTGTTCTTCAAATCAGCTTGTAAAACATCCCCCACGTCCACCACATTTTCAAGCCCCGAAATGCAAAGACTTCCATGCAAAGATAGCAATTCTCTAAGCTCATTGATCCTAGAACCACCATTTTCACCCAAAATAAAATCACTCAACGTCTATAGATTCCTCAACTTGCACAGTTGTGGTGGCATTTCTTTCAATGGTATGCTTCTAATTACAAGATGACGTAGGTTGATTAAGCAACATGTGCTGGTTGGCAAGTGTGTAAGTTTTTTACAATTTGACAACAACAGGGTCTGCAAATTGCACAACTTACAAATTGAACCAGGAATTTCTTCGATATTTGTCAAAGATAAATCCATGTACCTTAAATATTTCAGATTACCAATTGAATTTGACAATTCTGTGATACTTGATTGAGATAAAGAGAGCACTTTCAAGCATCCTCCATCTCCAAGTAACAAATCATGTAGGAAAGTATCTGTCACCATTGACGTACCAATGTGATGTGATGCTACTGGTAAAGCTCCCGACGTTGACCTGTCTAAGAAGTGAGATGATAATGGTAAAGCTAGCAGGGTCTTCAGATGTGTGATTTTGGATAAACTTTCTAATTTCTTCACATCTTTATTGTCATTATGATATGACAAATGATAAGTCCTGCTTGTAAGGTGATCACTGTAATTACAACAATCCAATGTGAAACAGAACTCTCTTGAGATACGCATAGCTAAATCATGCACAAGATCGTGCATATGGAGAGTTGGACTTCCAAACCAGCTACTCGATCGTTGAAAGAATGACCTTGATATTAGAGAATTCAAGTATGCTTTTCCAACATCTTCTATTCTTTTTCCTCTTTCAGGTTACAAAATTCCCGCTACCATCCACAACATGATGATCAGTTCTTTGTCATATTTATTGAACTCATAATCTTTCGGGAAGATAGAGCAATATGCAAAACATCTTTTTAGCTGTGGAGTTAAGAACTGGTAACTCAACCATAATGCTGGAAGAATCATATTCTTTTGATTTTCTTGAAATTGCAACTCCCACACATCACTCTCTAGTATCCCCCTCCACTCCTCTGAACTAGACAGAGAACGTAAAACCCCAGCAATCGACTTTACTGCTAAAGGAAGACCCTTGCACTTTTTAACAATTTCTTTGCCCATTTCTAGGAAATCCGGATGTACCCCAGAGCCAATATTTTCAAAGACATGGTTTGCAAACAACTTCCAGCAGTCGTCATCTGATATGATCTGTAGACTACAAGCTGGAACAGTGCCCATCTTTGATGCAACAATTTCACTGCGTGTTGTCACAAGAATCTTACTCCCATCTGCTCCAAATTTGAAAGGGCTCTTTAAAGCATGACAAAGTTCATAATTTTCATTCCAAACGTCATCATGAATGAAAAGAAATCTTTTCCCCATCACTTCCTTCTTTAGTGCATTTTGAAGTTGATAGAGGTCTTGAATGTCACATTTCCTAGAACTGATCACCTCGATAATTACTCTTGTAAGTTTAAACACATCAAACTCCTCTGACACAGTTACCCACACCTTTAAGGCAAAATGATCTTGGACCCTGCTATCATTGAAAACAAGTTGAGCAAGAGTAGTTTTGCCAATACCGCCCATGCCCACTATAGGAATCACAGACAGCTTACGCCCACCATTATCATCAGCCAACAACGACTCGACAATAGGCTCTTTCTCAGCATCCCTGCCATAAACATCGCAAGTGTCCACCAACGGAGTGGGTAACCTTTGAGGTCTATTCTCATGAACACCTTCTCTCAGACCAAGCTCATCCTTCTGTCTCAAAAAAAGATCTAACGTGGCAAGGATCTCCTCTATCTCGGATTTTATTTTGTTGTCAAATGAACTATATAACTTTGGCATGATATTGAACAGCTTACTTGCTTTGCTTTGAGACTGATTGCCTTCTTCCACCTTGCGCTGCAAAGCTTCAGTGTTGATTTTGTCCATGACGTGGTCTGCTGCATAAAGCACTTCTTTAAGCTCATCAAGCCACTTCTGCACACCTTCGTCCATCAGTTGTTTCAACTCAGCATCGTTCAGTACCTTATTAGACGACAGCAAGCAGATCTTCAACTCATCAAGCAGCTTAGCCAGGACTTTCTTTCCTTTAAAGAAATTGAGGACCTCTTGAGAAGCTAGCCGATCAAATAGGACGTCAACGAAGCCGGATAGAAGAGCTCCTCCAACCAGTTCAGCCATGGATTCTTTTCTTGAGCAAGAACTGAAGTAAGAAAATTGATGATGGAAAAAGAAAGAACAGAGAAGAAAGGAGATCAGTTAACAAGTGCTGTATGGAATGAACCTTTGTGAGATTTATAAATGAACCTTCAGTTTAATATTAATTAATTCTTTGATTTCATTTGCCTTTTGTGAGGTTTATATATGTTCTTCAAAGTTAACATCAAAAACGACATCAAGCACTAAACAACAAACCTCAAAAAACACAATGCGTACAAGAAAACGGCACTAAACAACAAACATCAAATGACACGAGCATTAAAACCCCACAAGTATGCAAACGCCAAAGAATTAAAACGACATGAGTGGGCAATAACATTGAAAACGACATCAAATTATTAGTAAAACAACTTAATTATGAAGAAAAATTATAGCACATAACATATTTTATTGGTATTTTTAAAAATTATAACAGATTTTTTAAAGGTGATAAATTATATTATGTTTTTACGGGTAAACCCTTCAATTTTTTAGTAAATACTTAGATTTCCTAGTAAATAATAAATTTACAGGCAAATAAATTTTAGGCTCTCACCACGACGTTGAAGCCGACGATGTTAAGGAGAGAGAATCACAGTAGAGAGAGAAAAGAGAAAGAGGGGAGGAGTTGTATGGATAATTTCAATATTTTCATGTATGATTAATATAAATATGTATTTATTACTTAAATGTCGATATTAGTAAATTGAACATGACAATATGTATTTATTACTAATCTCCGACCCCAACTTTAGATGTAGATATAGTGAATTGAACATGACCAAATTAGTTCATTAATGGGTGAAAACAGCTAGAAAGGTGGATCCGACACCAAGAACCTTTGAAAGTAGCTTTTGAGTATATTTCACCGCTAATGATTTTCTTTTGTGAACGTACTCAATATTTTTCTGCTCGTCTTCACTTTTTTGAAAGACAAAAGCAAAAATATTAAAATAAGTTCCACTAAATCGATAAAATGCGTTTTGGTTATAGTTTTAATTATTAGAAATATAATCTTAGCATGTGTTTGGACACACAATCCAAACCATACAATTACAATATAATCTGTCTTTTTTCCTCGACTTCACTATTCACACAATTTTGTAACTGAAATTTTAAAAGTCCATAACTTGGTATAAACAAGTCCAAATTCTACAACAAAAAATGCTTTTAACGACACAAAATTCTTGCCATTTTTCTTAAAATGTCATAAAAAGTCTCTTTCCGAATGTCAAAAGGACTATTTTACAACATTGACCTAAAAAATGTCGTCAAATTTAATTACGTTGCAAAAGTAAGATTGCACAAAAATGCCTATTAATTATTTAAAAAAATATGCCTATAAATATGTGTGGACTTTATATACATGCATCTAGCTACACAACTTTCCGCTTAACAAAGAACAAAATAAAACAAAATAAGAACAACATTTTCCACAACTTGTGGTTGCAAATATAGCCTAAAAAACTTAAATTTGCTCCAAAGAAAGAGAAAATTTTATCACTTCATCTCAATGGTCTTGAATTCCTAATGATATTTGATGAAATAAAAAAATCAAGCACAACCATTTATGAAAAATTACGGTACGATATTGACAGATGCAAATAACTCCTAGTTACAATCTTGACATTTTCTCATAACTAATTTTTATAATGATCACACTGAAATGTTCAAGTTTTATGTGTAGTCCCATGAGCTAGAAGACAATAGGTTCTCCCATAATAAAACTGGTAAATTTTCTTAGTAGTTTTTGCTTTTATTATTTTGGTGATTCACACATGAAGTAATCAATGCACAGCGATGAGAGTTAACAACAAGCTCTTACAAGGCTAAGCTGTTTTGAATAGCCCAGTTTGGCCGCAATCTCCATCTCATTCTCTCGTTCCAATAATAATAATAATAATAATAATGAGTCATCAACAGAACCTTTCACCCATTTATTCCTCTCTAGCAAAGCTCTTTTGCCTCTTTGTAACTGAAGATGATGGAGTTGTAGCATAGCTTCATTTGGCCCAGGACATACTCATTTGCTTGAGCTAAAACCACCCAAAAGGAGATTGCATAGATTTGTTTCAACAAAGCCAATAAACGCTTTCTTTTTTCTTTTTTCTTTTTTTTTTCATCTTTTTCCCTTCCCCTATTAGAACTAACAACCAATCTGTCAAGATTTAATACCGCTATGAAAATTATTTCTTAGCTGACTTAGCAGCACAGTTTCATTTATTTATTTATTTATTTTTTAATAAAGAGAATTCCTTAAGTTAAAGAATATATAAAGGAGTAAGATTTCGTCCTAACAGAGTATGAAATTAATAATCATATAATTGATATGTTCTCAGGTAGTTTTCTTATCTATGAATAAAGGTAGAGACCGAAATTATGTGAATAAGGTAAGTACAAACCTCACCTATAATATAACGACTCACGTTACGTAGTCGTTATTTAACTTACTTAAACTACTTAGCTTGTATATTTACCTCATCATACTTAGAATTTGTGAAACTTTTTTTTTTAATTTTTTTAATTTTTTAATTTTTATTTTTTTTTTTGCTTTATAGATATATACATATATCTTTCTGTAATTACCAAAATAACTGTACAACTTATACATGTTGAAATGACATCATCGAAACTAATTGATAGTTTTAGAACTTACTGTCCATACTTAATTAATAATAATTACTTACTAAAAGAAATTTAAATAGCATGTTTAAAATACTTAAATAGTATAAATTGTATAGCACCTATATTAAAATATGTTGTTCAAAATGAGGAAATTCTGCATAGTGGTCTCTCATCCTATCTTTCAAATCCAATTCGCAGCTTGCCTAGTCCATCTGGTACACTTTTGCCTAGCAAGGACAAATATATCCTCACAAAATAATTAAAAATATATCATGAAACTTGCATGATCTGTTTACATTTGATTGTGAATTATCGATTATTATTGATTATGGAATTTCTTATCTTGTCTTTTTTGTAGGCCTTGGTGTACGTATCAGATCTGTACGATCATCGGGGAGGTTAGGGTTTGCAAGGTCCCTAATAGTCATAAACTAGACTTGCTCCAGATAAATTGAAATTAACTGAACTAATGTTTCGTTTGTGAAAGGTTGGTATGACACCCTTAACTTGTCTTCTCTTAATCTTGTTAATTATTTTACAATGAGTATACAGTATGTCATATTTCAACATAAAAACTCAAAGCTATAAAACTGAGACATGTAACATGGCACTATAAAATATGTAAATCATGGCATCAAGAATAAAAGTATGCAACATGTCATACTCCAACTTAAATCTTAAAGATTAAACTTGAACATAATATCATGGAACATGTAAAACTGTGTTTTAAAAATACATCATAAAGCATGTATTTAAAATACAACGTAAATACTTGCATTTCTTAAAACAATTCAAAAGTTGAATTGATTAAAACCATTCAAAACTAGCATTGTATGAAATATTCAAACAAATATCACATGAAACATGGTGTACCTTTTGTAAAAATATTTAAGATTGAAAACTATAGTTTCAATACTGTAGATAAGGTTAGAACTTACTTGTTTTCACGCTACAGTATTTTTCCCGTCTTGATCTATTATTGAAATAACAGGACCACGTCCTGTTTTAAATACCCATAATAAGTGTAAGTGTTTAATTTAGCTAATTAGAGTTTGACTGTAGAAATTTAATTAACTATTTATCTATCTTAAATACTTGACCAAGTTGTTTGATCTGAGAGCATTGGGCCTACAAGCCCATTTGACTATGGGAATCCATATATAAAAATCTCCTATTAAGCATTGACAATATCTTTTGGGACTCTTGAGCTAAAACCAAACTCTCCTACTTCGATTGATAAAAATATCTAGCGGTCTGACTATCTTGTTACTGTGATATCTTTTTCCAAAACTATTTACCATAGTTTGGTATCGTTAAATTTGAAGATCAATTTGTCCTTCTATCACGGAGATAAGATCAGCTTTTCCCATTTTTCATGTCATAGAACTTCATGACAAAATGCTATCTTTTATTAAAACGTTTTTTGAGAAAACTTTCTTATGCAAACTTGTGCATTTTAAAGCATTATATAAATACCGTGTATTGCTCAAAATCAAATGCACATAATGAGGGCCATTTAAAATTCTGCTTAAAATAAATGCATTTTTTGTAAAAGATTTATTTACGAATCTTATAGTTTTTAAAAAGATCTTTAACTTTTGTGCTTTAACTAAAAACTTAATAAATTTTTACAGGAGTGTGAATTATGGAAAATTCTCTATTTTGAATTGATTCCGTAAATAACATAAAACTATCTAATAATATTATTTCGAGAAACTTCTTCATGCATAAAACTTGTAGATTTCATCGAGATCTAAATCTTCTATATTTGGCTTAAAGCATTATTCAAAATCTAATGTACATGCTTCTTTTCTGTGAAAACCAAATCTTGGAAAATTTTATAATAATGAATTTTTCTATTTTTCAGCAATTCATAAATCACCATAAAATTGTACTTTAAAAACATTTTTGGAAAATATCATCTAATAAAACTTATTTAAAATTCATAGATCTTAAACTTGGCAGCTTTGGTCGAAACTTGATTTGGCCTGTATCTTACACTTTTCTTTGAAAAATTCGGACAAAAACTATTTTATTTCAAATTGGATCAATTTAGTAAATTCATAGAAAACAGTGCCTTAACAGCATTTTTTTAGTAAAAGTCGTCAAAAACTTTTAGATCTCACTAAGATCTAAAACTTTCATGTCTTGACCAAAAGCTAATTTGGTCTCTAACTTGTTCATTTATATATAAAATCCATAGCTAAATCCTTATTCAAAGAATGTTGTTCCAGTTTTGTCCGATTTTAAAATTGGTCTGAAACTCAAACTAACGTCATGTTTAGATAAAACGATATACATGAAACTTTTGGATCTCATCAGGATCTAAAACTTTACTTTTTGATTTAAATCTAGTTCGGCCTCTAGAATACTCTTTTTGGCCAAAACCAGTGGGTAAGAGATCCCGTTATCAAGAGATCTCATTTCTTATGGTAGTTTGTAAATCATCCTAGAAGTATAATCTAGAGAGGTTTCAGACAAAATGATGTTCATGAAACTTTTAGATGTTTAAGAGACCTAAAACTTCTACATTTGAGAAAAAGACAAATCGGCTTTTAAAACCCTCGTTTGGACTAAAATCCGTGACTGGGCAGGTTTACTCTAGTTTTTGTCCCGTTTTGGAAAATGGCTTAAAAAGAATTGTTCCTAACAGATAGAACTAAAACTTTGTTGCTAATGACAAATATTAAAAACGTCATTTATATGGTCGTTGGAATATAAAACCACGACTAAAAATTTGGACAGGTTTTCAAACAGTTTGTTCCTTGGTTTAGACACCTCCAAACATGTTTCTAAGACATGAGCATAACAAAAAATCATCATGAACGTAATCACCCCTTAGATCTAAAGCCATTCAACATAAAAACTTAAATAACAAAAATATATAACTTATTACAACCCAAGATCAAATTCCGAAGATCAAATTCCTATACATGGTTCTATAACATGAATTATAGCTTGAAACTTAAGGAGAATGGTTCAGGAGTCTTACCCTTGAAGAATCTTGAGTCCCTTGGTTTTGAGCGCTTGATTTGAGAACAAAAGGGGGAGGGAAGGGCTGTCTTTTGACTGAGAAAGGAGATAGAAAAGGCTGTAAAATTATTAAAGCGTAATGAAAGAGCGTAAACATTTACTAAGCTTCCTACAGTCCGCAGACATTTCTGCCCCTCCGACCCAACTATTTTTTTTCTTTTTCCACAGTGAACGGACGTTTGTGCCCTTCTTTCACGTGTCCGGATGATTTTGCCCTTCTAAGGCCCTTTAAACTGTGTTGTTTCTATAGTGCACGAACATTTGTGCCCATCTAACCCTCATCTTGTTTGTTATGCCCTTCTAAGTCCCTTTAAATTGGGTTGTGTCTATAGTGCACGGACACTTATGCCCTTCTAACCCTCATCTTTGTTTTGTCATCTCTTTTCATTGTTTGTTTTGCCCTTCTAAGTCCCTTTAAATTGTGTTGTGTCTATAATGCACGGACATTTATGCCCTTCTAACCCTCATCTTTGTTTTGTCATCTCTTTTCATTGTTTGGTTTTTTGCGCTATTCATCCTTTTTCAGTTTCTTTCTTTTCTCCGAACCCTAAACTTTAATCTTCATTTTTTTCTCTATCACTGCTTCATTTTTTTCGTTATCTTCTTCTTCTTTTGTTGTTGTTTCTTCTTCTTTCTCATTTTTGGTTATTTTTTTCATTGATTTTTCTCTCCGATTTTTGTCTCCAAATCCTAAATTCTAATATTCATTTTTGGTTTTAATTGTTTTTTTTAATTGGGTTTCTGGTCGTTTTTCCCCTTTTTTTTTGTCCTTTCGTTTCTTTTGTTTTGTTTTTCTTTTCTTTTTCTTTTGTTTTATTGTTATTATTGTTTTATTATTATTATTAAGGTTCGTTGAAAAAAAAAAGGCAAAAAAAAAAAAAAAACAAAGAAAGCAAAACACACTACAATTAAAATAAATAAATAAAAGATCAATGATGATTGAGAACAAAGATAAACAGCAAAACCATGCTCTTTCCGGGAAATTCTAGAAGACAGGATCTCTACAAAAGATTTTTCTTCAAATGCATTCAGTAATAATAATTGAATAAACAAAAGGAGGCTGATAGTGCAAAGACTTCCAAACAATTTTCTGGCACATGCCTGGAAAGAGAAACAGAAGAAAGAACATTCGAAGGTCCTGCAAGTGGGCCTTAAGAAAATTAAAGACATGAAAGTGGTGGGTCAAGTATAGCGCAATATATATATATATATATATATATATATATGTTGACTATGAAAATTCGCCTGAAGAATTTCCTCGTAATCTCACCATAAATGATCTCTCATGTAAAATAATAAATTAAAGTGTAGAAAAGTAGAGAAGACAATAATTTTACAGAGGTTCCCCTTCTACCCCAAGGGTAGTCCTCTTTGGAGTGGGGGAGAATTTGTTTCACTACCTTGCAAAGAAAGTACAATACAATGTTCTGTGGACTCAAGAAATCTCTAGGGTTTCCATGAGACATGCAAGCCTGTTTGCAACTCTCTCTTTTACACGCCCCTTCCTCGCTTGAATATAAATATTAAATAAAAATAAAACATTTTCGCACGTTGTAGCCATTACCCATCGTCCTATAATTGAGATTTGAGGATTTTTTCCAACCATTGTTATGCCATATTTCTCAGGGTTACATGCTCGGTACCTTTCATGATCTCCACATTTCCCGGCCCCTTTGATTGACCGGGTCTCAATGGCCTCTTATGCTGCTGCGTGACAGGTTTCTTGGTAGTTCCTATTCGGCACCCTTCACGGTATCCATATTTCCCGACATCATTATTATTGAAGTCGGCACCCTTTATCTTTGAAGTTGACACCCTTTATGTTGATTCCTTAAAGGGTGCCTGTAAGAACTTTATTAAGCAAAATCTACTTGTTTTGTTTTTGGAGCCAACAACATCAACTCGGAACCCCATCAACAATGCTCCCCCACGCCCCCCCTGTAATGACCCGATTACGTAGGCCATTACATTACCATGCTCTGATACCAAATCTTGTGGCGACCTACCTCACATGGTTGCTACCTCATTCTTAAACATATTTAATCATACTTAAACTTACTATTATGTTTTGTAAAAATACGGAGATATTTTTTTTTAACTCAAATTTAAAATCTAACTTATTCCCATTCTTATTTATATGTACTCAATTGAGTACTGAGTTTTAAAACCATCTTAATATATTTGATAAACTATACTAATTACCGTAGTAGTAAACATTTAAACACTGTCCCAGTACTAAGTATCGGTATCATTAAATTATCATAGCATAACACAACATATTTTACAAAATTCGTGACGGTCTCCAACCCAAATTTCACAATCTACAGTGTCATATCTCCATGGTCTTGCATCAAGCATGTCCGGTAGGTTACTTACCTATAGCATGAACGTAAGTTATGAGCTTTCGCTCCAGAAGTACAACTTTCCATTCCTATAAAATTATCTTAGTAAAAGAGCGCATAAATTGATTATGCTTTCTTATAAATCAATTATGTTTTCTTATACTAACTAATCATGAATTAATCATGTTTTCTTATGTGTTAACTTGGTTTTGGGCCCCTTACATAATATAACATGAGTGTATGTATCATGGCACGTAGCCATGGAGTGGTTGGGGTAGCCAACCCTGTCCAACTCAAACCATGGACCAAACCAAAACCCGTCCTCGTGACAAATTGGTACGACATGAGTAACTTGTTTATCTTATTATATGAAGACTTATTCTTGGTCTAATCATACTTAAAAAATTGAATCTTAACTGTTTCTTACTTGAAAATTTAATCTTGTCCTTATCATGTGATTTGTTATTAGTAAATATGCTTTCATGATGTCACAATAATAAAACATAAAACATATGTACATCATGTAAATCCACTACTACAGAATGTAGATACCACGACGGTTTTTGGTAACATTTTCACGACGGTTTTTTAACCGTCGTGGAATCGAGGGTCGTGGAATCTTTTCAGATTTCACGACGGTTTTTTAACCGTCGTGGAATGGGCAAAAATAGGACCTAAATATGGACATTTAAGGACATACCACGACGGTTTTACGCAAAAACCGTCGTGGTATCTAAACCTACCACGACGGTTTTTGCGTAAAAACCGTCGTGGTAGGTAACAACGAAAAAAAAAAATTTTGCGAATTCGTTTCATTTCTTCAAAAACATTTAAACCACAAAATTAACACTTTTTTCTGGAAAATTACTAGAAAAAAGTGTTGATTTTGTGGTTTAAATGTTTTTGAAGAAATGAAACGAATTCGCAAATCCGTACCTTACTCAACCAATTTAATTCAATCTAAAATTCCCAAATCCATACCTTACCCAACCAATTTAATTCAATCTAAAATACAACCACAATGAACAATCACCGAAAATGTAGGGGACGGACTTTGGCCATTTCGGACTGAATATTCCCAACTCAACAACCTACAAAATCAACATTTTGGATGGAAAATTCACAATCGACAACCACAATCAACAAAATCAACATTTTGGACGAAAAATTCCCAAATCCGTACATTACCCAAGCAATATACACTACAACTTACCGGCTTGTTGAGTGTGGGTAAGGGCGGAATACGGCGAAAGAGAGAGAGAAAGCTACGTGAGTTCCTTGGTGGACCCGTCGGAGAATGGAAGAGGCCGCATGAGTAGTGGAGGAGGCCGTCGGAGAATGGAGCTAAAAGAAAAATTTGAGAGGTGAGATAGAGTGAAGATGAGCGGTGAGATAGAAAGAGTTTTTGGAGATTTTAAGTAGGGAGGGAGCAGAGAGAGAGAAATGGAGGGAGGAAATTGAGCGGCTTTGGGTATGGAGTTAGAGTGTGTATTAGAGAGTGAAAAAGTGAAAAATGCTCGAAATGTAATGGGGTGGGAAATGGGGTATTTTTTTGGGTTTTAATACATGTTCCAAAAAATTGAATTTAATTCAAAAATTTTCAAAAATCCCGCCTTAACACCTACCACGACGGTTATTAGGAAAACCGTCTTGGTAGGGTCTTTTTTCAAAATTTTTTTTTTAATTTTTGGGAACTACCACGACGGTCTCCAAAGACCGTCGTGGAAGCATCGATGCTTCCACGACGGTCTTTGGAGACCGTCGTGGAAGCACGGCCTTCCACGACGGTTTTTGGAGACCGTCGTGGAAGCTTCGGCTTCCACGACAGTTTTTGAAAATTGTGTTCCGCTCCGTGTTTTTGCCTAACTTTCTACGATCGTTTTTTAAAAACTGTCGTGGAAGCTCCGTCGTGGAATCCGAATTTTGTAGTAGTGATCAATGCATAAATTTTGAAAAACATGCAAAGCAGTAAAAACATTTTTTTTTTTTGCCCATGTTGTAGGCGGAATTGTACTTACAAATTGTTCTACGCTCCTACTCTAGCATTTCAGAAAAGCAAGACAATAGGCTATATTCCTGTTTTCAAACGGAGCGTAAAAATTGTTCTATCTTATTACAAACTATAGCATATTCATTAAATAGTAAACCAGTCTCCAAACCGACTACTATCAGTCAGAGAATTGTTACTATATTCTTGAGTAACTTAGGTCTATTTTTGTTTCCTTTTCTCTAAAATATCTTGTTATTTATTTAGAAAATACCTTAACTCCATAAATCAAGTATTTCTTAACATAAATACTTGAAATTGCCTTTTAAAATCACTTGTAAATTCAAATGGATTTAAAATTTTTTGAAACTATTTTCAAAAACCATAGTCCTTTTTCAAAAGGGTCATAAAATTTTAAAAAATGATTTCAAAACATCCTTTGAATTTAATTAAAAGAATGTGTGCAGAAATTCTCTTTCATGTACAGTTTTGAAAACCCAGTTCTAACTTTAAATCGGTTTAGAATTTGGAAAAGTTTTCTTCACAAAAGTTATAGATCTCATCAAAATCTACAACTTTTATTTCTTGTCCGAAACTTAAATTCATCTTTAACTTAATCATTTTTGTTCTTGGAGAATTCTGGCCGTATACAGTACCTGGACCAAGCTACATCAACATTTGAAAACTAGTAGTTTATTATTATTATTTTTTTATTCTAGCTTAAAAAACCACACGCACTACCTCAAACGGTCAAAGCCGTGAGCCTACATCAACATGTAGCATGTCGGGTTCGTTCTTAAACTTCAACCATTCACTTGTCTAGTTGCATGAAAAACACAATATTGATAACTTGCTATTTTTACCAACTTGTGTCTTCATGTTGATTTATTAACTAACATACATAAGATCTTCATGCTTCAATATATGAGAGCATACTTACATGCACCAAATCTTAAAACTCATCATAGAGCATAAAATCAAACTTAAACTTAGAGCTAGCAAAATAAGATAACCTAAGCATAAATCAACCATAAATAGGAAAATAAGAGAACATGAGCTTATGCTTTTATATCCCATAACTTGAAATACACATAAATTCCTCAAACCAAAACTAATTAAAGTTTTAGTAGGGGATCAAGAATATACATCTAGAGCTTGAAAGAGTTAATTCTAGTCCTTGAATGAGAGAAATTCTTGCTCTTCCTCTCCACAATAACAACCGGCCACCTCTCTCTCTTTCTCTATTATTTTTTTCGTAAGGCTAGAGAGGAAAAGTTGAGATGAGAACAAAAAATGAGAAGATGACTAAATGGCCAAGTTTTCCCCTACTAACCACTATTTATAGATGGACTTTCCAAATTTTCCACAATTATTTTTTTTCTTCAATTTTCCTTGAATTACATATTTGGCCTTAAAATACAAAATTTTACCTTTCATGTCCTCAAAATGGCCAGCCATGTGGAGAGTTTTTTGCCAAAAAAATCTTTTCATACTTGTTTTCTTAATTCTTTACATAAAATCCATAAATCTAAAAATTTGCATAATTATCCATAATGACTTGGCCTCCAAGTAATGCTATGTTTGGCAATACTCTAAATACACAGTCTGTTTTCTTAATAATCTAGATAATATAAATACTATTTTAACTATCAACAGTCTAATAATATTAAATTGCAATCCAAAATTTGTCTGCATATAACTGGACCGCGTATAGGTTTTTCTTAGGACTTGAAGCCACTTAGTCATTATTGCTCTAAATATTATTCCTGATAATTCTAGAGCAATCCTAATCCTTATTCTCAATTCTGTATCCGTAACGACGGTCGGCCATAGTGTAATTTGAATACCGCTTATTATACTGCAGTACCGTCTTAATCATATCATAAGATATCCTGGTTATTCATTAGCCAGAACAAAACCATAAATCATGATTCTGCCTTTTTCATTATAAGGCCTCATACTTGACTTGATAAACTGTCATTGAGTCTTATAACACTATAAGAACTCGAACATATTCTGATAATCAAATCAGAACATGAACTTCATATTGACATATATTGTATGGACTTAGATTTCCTTTACACCTAAGGAAATCACAAGTTTGTTAAAAAAAAAAATTCAGCTGTTACAATCTACCCCCCTTAAAGAATTTTCGTTATCGAAAATTTAGTGGTTCTAATGTTCCCAAAAAAAAAAACATCACTACTACAAAAGTTAGCTTAGACGACGGAGATTACATGACAGTTTATTGAAACCATCGTATAATCTTGAGATTAAATGACGGTTTCTAAAAATCATCATGTAATCTTCTGATTTTAATAAGATTACACGATTACACGATAGTTTCCATAAATCATTGTGTAATCTTCTGATTTTCATAGGATTACATCACGGTTTATGGAAACCGTCGTATAATATCTGAGATTATACGACGGTTTACGAAAACCATCATGTAATCTTCCGAAAATCAAATTTCAAATTTTTACTTCATGAAATTCGTGCGTAAATCCTTAACAAAATTTCAAATTTTTACATAGATTACATGACGGTTTCCAAAAACCGTCGTGTAATCTCAAGATTACATGACAGTTTATGGAAACTAGAAACTGTCATGTAATCTTCTAATTTTCATAGGATTACACGACGGCTTTTGGAAACCGTCGTGTAATCTCGAGATTACACAACGGTTTATGGAAACCGTCATATAATCTTCCGATTTTCATAGGATTACACGATGGTTTTTGGAAACCGTCATGTAATCTTTCGATTTTCACAGGATTACACGACTGTCAAGTAATCTTCTGATTTTCATAGGATTACACAACGGTTTCCATAACCATCGTGTAATCTTCCGAAAAATCAAATTTCAAATTTTTACTTCGTTAAATTCGCGTGTAAACCCTTGACAAAATTTAAAATTTTGTGCTTTGAAATTCACACGTAAACATTAACTTAAATCCACTTTCCTCATCTTTTATCATCATTTTTATCTTTCTCCTTCTCAACCACTCAAAGATTTCTCCTACCCACTATCTCCTTCACCTACCTGCCGACAGTGCCGTTGCCCTACCCTCTCTCTTATGCTCTTGGTGATGCCACCCGCCCTCCCCTCTTCCTCATTCGACCGTCGCCCGCAAGGCTACCATTTCCTCCCCTTCATTCTCCTGTCGCCCTCCCCTCTCTCTCTCTTTTTTTCCGCAGCCGTCGCCACCTTCACTGCCACCCTATCTTCTCATCAAGGCTGTGAACTATTTTGCATCAAAGAAAGGTAAGGTGACTTCCATATTATTCAATTTCTTATTTTCCAATAAAAATACGAATACACAATTCTTTTATAACTTTCTTGGAATGTAATTTGTGTATTTATTGTTGTTCAATTTTTTGTATTGTTGCTCTTTATAGACTAATCTTTTGTGTAATTTTTTGACACTTTAAGATCTATGAACGCACAATATCTTACGTATTTGTTTTTTCGCCCACCACATGCTTGATGAAATGTCAAAATGGAATTTTGTTTGATTTAATCTTAATGGTATGTATCTTAATTATTTTAAATTTTGCAAACTTACAAGGACCCTAATGGATTAGAAGTTTGTAGCCGGAGAAGGGATTAAAAGGAGACGAGACTATAAAACAAAAATCTTGGATCATCCTTGTCCTCACCAAGAGGAAAGTGTTGAATGTGGTTATTTTGTTGCAGATTTTATGAGGGACATAGTGTTGAATAGAATTGACGTACTTGAAAGAAAAGAATATTATACTTGGGACGATATGGATTTGATTAGGGGAGAATGGACAAATTTATAATGCTATTCATTAATTATGATATGTATATTGGTAATGTAACAGATTTTTTTTTTTTACTTTGATATATTGTAGCTAATATTTTGTCAATCATATCCTGGGTCGTGTATTGATAACACATGGGTTAGGCCACCATGGAAAATCACAAAAAAATGCCAAATTATTTTTTAATTCAAGTTGGACTTTACACGACAGTTTCTGTTAAAAACCATCATGTAAAGTCCACTTTACATAACACGATAATTTTGAATAGAAACCATCATGTAAAGTTCTCATTTTAGCAAAATTTGCTCTATTTTTTTCTCTATTCGATGATGGTGCGACCCGTTATGGAGTATTGAGATAACACAATGGTTTATTAACCATCGTGGTATCTCAAAACATTTTATGATGGTGGATTACACGAATAACCATCGTCAAATTCATAATTTTTACTAGTGCATGAAGCTGACTGAGTTATTGGTTCCATAACACTCTAACTATATCACGAGAAATATATTGACTTTGATAACCACTACAAGAATTTGAACTTTCAGCGACCAAACCTTCCGCGACCAAAAAAAATTCGGTCCCTAAAGAGTAGTTTCGGAGACCAAATTTTTGGTCCCCAAAAGCCAGAGCCTTCAGCGACCAAATTTTGGTCCCTGTAGGTGACATTTAGAGACCAAATTATTTTTGGTCGCTAATGGTTAAGCGCCAAAAAAAAATTTCATTACCGCCGAAGACAAACAGTGACCAAAAGATTTTTGGTCGTGGTAGGTGACTTACGGGGACCAAAAATTTGGTCCCCGTAGGTTATCTTATGGGATCAAATTTAATTGGTCCCTGAAAATCGCTCATGAACAAACCAAACGGCGACTAAAATTTTTTGGTCCCCGTAAGGCTCCTTCGGGGACCAAAAAATTTTGGTCCCTGAAAATCCTTAATGGACAAACCAAACAGCGACCAAAATTTTTTTGGTCGCCATAAGTGATTTACGGGGACCAAAAATTTGGTCCCGGTAAGTCTCCTTCCGGGACCAAATTCATTTGGTCCCTAAAAATCCGTGATGAACAAACCAAACCGCGACCAAAATATTTTTAGTTGCGGTAGGTGACTTACGGGGACCAAAGATTTGTTCCCCGTAGATCATCTTCCAGGACCAAATTTATTTGGTCCCTGAAAATCCCGCATGAATAAACCAAATGGCGACCAAAATTTTTTGGTCACCATAGGAGACTTACGGGGACCAAAAATTTGGTCCCCGTAAGTCTCTTTCGGGGACCAAAAATTTTGGTCCCAGAAAATACCTTATGAACAAACCAAACGGCGACCAAAATTTTTTTGGTCGTCGTAGGTGATTTACGGGGACCAAAAATTTGGTCCCGGTAAGTCTCCTTCCGGGACCAAATACATTTGGTCCCTGAAAATCCGTGATGAACAAACCAAACCGCGACCAAAATATTTTTGGTTGCAGTAGGTGACTTACGGGGAGCAAAAATTTGGTCCCCGTAGGTTATCTTCCGGGACCAAATTTATTTGGTCCCTGAAAATCCCTCATGAACAAACCGAACGGCGATCAAAATTTTTTGGTCGCCATAGGAGGCTTACGGGGACCAAAAATTTAGTCCCCGTAAGTCTCCTTCGGGGACCAAAAAATTTTGGTCCCTGAAAATCCCTTATGAACAAACCAAACAGTGACCAAGATTTTTTTGGTCGCTGTAGGTGATTTACGGGGACTAAAAATTTGGTCCCGGTAAGTCTCCTTCCGGGACCAAATTCATTTGATCCCTGAAAATACTTGATGAGCAAACCAAACTGCGCCCAAAATATTTTTGGTCGCGGCAGACTTAAGGGGACCAAAAATTTGATCCCCGTAGGTCATCTTCCGGGACCAAATTTATTTGGTCCCTGAAAATCCCGCATCAACAAACCAAACGGCGACCAAAATTTTTTGGTCACCGTAGGAGACTTACGGGGACCAAAAATTTGGTCCCCGCAAGTCTCCTTTAGGGACCAAAAAATTTTGGTCCCTGAAAATCCCTTATGAACAAACGAAACGGTGACCAAAATTTTTTTGGTCGCTGTAAGTGATTTACGGGGACTAAAAATTTGGTTCCGGTAAGTCTCTTTCCGGGACCAATTCATTTAGTCCCTGAATATCCGTGATGCACAAACCAAACGGCGACCAAAATATTTTTGGTCCCGGTAGGTGACTTACGGGGACCAAAAATTTGATCCCCGTAGGTCATCTTCTGGGACCAAATTTATTTGGTCCCTGAAAATCCCTCATGAACAAACCAAACGGTGACCAAAATTTTTGGGTCGCCGTCGGAGACTTACGGGGACCAAAAATTTGGTCCCCGTAACTCTCCTTCTATGACTAAATGAATTTGGTCCCTGAAAATCCGTGATGAACAAACCAAACGGCGACCAAAATTTTTTTGGTCATGGTAGGTGACTTACGAGGACCAAATATTTGATCCCCGTAAGTCTCATTCCGGGACCAAATGAATTTGGTCCCTGAAAATCCCTAATGAACAAACTAAACGGCGACCGGATTTTTTTTGGTTGTGGTAGGAGACTTATGGGGACCAAAAATTTGGTCCCCCTAAGTCTCCTTCCGGATTTATAATATCATCTTTCCATATTAATAATCAAAAAATATTATTTTGATTTTTATAAATAAATATTTCAATAAGATCATTTACTGTCAAATTTTTGTAGTCAAAATATATGATCAATTCTCAGTCTCTAACAACACAGCTCTACAAAATATAATGTGTTCATTCTTAGTCTCTCACTCACTCTATCACTTTCCCAAAATTGTCAAATTCTAGGAGTTATCTTTTACTATTTCAAATTTGAATAGAATTATGATTAGGATTCGAATTACTGTTTAAAGGCTTATTTGTGATTTTGTAGAGGAGTTTTTTGGTGATTATTGATGAAATTACTTTGAGAGTTTTCTCAATAGAGTTGCATGATTTTCGGTATTCTAGTTAAAATCAACGAATCTAACACAACTTATCTTGCATATTTTCAGGGTATTCTTTAATAATCAATGAATTTTTGTGTTTTTATATGCTTCCGCCATTACAAGAAATTGTACTTTTAGTGACTAAATAGTCATAGTCGCTCAATATTTCATGTGACTAAAATTTATAATATCAATAACAATTTATAATATCATATATTATAATATCAATAACAAAATAATATCATCTTTCCGTATTAATAATCAAAAAATATTATTTAGATTTTTATAAATAAATATTTCAATAAGATCATTTGCTATCAAATTTTTGCAGCCAAAAGATATGATCAATTCTCAGTCTCTAACAACACAGCTCCACAAAATATAATGTGTTCATTCTCAGTCTCTCACTCACTCTATCACTTTCCCCAAAATTGTCAAATTCTAGGAGTTATCTTTTACTATTTCAAATTTGAATAGGATTATGATTAGGATTCGAATTACTATTTAAAGGCTTATTTGTGATTTTGTAGAAGAGTTTTTTTGGTGATTATTAATGAAATCACTTTGAGAGTTTTCTCAATAGAGTTGCATGATTTTCGGTATTCTAGTTAGAATCAACGAATCTAACACAACTTATCTTGCATATTTTCGGATATTCTAATTAGAATCAAACAATTCCCAATCTTGGTCCTTGCGGATCAGATCATCCATATAATATACTAAAAGAAACTTCAGATATGATCTCATATTTATAAATTAAATATTGATTCGAATAACCAAATCTATAGTAGTTGTTATATTTTTTTTTTATGAAATATACATATGTAAAGCATGTTATATTTTTTAGTAACAAAATGTAATTTTCGGCTACCAAAATATGATTTTGGTAGTTGATTCCACATTTATGCTACCAATATTTGGTAGCGAAAAGCTAGATTTTGTGATCAAATTCAAATTTGGTAGCTGAATTGCAACATTTAGTTGCCAAATTCCTGATTTGGTAGTGAAATCTTGTCAAAAAAATTTTATTTGTCATAAATTATAATATCAATAAGAAAATAATATCATCTCTCCTAATTAATAATCAAAAAATACTAATTATATTTTTATAAATAAATATTTCAATCATATCTCTAGAATTTCACTAAAAACCAAATGTTTGTTATCAATAACAAACCAAATATTTCAATAAGATATGCCAGAATTTCACTAAGGCACTTAATGTTTAAACTTAAATTTTTATCTTTTTCTAAAAAATAAACAAAAATTACTATTTAAACTTAAAAATTTTAATTTAACTCAAACTCAACTCAGACACCAAACACCCCTTAAATATTTCACCTCTGTCAGTGTACACATATATATATACATAAGTATATATATAAAGATATAGAGTACATCAGAGAAGCAACGAAAATCCTCTCAAAGAAATACCGAATAATTTCTGAGTTGTCTCTTGAAATTTAGTAAGTAACCTGAGATTTTGGTGGCAAAAGAATATAAATTTTTCATTGAAATATTAAAATTGCCGCCTCTCACTCTCTGATCACTTTCCCCAATTATTCGCCCACTCCAATACCGATCATTCTCTCCCTTTCGTCTCTCACTCTCTCACTTTCCTTTCTCACTCATCTTGCCCATTATTCTCAGTCTCTCACTCTCACTTTTCACCCACTACAGTTACACCCCCCCTCCCCCTCACCCAATTCTCAAAATCTCCTCTCTCGTCTCACTTTCGCTCCAGTCTCTCAGTCTCTCAGTCTCTCACTTTCCCCACTCCAGTCTGTTATGCAGCTTGAAGAGGTACTTCTGCTATTTCTTGATGTATTCAGCAATGTGTTTCTCGGTACTTACCTTTTCTCGCTTCCTGACTTTACCTGGTCAAGGCTTCTGTGGCTGCCTTCCGGAACACTCGTGGTTTGAATAGGCCTAGTTCATTCGAACAGCACAGGCAGAAAGCTGGAGACCTAGACCTCCTTGATTGGCTAAGAGTCATGTTCGGTTTCCAGGCACGTGTATAATTTCAATTAAGAGTATAAGATATACTAATAGATTAGTCATTATTTGACGTCTTTTAAGACCTGCGTATTTAATTTGATTCTTTTGATTGCTGTAGAGAGACAATGTCAGAAATCAGAGGGAGCATCTGATTTTACTCCTAGCTAATAATCACATAAGGCTCCATCCCAAGGCTGAACCACTTAACAAGGCAACCATTTATATTCCAATCTATATTTTTCAGTTTCGAGTTTTATAGCATCTAGGATTCAGCTGCTTTAGCATCATCTTCACCCATTGACCACATTTAACCCTTTTTTTTTTTTGGGTGTTAAATTTATATATCATTGAGAAAATTGCATGTGTTGCCTTCATGAGCTCAATCTTTTGTCAGTTGGATTATCTTTCTCACTTTAAGCACCAATCTTGGAGGAAACTACTCTTATCCTTCCAATTGTTGGGCTGCGGGACTTATATCCTTTTTTTATGCAGCTTGATGATCGAGCCGTTGACATAGTTATGGAAAAGCTCTTCAGAAACTATAAGATTTGGTGCAAATTTTGGGACGAAAGCATAGTTTAAGGCGAGATATATCAGTATTTTCTGTGCAAATTATTACCTGCTTGCTAATATATTAGTATCATCAGTATTATTTCCTTTATGATATTGTAGTTTGAATTTTGATCTTATGCTTGATCTGCTTCTTGTATCGGTGTAGGCTCCCTTAAGGTCAGCAAGAGATACAACAGAGGAAAATTCTGTACATGGGTTTATATCTCCTCATTTGGGGTGAAGCAGTAAACGTTCGGTTCTTGCCAGAATGTTTATGCTATATTTTCCATAATGTGTAGCACTTGACGGCTTTCCTTTTCCCTTTTTATTTAACAGTTATGTATTGGAATTCTGTTTTTCTTCCATATCAGTAACATATTCCAATATGGATTGTGTAGGTGGCTTCTGAACTCCATGGCCTATTGGCTGGAAATGTCAGCATAGTTACTGGTGTAAATATTAAGCCATCATACGGCGGGGATAATGAGGCATTTCTGCGTAAGGTTATAACACCCATTTACCGTGTTATTGAAAAGGTATGTTCTATAGCCCAAACATGGACAGTGTCACCCAGTTTCTAAGATCATGCATGTTTTAGGTGTGATGACGTCTTTTCGTATGATTTTCTGGGAGGCGAAAAAGAGCAGAAATGGGAAAGCTCCTCACTCAGCTTGGTGCAATTACGATGACCTGAATGAGTATTTCTGGTCTGCTGGCGTTCATATCAATCTGTGGAAATTTTGTGTTTATTCGACTACTTTGGGTCTATCTTAACTTGACTCTTACATTTGATTATATGTTTTCAGGTCATCCGATTGCTTCTCTCTTAGCTGGCCAATGGGTGATGATGGTAATTTTTTCAAATCAACTTGTGATTTGACACAGGTACTCTTACCTTCTCAGCTATTATCCTACTTTCCCGCAATTCCCTTTATTTGTTACTCAAATGATAGCGGTATCAGGGAAGAAAGGGGCTTCCTCAAAGAAAATCTGGAAGCACGGGGAAATCATATTTTGTTGAAAGCCGTACCTATTGGCACATCTTTCGAAGTTTTGATCGACTATGGACATTTTATGTTCTCATTCTACAGGTACGAAATTTATGTTCTCATTCTACAGGTACGAAATTTCAAATTTGCAACAGAATGGAACTATAACTGGTCTTTAATCTTCTCATGTTCTTTGGTGCTCATATCAGTAGTCTTGAGTTGGCTATTTTACAGGCAATGATCATTATTGCTTGGAAAGGGATTTCACCAATAGACATTTTTCAAAAGGATGTCATGTACCACCTATCGAGTATCTTCATCATAGCAGCTTTTCTTCGCTTGCTTCAAAGTATGATGTTTTTACTTACAACCTCAACATCCCTAGTTAGTTGATTTTCTTTCTTTTTAGTAGTTTTTCTCATTTGCTTGATGATGTAATGAAAAAAAAAAATCTAGTACCCCAAAAGCTATTTGACCTTTTTTTTTTTTTGTCATTCTTTTTAAATTTAAAAGAAGACTAATTTAAGTTACTAGAGTTGACGAATATTCATCGTAACATATGGATGGCTCCTATTAAATTTTATCTGTTGTGATGTTTATATTCTTTATGGAAATGGCAACTCAATTGGGCACGCAACTTGTCAAGCTTCTTTGGTTTTCATGTTTATTGAACTCTGTAAACTTCTCTTCCTTCCTAATCTAAATATTTCTCACTTCTTTCACTTTATATTCTGTTACATGGCTGTCATTTTTTACAGATTATAAACATAGTTGATTAAATGGAATTTGTAGTATTCTTTTTTAGTTTAGTATGAAACAGAAATGAAGTTTTAATATTCTATTCTCTGTGTTAAAATTGCATTGGTTTGTTTCAGGGTTTGGTTCCACTATGGTCATCCGGACGTATTTGACAGAATATTTTACATTACCCGTGGTGGCATCAGCAAGGCATCTCGTGGCATCAACTTGAGCGAGGACATTTTTGCTGGTATAGTCTTCATAACAACAACAGCAATATTTTATGGAACTTGATTTGTGATATTAAGAAGGCTTTTCGATTTCTATGGAGGACATAATGAAATTACACGATGAGAGGATGAAAAAACAAGATGAGCTATTCTAACTTCTTCAACAACTTAATCCGCCTTCAGATCACCCAAGACTTTTCTCCCAGAGACAAAATGGACTGCTGCCATCACCACCGCCACCATCAGCCACTATGTCCTAAGTTAGCTTTTGTTTTAATTATAGTTTACCTTCATTTGATACCTATTATAGTTAAACATTTACTATAAATTGTTTAATGTGTTTAGAGATTTTGAGTCTCTTTAGCTAATATAACATATTTTTTTTGCATTATCATTTTTTATAATTGTATATTTATAAATTGAAAAATATGTGACTATTCTCAACAAGCTATAAATATTATTGTTACCAAAAAATTTTGGTCGCTCAAACTTTCGGTAACCAAAATATTTGCTAGCTAAAAAGCTTTGTAAAATATGTTTTTTGGTCTTCGAAAAATTTTGAAAAATTCGCCAATTTTGAAATTTGCAAAATTCGAAGATACCTACGGAGACCAAATATTTTTGGTCGCGGATACCTTTAGAGACCAAATTTTTTTGGTCTTCGTAGGTGTCGATACCTACGAAGACCAAATTTTTTTTTGTCGCTGATACCTTCGGAGACCAAATTTTTTTGGTCTCCGTAGGTTCTGATATCTACGGAGACCAAATTTTTTTGATCGTCGATACCTTCGGAGACCCAATTTTTTTTGGTCGCCAATACCTTCGGGGACCAATTTTTTTTGGTCTTTGTAGGTGCCGAGACCTACGGGGACCAATTTTTTTTGGTCTCTGTAGGTGCCTTAACCTACAGAGATCAAATTTTTTTGGTCGCCGATACCTAGTGCGACCAACTTTCGGGGACCAAATGACGACCAAAAAAGTTTGGTCACGGAAGGCAACGGTGACCAAAAAATAAACCTTCTGGGACCAATTTTTCGGTCTCCGAAGGTGAAAATTCTTGTAGTGACCATAATGTAACACTCCTTATGAGCTAGCAGCTCAAAAAGAACGTTATTTAATGAAATAAATAGATCAATTCTCTAATTTTGTCATATGACTCTAAAACCACTGGATCAGTTAATTTCTTGATCTTACTGACCTTTAACTGCAAACTGCAAACTGAACACTTAGACACTTGAATACTTGAATACTTGAACACTGCACTGCATCATAAGAATTATCTGAGCAAAAAGCTCAGCAAGCATATCATATAATTTTCCTCATTTGAAAAGCAAATCATATCATATAACTTTTACATATTTAAAAAGTCCTTTCATCAAGCCTCTAAGGCAAGAAAACGCATTTCATCCCAGGTTACACTGGTTACGCTAGATCAAAGGACTGGTAATAAGAAAGTTTAAACTATTTAATTGACGATCGCATTTAGGTCAGACTGTTACAAGACTGATAATCTAAGCAAAATTATTAGTCCCTAATGAAAGGAAGAAATAAATCTGGTTGATAGATTCCAATTACCAATCCTCTATCACTTAGGAATTATAATAGGATGATTCACATATATGGCCAAATTAGAAATAAATGCATCCTTACCAATCCTCTATCTCTTAGAAATAAATGGCCATTCCACAAAATACTTTATTAAGATAAAGTAAATATATACAATAATAAAAAAAATGGATAAGACAACTAAATTCAAAATAATGTCATAAACCATGATAAAAACTAATAGCTGACTACATTACATGATTAATATCAAACCTTGACAGGAGAAACACTCACAAGGACTAGTAAGAAAAACTCACAAGGACTAATAAGAAAAGTACTACATATATAAACTTGAATATAAATAAAATAAACATTTTATGAAATAAACAAACAAAAATTTAAAATAATAAAAAAAGAATAAGTAATTAATATTAGTAAATAATATACATTAAAGTGAACAATTATTGATATATAAAGAATATTAATATATGATAGACTATTATTATATAGTATTAATATATCAAACAATAGAAAATATTAGAACAGAAAACATCTAATATAAAAAAAATTAAAATGGAATTTAAAATATTAAAAAAGAAATATACATAACAATAATATTTAGGGTTATTTACATGATTGTCTAAATTGAAGACTATGTTTGAAATATGTCCATTTTTTCTTTTATTTATAAAAATGTCTAATTCAATACTTATAAAGACCACATTACCCTTTCATCAAGAGTTAAATATAAAAAAAATAAAGAATTGATAAAAAAAAAAAAAAAAGGAAAAAATCTCTTTAAAAAATTCAAATTCAGTAAATCTTTTATAAAAGGAAAAAACCATTTTTCTTGACTTACAGTAGAGAAAAAAGGAATATAACAGATAGTAATTGTATTGTAAATGAAAAGCAATTATGATAATAAATAATTGATCAGTAAAATAAAATTCACAATATACATATAAAGAAAATTAAATAGATATTGTACAAAAATATTAAACACTTAAAAATCTAAAAATTATATCATAATGATATAGCAATTATCATAAAGGAAAAAAATACCATATTAATATAGTAATCATAAAGAGAGAAAAAAAAAACATACCACATTCAAAAAAAAAGTATCATATGGTAATTATCATTAAAAAAAAAAAAGCAATTTTATATGACATTTAAACTTTAGAAACTAACTATTAAAAAAACTTCAATAATAACAAATAAAAATAAATTATCATAATAACATCACAATTATTATAAAGAACCTAAATTATACTAAAAAATTAAATTTTTTACGAAATCTAAATCATACTAAAGAAATAGGTTATAAAAATCTATATCTTACTAACAAGCAATTACTATAATAAATAACTAGTTATTAACATAAAGATACATCAATGATGAACAAATAAGAAAAAAATACAAATCATGATGAGAGAAAATGATGTTAAATATAGTAAAATGACAAAATAAGTACTATGAATGATTGTTTTTATAAAAATGGACGTTTATGCAATATTATAAAAAAAATGAATATATTTTAAAATAGGGTACTAAAAGTATACTTTTTGTGTAATTATTTCTAATATTTAAACACAAATGTAGACTATTTGGTCTAACTCTATCCAAATATGATTCAGCATTTGTGCACACTGCAACAACAACAAGTGTAAGGGCTCGTTTGGGGGCACCATTGTCGTCTCTTTTCCAATGGTGTGTTTGGGGTGGATTTTGTTTCCAAATCCACAAAAAATTTACTATTTCACAAAAATTTAATATTTTATTTTATATTTTATCAAATCAACAATACACACATCCTAAACATTACTTTTTATTTCAATTACTCTTACATGAAATACAAAAATCCAAAACAACTTTCTCTAAAAGTATTTATCTCAAATCCATATTTTCAAAACATCTCAACTCCAAATAAAACATCTTCTTTCAAAACTTCATCTTTACAAATCCCCGAACAAGCCCTAAAATGTGGTCATCAACGAACGACCAAGAAAACTATATATGAACACAATCGTGATGATAAGGAAATGCAAATGATATGATAAACGACAGAATTGTGTCCGCACGGCAGAAATAACTCCAAAATGGAATCTTTAATTTGGCCTTCAGCGTTCGACAAAAAATGTTCGTTTTGCTTAAAAAAAAATCTTAGTGAAAAAGTATAAATCTTAAATTATGTTAAGAAAAAAATAATAAGGATCTTGTTTTGTTTATCACGAAATTTTATATATATATTTTTTAAATCATCTTATTTAGATTTGAAATAGCAAAAATATAAATTTTTAAAGTTTGAGTTGTTATTGAAATTTAGATATATAAATAGTGAAAGTAATGTTAAATAGAAGAAAAAGACAAAAAAAAATTTAGAAATGTAGTTTAGTTTTAAATAAGTTTTTGGATCTTGTCAAAAAAAAAAAATTTACAATGAAAAAAATAAAAATAAAAACAATAAAAGATCATGGTTGAGAACAAAGATAAACAGCAAAACCATACTCTCTCCGGGAAATTCTAAAAGACAGGATCTCCACAGAAGTTTTTTCTCCATATACGTCCAGTAAAAAAATTTTAAAAATTGGAATAAAACAAAAGGAGACTGTCAGAGCGAAGACTTTTAGAAGACCAAACAAATTTCTCACAGTATACAAGTCAACATAAGAAAGAATATTCAAACATCGACGTACAAAATAAAAAAATTAAAGTCATGAAAGTGGTGGTTCGGGGATAGATCAAAATAATAAGGGGAAAGTACCACTAAGATCATTGCATAAATATAATATAAAAAATAATATTATATTAATATAATATAAAATTAAATTAAATTAAAAAAATTAAAATTTGTGTCGTATTAATTAAGATTAAGAAATTTATATTATATTAGTCAATAGATAAAAAAAAAAAGTGATTATTCAGGTAATTTTCTCAAATAATAATTGTAGTAATAAAGTAAAAAAAGGTACTAATTTCTTTTTTTTTTTAGTTATTTTCTATCTTTTTGTTGCAAATTGATCTTCCAATTTTTTAAACGGCGATGAAGGAGGCTATAATTTGACTATCATATGCTTCCTCATGCTTCCTCGATCACAATAAACTATTTTATTAGGTGATGTTTGCACATCATATTATATTATATTGTATTGTTATTAAGAGAAAATTTAGGCCCTCCAACCACTCTGGACTCCGATTTGATCATTGGAGTCCGGCTCATGATTTGGAGTCAAGACTGAGGTAAGGATCAGGCGGCTAGAGAATACTGAATAGATCAAGATCCATAACCGGTGTCAAAGATGTGGTTGAGGTGTGATAGGGTCGGGATTTAGGGCCAATATTGGGGTGGGTTTTGGGACAAGGATCAAGAGAAAAGTTCAAAAATGTCACTCTATTGAAAACCAATTGACATTCTTGCCACTGTTTTAGACACATCCACTCAAGAATACTCAACTTAACATGCTTTATCTAAATTTTTCTTATAGATTAAAGCAAACTATGTTCACCGACAATGTTGGTCATGGGCGTAATCAGATTATTCTAATAGAATATTTTTGATAACTATATAATATTTTTTATTTTCAATATAGATGATCATGCGTATCTGGTTTTGGTGGCCGGTTGTTGACGCTAGTCACCAACTTCAGTCGCCTTTCACCAGAATATTTTATTAGAATATCTTTGATAATTTAACATAATATATATTTTTTATTTTCAATATAAACTACGGAACATCTTCGACTAGCGACGGTGATTGAAGCTGCATACATCCGGCCATATCCATTTTGAAAATTTAAAAAAATATATGGTAAAATGTCAAAACTAATATTTTACTACAATATTTTGGTGACTCATATTGGCAATCGGAGCCAAATACATTATTTTGAAAACAAAACAAAAATTTAGTAGAATATCCAAAATATTATATAGAATACTTCGGTGACCGACACCAGCGACCAGAGTCAGAGACCAACATTGTTGGTGGTAGTCAGGGCCAACTCAATCAATTTTAGGGCCTAAAGCAAAAAAATTTAAGCATGCCTTTTCTACAATAGACATATCTTATTTGTAATGGAAATTTTCACACATTAAATTTTGTAAAAAACCACATCAAAATCAAAATGAAAATGTATGCAAAATAGTTAATACCCCTATCGATAGGATTTTTTTTCACTTCCCACCTATAATTCTCATTTTTTATAATAATAATTAATTAAATATTAAACTTATCCAAAACATTAAAAGAGTGAATTAAAGGTTATATGAAATTTAGTTAGATCATCTCTTTGTTTTTGTTTTTTAAAGATGTAAAGTATTAAAATAAGTTTTTGAATGTAAACTTATCCAATATATATTTTACTACTTAGTTGACCTTAAATAAATTTTGTTAATGCTATGTAACAAATTTAGGGGCCTTGAAAGTATGAGATTTTTAGAATTTTATTTGTAAATATACAGAGAAATTTATTTGTTTTCAAAGTTATGATTGAAGTGGTTTTGATAGCATTTTCTGATTTCTTATTGATGTTTTGTTTGAGTGCGTAGATGATTTTACAGGTTTTGATTTGAATTTTTAATTTGACATGATTTTTCTTTCAATTGAATTGCTAGGGACTGGCAATAAACTAGTTGGGAATTGTGATAAATGCACAAAAATATATTTTTATTGTACATAATTTTCAAATAAATTAAATTTTAATTAAATATTTCTCATTAATTTAATTTAAAATATTTTTATGTGGAAATATTTAGTTTTACTATAATTTAATTTGTTTTGTACGGAAATAAGACATCCGGGTAAAAATTGCAAGCAAACTCAAATGAAAGGCCCCAAAAAAGATAAGCCCATCAGCAAGCCCGAGCCATTCGAGCCAGCCATGTAGCTAAGCAGCGAGGATACCAAAGCCGCCACGTGTCGCCTCTCCAATGCGTGGTTTCCAGCTCTTCTCAGTCTTTTTTCCGCATCTCCGGGCCGTCCGCCACATATGCACCCAGCCAATCCAAGCGCGAGTTTTCGCGCGTTCCATGAGCGCAGCAGAAGCGAGCAGTAGACGGTGGGCCGGGCTGTTTCCCACATGAAATGCTTCTTCACTACCTACTCGCCACGCGTTCCAGTAGGCCCCAGATGTCAGCCACTTCTTCTTTTCAGCCAATCCGCGTGCGACACTTGTTCCATTTGCATGGCATTCTCTTTGCTGAAGGCCATCGTTTCTTGTTGTTGCTCCTCCTCTCTTTAATATTAGTTTTTACGAGTTTTAATAACGAAACGTTATACGGAAAAGAAAAAAAAAATAAATAAATAAATTGAGTATTATATAATAAAAATAATTTTAAGTTAAATATTATAATTATAATTAATATAATTTTTGTTAATTTTTTTTAATAATGAACATGTAAAAGTAAGATGATAATAACACTAAAAATAATTAAGGTGAAAACAAAAGCAAAAAGATAAATTTTTTTTTTTACAATTATACTTATTTAAAGGAAAAAATTTAAATCAAAAATAAAACAGAGGAAAAAAAAAGGAAGGGAAAATTTTTGGATTGAAAAAAATTCGAAAAAATTATTCTGAACAAAAATATTATAACAAAATCAAATCTATATCTTATTTGATGAGTTAAAAAAAAAAAAAAAAAAGAAACCAAAAACCAAAAAACAAAAAAGGAAAATATTTATTTGGTTATATATATGTAAAAAAAGAAAAAAAAATAAAGGAAGTTTTCAATATAGAAAAAAAAATAGAGAAAAAAATTGCATGTGGAATGATAAAAAAAAAAAGGAGTGTTTAAAAAATAAAGTAAAAGAAATAAAGTATGAAAAAATAAGGAAGATAATATATTTACAATAATTTTCGGAATTAAGTTTGTTTTTTTAGATATTTATATTTACATTAAGATGTCTGAATTATATATATTAGTATGGATATATATTTATATTTATACATAGAAAAAGTCTTGAAGTAGCAAACTTTTTTCTTGTAGAATGACCAAGCGTTACTCGTGTTTAATTTTCTCTGTCTTCTCCTCCGATTTGTTATAATAAAAATATTTCTATGTGTTAGTAAAATGATGTTTTATATTTAATATATAAATTGAAATAAATTTATTAATTTATTGTGTAATTATATAGAAAAAATAATATTATCTGGTTTCTTTTTGTTTTTTTGCTAGGTCGTTTGGGGATAATTTGACGATGCGATGGGAGAGGTTGATGTTGAGGACTAAAACAATAATATATAAAATTATATAATAATTAATAATATATAAATATATATATTAAATTAAATAATCAAAAAATCAATATTAAAATATAAATAATAATATACCTTGATTCAACTTCTCCGATGATAGGTTTGGTAAAGATCAGTTGTTTTTTTACTTCCTAACTGAGGTGTCTCTGGATCAATAGAAATTGATGATGCGGGAATTTTTTCGAATGACATTGTCGGTGCAGGAAACAACATTGGTTGTATATCATCATCAAATGCTTTTACAATGACTGTATCGATGAAGGCACCTAGTAGATGAAATTGGATCACAAATATTTTTGATATGCCTTTCAATTGGCTCAGAATAGGAGGAATAACGGTTGGATCAGTGTATCCTTCTTGGATCGTCAGGATGGAGCAAGGTTTGTTTATTAATAATTGAATTGTTTTTCCAAACATGATGATATTCATCCCTCTGGTGTTGTCTTCAATCCGTGTATTAATTTTGTATCTGTTGAAAAATTTTAATATTTATTTAAATTTTAATTATTTTGATATTCACGTATGAAAAAAAAAAAGGAAAAAATTTTTTTTTTGATAGAGATAAAGTATATTACCAAGTGATTGGCATAGTAGTCAAATGTCCATGACTATCGCACCACCATGATATCCCTTATTGTTTTAGTTGTTTGTAACATCTTGAACATGCATTGTAGAACCAACCTTGACGAATATCAAGCTTCGTAATGGTCGTCTTAACAGTAAATTTTGTTTCCTGTTTGATAAAATTATATTAATAATGTTGAGTAAATTATTTATTTTATTTTATAGATAATAATTTAATATTTACCTAATTTTGATATGGATTTAAAGCTTGAAGTTCAGCGATTGTTGTTCGGTTAGCAATCTTTTGTTCTTCTAATGATAACACTTGTTTTGTTGATCCAGCAATAAAATCAATTCCTTTGATAGAATGACTGAATCTATAGAAAATCAATATATTAAATAAAATTAGTCTTTTTTTTTAATTAGTAAATATAAATAATTATAATAATTTATGAATGACAATTTATAATACCTATTTTGATTTTTTTGGCTTTAGCAGTGTCTGGATTAAGATAATATGAAGAACCAGTGGTGCTAGCAACATAAAATCCACCTGTATATGTATGATTATAATAGTTGGTGATTAATAGTATAAACTTTGTAATTTTTTTAAATTAAGAGAATGGGATTTTTTTGTAATTGTTGTATATACACTTACCCATATATTGTTTGGCTGTCATTGCTGAAAATGCTACAATAACTGGTTCAAGCATTGTTTGAATTGCATTTTCATCAAAAATTTCTCCAAGTTCTCCCCAGAGAGTGACATTAAGTGTTTCTTCTCTGTGGAATAAAATGACTACAAACAAATAATATATTAAGAATAAATAATGAAAATTTTAGAAATATATTTTTGATAATATATTATTTTAAATTACCTGATATTTTGAATGGTGACACTTCGTCTTTTTACCGATCTATCATTTATAATAGATTCTTCAATACTTTTGATGGAGATTATGCGACCAATTACATCTAACACAGTATAATAATTTGGAAGTCATTAGTTTTTATTTTATATAGAATTAATTTACTAATTACTAATTATAAATTAACAACTATAGATATCAAATATGATTTACCTGATAGAAGATCATTAATGTCGATTTTTGGTGTAAATTGGTCGAACTCCATAAAGTTGAATTTGAGTTGAGCTATTTCCGGTATTCATCCTCAACATTTTTGAAAATAGTGGATCTTGCAAATTGCAGCATCGCAACGTGAGGGACGATCTTGTACCTTGGTTTGTTGTTCGTGATGAAGAAGTTGCTGATTTCATATATGCTACCGACTTGTATTTTATTTGTTATGAATTCAGCATCTTTCGTACGAATAAAACCGTATATTGCCTCATCCTGTATTAAAAAAAATATATTAGTTATATGTTAAACAATAAGTAAATATATTTTTTAAACGCATGATAATTTTAAAATGAATTACCTATTTGTCAACTACTAAACAATCAAGGCTTATTAGTTTTCCTGTTTTGTAATCTGTGTTTCTCCATAACTGGCATATTCGAGCGCATATTGCTTGATGTGTTTCTCTTGGTTTTTGCACTCATATTGGACTGAACATTTTCTTTAAATAGAAATAATATATATAAATACAAATGTTATTACGTTGTAAAGCTCATTGAAACGAAATCAATATTACTTTATTTTATTTAATAGATATTTATCATTTTTGATGAATATTATGTAATATTTCTTTATAAACAATGTTTTTGAGATAATTTGGATATTTATTAATTGAATCATATATTAAAATATGTAATCCTTTTGGTGAAGTCACTCTAGATAAAGCAACATATAATTGACCATGACTAAAAATTTCATCTTCTAAATATAATCCGACTTTATTTAAAGATTGGCCTTGACTTTTATTTATTGTCATTGCATAATAAATTTTTAAAAGAAATTGTCGTCTTTTTAAAGTAAATGGCCATTTTGATTCACAACCTGTCATTTCTATCCTTGATATATAAACTTTTTCATTTGTATTCTTACAGTTAATTATAAACTTTTTCATTTGCATTAACATAACAGGAATTCCAATCTTAAGTTTTAATTCATGTGGAGGTAAACCATTGAAATTAAGAGTGTGCAAAAATTCAGTGGGATATAAAAGATTTAATTCTTCGATACTTCCAGATGATGAAAAAATAGTATCACAACTGTAATAAATTTTTGTATCTGTAGGTATAAATGATAATATATATTTATTTATTTCATCAGTTGTTTTATTTTTAGGTCCAATAATTGCTCGTTGTTTAAATAATTAATATCTTGAAAATTATTATGAAAATTATCATATATTATTGTGTAGATTAGTTGAATAGAATTTGTATTGTATTGTATTATGTATTTTTTAGGTATTTTAATCCAGGTAGCATCTTCATTTTTTGGATCTTTTATTCCATTTGTTGTTCCATCACCAACATTTAAAATCTATTCTAAAAAATTAGTTATTTCTATTTGTTTTTCAATAGAGTAATTATTTCTTTTTAATCGCATATTTTCTATTAAAGTAAGTATTCGAAAATATGGCCAAAGATAAGAATTGTTTATAGTTACATCAATAATATTTTCTTTTATGCCATTTGGGACAACAGGTAGTATTTATCTGAAATCACCACCTAAAATAAATATCATTCTTCCAAAAGGACGATCAAAATTATTTTTTAAATCATGCATTATTTTATCTAAAACTTCAAAACAATATTTATTAGTCATAGGCGCTTCATTCCATAAAATTAATATAGTTTTTTCTATTAATTTTGCTAATTAAGTATATTTTTTTATTTGGCAAGTTGAAAATTCATCATTTGAAAGAGGTACACGAAATCTTGAATGTACAGTTTGACCTTTTGGTAACAATAATGTTGTAATTACAGATGATGCTACAGCTAGTACTATTTCACCGTTTGATCTAATTTTACTAATAATAGTATTTCATAAATATATTTTTCCTATACCTCCATAACCATATATAAAAAAATAGATTATTATGTTTATCTTTAATTGCTATTAAGATTTCGTTATAAATAAAATATTGCTCTTCATTTAAATTTTGTACTAAATTGATGTTTTCTTCTATTAATTTATATATATCATAATTGAGTTCTTCCCTTAAAAGATTATTATTTAGATCATTAATTAATGATCCAGTTGGAAGTAGAAGATTATAATGTGATAAAGAACATGAATTTAAATTTAATAACTTTTCTAATTCATATAATACATAATTATATAATTCATTTTCCGATATTTCAAAATTTGGATTATTAAATAATTGTCTTATTTTGTGTAAAATATCTTCACATATTAATTTCCAATGTTTTTCAAGAAATTTTGCTGGATCAGAAATATTACAAAATAATATTATAATAATAAAGAGTTGTCGAAGTTGAATAGATGTTGACCAAAATGATACTTTTTTTATTGATTCATCTCATTCTTTATCATCTCCTAATAAACCTAATGCATAGCAAGCCATTTGATTTGTAGGATAAATTATATCATTTATTGTTCTAAGTGATTCAAAACTTGTTGCTCCTTTTGATGATTCAATAATAATTTTGAGTAATACAATTTACCTGAACCTGGATGAATATAAAATGTTCTTACTATAGTATGACCATTTTGTCGATGAGTCCAAATTTTGTTTTTATTATTCCATACCCATTTTGTTGGAAATTCTGTATAAGTAAGTTCTTGAGCATATTTATTAGTTTTATTAATTTCCATCCATTCTGTTAATGTTGTTTTTTAAATTTGTGGTTGACGTATTATATTTTCAAGTTGTTGATTTTTATTAAGTGTGATATTTTACATATTTGGTAAATGAATAGATAGTCGTTGAACAGCTGGATTCCTATAATAGATTGAATATTCAAATATTCTCCAAATTGCTTCATAAGGTGTGATATATCGATAATTAAGATAAGTTTTTATTTCATCGATTTCTTTATAAATTGGTGTTTCATTATTTTCAGTAATAACATTATCTTCAATTACAGCACGTATTATATCTGGACCTTTTGTAAGATATTTAAATAAATATTTAATTAACATAGATTGGGAACATATTTCAATATTAATGTGAGCACTATATTTTAAGCACAATGTTCGATTATATGGAACAACATATCTATTATCAAGTTTAATACCTTCTTTTATAACATTAAATTCTGTATCTCTACGACGATAAATAACAAAACAATTTTCTTCTATAGTTGTTTCATTTTTTATTTGTTTTGGGAATTTTTTTGAACATTTGGAGTTTTTCATACATGGTGCATTTGTTTTTACATATCCACATGGTCCATGTATCATATATTCTGTTATAATTTTATAACCTAAAGGATCTTTTATTGGATCTGGTATATCAACCGAAATAAATTTATCTATTTATGTACCATTATGATATTTATGTTTAGGATGTAACCAAAATAGCATATGACAATGAGGTAAACCACGTTTTTGAAACTCCACAACATATAGATCTAGAAAAGGAGAAAAGGTAAAAAAAAAAATTATTAATTTTTTAAATTTATTATGATAAATAATAATAATAATAAGTAATGGCTTTTTTTAAATTTAAAATAAATTAACTC
>CM046374.1:16009801-16049442 GCA_025413025.1 Ficus hispida
TTAAATTTTTATGATGTGACAGTTAAATTCAATGTCACAAAAATATGATTGCAATATTTTGATTTGATTTCAACTAATAGTACATAATATGGTAGGATAAAGAAAAAAAATCTTATGATGTGACAATTTAAGGTCATATATAAAGTTACAATATTTTGTGAAAAAATTAAAATAAAATAACTTTATGGTGTAAGATACAGTATGATTAGCAAATATATTTCATCATGTGACAATTATAAAATTTGTCACATGTGAGGCAATTTTACTTTATTCGAAAAGTCTGATTACTAAAATTGACCAATTAATAAAATTATCGTATATTGTGAAACCACTTTATACAGTAGTTCAGCAATCAATGTAATAAGGTAATAAGTGGGAGTCAGTAGTTTTAAGTTCACCTCATATTGCATTTTACTGCATCTAAAAATGCAGTACTAAAACTTGGACGTCAAGTTTATAGACAAATTAAGATTTATATTGTCTACCTTTTTTATAGATGAAAATTAGACAGACTTGCTTTAACTTTATGGAAACTTGAAAATTAAGTTTTTATCATAGATGATAGTTATACTGAGCTACTTTATCAGTAGCAAAACTTTGGAGGTCAAGTTTCTGATGCAGTACAAAAAAAAATGCTGCTAACTTTTTGACAATATAGGATCTTGGGATTTGAGCTTATAGTAGACAAGGGAAAAATGTTATTATGTCAAGTAAGCACATCAAGAAATTATCTGTTAAGGATACTATCAAGGAAATATCCCCGCTTATCTTAATTTAAAGAAAATGGAAATTTAGATCCAATGACTAGGGAGGGATTAATACATTGATCAATGGATGACATTGAACAAATTTTTTTTAGCCTTATCCTTGTAAGTGCATACACAGGGCCAAAGTGTAATAACTGAATTTTTTTACGGACTCGTGATTTTCTTATATATAAAGAAATTTAAGTCCGTACTATATGTTTATGTGATGTTTCATAGAAATTATAGATATCAATGTGAAATTCATAATTTTATTATCATAATATGTTTGAGTTCTTATAGTGCTATAAGACTCGATGGCAGTTCATCAAATTAAGTAAGAGGCCTTATGGTAAAAAAAGTAAAATCATGATTTATGGTATTGTTTTAGTCAATGAATGACCATGATAGCTTATAACATGATTAGGGTGATACTATAATTTTATTAAACAGTATTGAAATTATGCTATAACTGGCCATCATTACGGATACAGAATTAAGAATAAGGATTATGAACATTATAGAATAATCCAGAATAATATTTTGAGCAATTAAAATTAGGTGGCTTCAAGTCCTAAGAAAAACCTATATGCGGTCCAGTTATGTACAAATAAATTTTAAACTACAGTTCAACATCATCAGACCGTTAATAGTTGAAACAGTATTTGTACTATCTGAATTATTAAGAAAAAGGATTGCAAATTGGGAGGTAAGGCCAAACATGGCATTACTTGGAGGTTAAGTAATTGAAGATAATTACACAAATTTTTGGATTTATTATTTTTATGAAAAGAATTAAAGAGATAAGCATGAAAGGATTTTTTGGCTCAAATCCTCCACATTGTCAGCTTTTTTGGGGGTCAAAGAAGTAAAAAAAAATTGCATTTTAAGGCCAATTGTGTAAATAAAGGAAAGTTGAAGAAAACAAATTTTAATTGTTGGAAAATTTAGAAATTTCATCTATAAATAGGGGTGAGTAGTGGAGGTTTGGCCATTTTGCTATCTTCTTTCATTTCCCTATCTAGTTCTTAGAGAAAAAGAAAAAAAAAGAGAGAGAGAGAGAGAGAGATATATAGAAGAACAAGGAGTCCTTGGTGGCCGATTTTTATTAGAAATGTAGAACAAGAATTTTCTCTCATCTAAGATCTAGGATCCACCTTTTTCCAGCTTTAGAGGTATATTTCTTGATCCCTCAACTAAAACTTTAATTTGTTTTGGTTTTGTAGAATTTAAGTGTATTTTAAGTTATGAGATGTAAGAGCATAAGCTCTTATTCTCTTATTTTCCTATTTCATAGCCTCTAATACTTGATTTATGCTTTGATTAACTTTATTTGCTAGCTCTAAGCTTAGATTTGATTTTATACTTTAAAGATGAGTTTTGAAGATTATGTGCATGTGATTATGCCCTTAGATGTTCAAGTATGGTGATTATATGCATGTTGGTTAAGATATCAATATAAAAACACAACTTGGTAAATTAATGAGTTATCGATATTGTGTTTTTCAAGTAAATAGACAAGTGAATGGTTAAATTTTAAGAATGAACCAGGCACACTGCATGATGACTTAAGCTCATGGCTTTGACTGTTCGAGGTAGCGTGTGCAAATTTTTAAACTAGAACCAACAAAAAAATAAACTGCCAGTTTTCAGAATAATTGGGACAGTTTTCTGATAACTCAATTTTGAGCCCCTAAGAGGCCGAATTTCAACAAAGTTATAAATGTAAAGTTGTAGATCACAAAAAAATCCTATTAGGCAACATGGCATTTTTTGAAAAAAAAAAAAAAAAAAAAAGGGTCGGAAGGCCTCTTATTTTATCAGTGTCAAAAACTAATCAGTTCAGGAAACTGCACATGGCCAGAAACTTTCAAGGGGCAAAACAGGTAAGCTAAAGTCAGATTTAAGCTTCAAAAAAACATAAAAGTTGTAGATTTCAATAAGATCTATAACTTCTATGAAGACATATTTTCCAAATTCTATTAACCAATTATAAGATAGAATTAAATTTTCAAAACTGTGCATGAAAGAAGAAATTCATGCACACATACATTCAATCAAATTAAAAGGATATTTTGAAATAAGTTTTTTAAGGTTTTGTGACCCCTCTGGTTTTAGAAACTAGTTTCAAAGATATTTAAATTCATTTGAATTTCACAAGTGATTTTTAACCTTAAATACATACCATGTATTATAAAATACAATTTTAAGTATTATGCCAATAAATGCTTAATTTAAGAAGTTAAGATATTTTCTAAGTAAACAAGACATTTTTTAAACAAAGAAAATAAAATGTGAAGAACTCTTATGAAAATTAATCAAGCCGGTGATTAAATATAGGCCGAAATTACTAAAAGTTAAGTTTTAAATAGAGAGAAACTTATTCGACCTTCTTCATATACCTTAGTTACTTAAAGTTTAGTAACATTTCCTTAACTTAAGTTAATAGTGAATAAGAAGATAATTAATCGGTTGGGAGACCGATTAATTATTTAACTAGTATGTTATAATACATATTTTAACTTATGGTTTGTTAATCAATAATGCAGACTAATTCTTATGCTCTATTTGAAAACATGAATATAACTTATTACTTTACCCCCTTTTGGCATACTAGGACAATAGCGTAGGATAGTTAGTACGTACAAACCTCGTTTACAGTATGAAAAATAATAAATATTATTTTCAAGTCTGACATGTTTACATATATGCCATAATTTGCATGATATGCCATGTTTATGTATATGTCATATTTTTATCAATATGCCATGATCATGCATATACCACACTTTATGACTATGACACACTTTTTGATTATGTCATGTTTTACAATAATGTCTCATTTATAATAATATCATGATTTTAACTACGTCATACTTTACTATTATGCCATAGTTTATGACAATACTATGTTTTAAAATAGTGTCATATTTCATAAACGTGTCACAAGTTATCTTATGCTATTGATCTTTCTTTCATGCTATATCTATGTATCATATACATCAAGATTAATAAGATCACAAGTTAAGAATCTTAATCTTGGAACTACTCTTTGTTAAAGACTTTATATAGAAGTATGATTTTAAGTATACTCATCAAGAAATAAGTACAAGACTAGGACTAAACCAAGACAAGTGGAGTGTCGTACCAACCTTCTGTAGATCGTGCAGGATTATATATGTTTTCAAATTTTCAAAATTGTTAGGGACCTTGCAAAACTTAACTTTCTGAGGATTGTGTGCATCCGATACATACACAAGAGTCCAGATGTTAAGCAAAATAACAAGTCCATAATGGAAGATAAGAGATCCATAATCGACAATAAAATGGTTCATGCATAAGTTATACAATGCTTGTTATGTTTTTGTAAGATTAAATTTGTGCTTGCTGAACGTAAATATTTCATACTATATGTAAGAAGCCAGTAGCTTAATTTGGTGGGCCATGTGGATGATGCGGCAAGTAAAGGGTAGTGTGGGATACCACTACGTAGACTTTTCTGTAAATTCTTTTGAACTATAAATATATACATATATGTTTAAATAATTTATACCATGTTACGTATGTGATGTTTCAAGACTTCGGTTAAATGTAATGAATATGTGTGACTTTATAATTTGTTAAACAAGTAATGTGTATGCATGGTAAAGTTACCTATATGGATTAGTTTATTTATGTTGTGTGTTTTTTTTTTAAATTATTTTAAAATTTTTAGTACGTTTAAGTATTTGAAAATAAGATTTAATTTAAGTAAGCATGGTAGTGGCCTACGTAGTTAGGTCATTACACAAGAAGCTAGGAAAATTTTCCATCTAAGCTGGTGTGATGGATTGACAACCTAATTAGAATGGCAACCTAGGATTTGAGCTATGTCTTAATCAATTGACCCGTTACACTTAGGTTTGAATTTGTATTAAGCTTAGTGAAGGTTAATTAAGCTTTGTTGGTGACACTAAGTGTGTCGAGATAACAATTAACAACTTAACCCATTTGTCATTAGTCAAGACCTATAAAATAGGCACATTCACCACATCATTTCCACCATTCACCCTTTCTACTCTCAAGAAAAATTCTCTTTAGCTTTTCTATATTTTCTCTCATTTTTCCTTACTTTCTCTTTTGCCAAACACCCGCTTGGCCTCCTAAAACTCAAGAATTTCTTCAAACTTCCTACACAAAAATCGATCTCCAAGGTGTCCTAAACTAGATCCGGCCTCAGATCGAACTTTGAGGTATTGTTTTCAACCAAAATTTCATGTTTTCCTATTATGCTACCTATGGCTTTATTAAGTTAGAAGCTAAAACAAAATTTATTCTATGTTCTACTTTCCCGTGACATTTTAGAGCACAATTCCCGTGACATTTTAGAGCACAATCCGATACCCACATTGAGGTAAAACTCCTAACTTGATGTTGATGAAAATATTAAGTGTTCGATATAATTTTAGTTGGTGATTTGACTATGTTTTGGTTTCGATGGATTTGTGGTTATGATGTTACATTGGATAAGTTATGTTTATGATATGGATCTAGTATTGTTAAGGTTAGTGAGAAAAAGTTTAGAACGAACAAAGAAATCGACAATTTAGAATCACGATTACGTTTGTTAAAAAGTTTGGGTTTTTATGAGTTAAAAAGCACAAAGGAAAACTCAGAAAAATTTTATTGAATAAGTGTTCTAGTGTATAAATATGTTCTAACTTTTCACAGTTACAAAACCTTGATTTTGGAATGATGATTTGGATGTTTTTGTAAACATTATCAAAAATAGATTTCAAAACTCTGACTTACGAATTGTTATGAAAACGTAGCCTTTATGAGTAAAATCAAAATTTACAACGAACATAAAAATTTTAGATAATACAAAAACGAATATTTTACTTGAAGAAGTTTTGTCCAAATCTTTATGGGTTGAAAGATATAAAATTTTCAAATTGGTTTTTTTTTTTTTTTTTTTTTTTTTTTTTTTTTTTTTTTTTTTTTTTAACTACTGCAGGGTAGCCCAACAGCACTGGGCGTTACGGCGTTAGCCGTTGGGCGTTGCAATGCCCAGCCTCGGTGCTGCTAGGGCTGATCTTGGGCCAGTAGTGCTGCAGTGCGGCTCCACTCCACTTCGGAGCTGGCCAACCTGGGAAACCGGTGCTGCAACGTTGGTGAGCTAGGGTGTAATGATCCTAAACTTTACAACACTCAGAATAAATAGGAAAATCAAGCTGCAAATTTTCTTTACTTAAGATATATCTTATTTTGTAATTGTTCTTAAAAATAATACCATGAACAATGAAATTTTGTGTTACGATATGTCATTTGATAGTTTGAATAATTTTTATGTTCCGCGGCTGATATAGAAATTTACTATATTTTGTAAATTTCTATACGAAAAGTGAATATATATATATGATTTTAAATTTCCCTACAAATAGTCCAAGTCCATAAAATAAAATTCTTGAATGGATTAAAATTTCAAACAAATCGCCTATAGAATCAACTCGAATTGACAAAATAAAATATATGGAGAAAATATCTTAAAAGCAAGGGTTAGGATTAGTCCATCAATTGATTCAATGGTTAGTAGATGGATAAGTTGGAGTAGATAATTGTTTATCCTAAGAAGCATTTAAAAAAAAAATGATGGGCAGCAAAAGAACCACCGGTTTCTTGATTAGAATCCCCTGGAGGACATCAATATGTCGTTCGATGGTGTACTACAGAGTGGTGTGTTGCAGTGGATGTGAAGTGTTGAATTGGGAAAGCAGAGTTTGGGTTTTGGCCCAAGAATCTTCCACAAGTATAAGAGATAAGCCCTTATAAATAGCCTAAAAAGCCACAAAGGGTACCACTCGAATAAGCCATTCTAAACTTCCATCAACCTTGTTATATATATATATATATATATATATATATATATATATATATAAGAAGTTATCATCTTACTCCATAGAAAGAACCGTGGGTCTCCATCTCTAAAAACCAAAACAATTTTCTTCAATTAATCTCAGCTAGATCAAGCTATTCAAGAAGAAGTCTTTGAGATCTAGTGTCCAAAGAAGGTAAAAAGCCTAAGTTTTTGTTTATTTTCATAAGTATTTTCTTGGGATTTGTGTTGGTTTCTAAGGCTCTATTTTCTTCTAGTATAAGAACAAAAAAAAAAAAAAAGAAATAACTCCAAGATCCAAGGAGGATCAAAGTCTTTTGTTAGTGCTAGGTATAATTTCTAAACAACTTTTCCGTTAAAAAGTTTTATTTTGCTTTTGTTTTTGTTTTATTTCATTTTATTTTATTTTTTTTTTGGGGGAAGTTAGAAATAAATGGACGTGGCTTTTTGGGAAGTTTAAAATGTGTGGTTTGAATGTATACTGAGCAAAGATGGTGACTTTGTTTGGTTTTGTGCTTAATTTGTAAAACTTATGCTAGAGGACTAAGCTTTCTCCATTTAAGCTAGGAAAGCTTAGTTTCTTTTTTTTTTTTCTTTTTTTTTTTTAAGTTTGAAACTTTGTGACATGGTATGATGGAAGTTTTTAGTAGGAGTGAGAATTGTAGATCTCATTAGCTATTACATGGATCTCATAGTTAATGAAAGAAAAATTCTCAAAAAGAGAGTTTTTAGCAAAAGTAAGCATTCTTCTATAAAAATAATTGACAAACTTTGTAAAGTTGTCGGGCGAGATATACTATGGTGTAATAAAGTGAGTTTATGTAATTTGATTTAGACTTTGAAACGTCCTAAAAAAGGATTTGTATGCTGTTGTGCAAGTTATTTGGATTTGAAATTAGGTGTTAGACCTGATGGTTAATTTAGTGATTTGAGGTAAGAAAAACCCATTAGGGGTTAAAAAAATAAATATTGTCAAAACCGGTGCCAAAATGGAAGTTATAAAAACTGTCAGAAAACAGCTAACTGGGCAGATTGTAAACTGTCCAAGAGCAGGTTCTCTTCAGGAATAAAATTCAATTTACAGTGTTGGTAAACAAAACTAAGTTAAGAATTAAACTGTCAAAATTTATTAAAACTGGGGTAAAATTATAATTACTGAAAACTGCAACAAAAACAGTTTTTCTACAACAGTGAGAACAACCAGCAAACAGTTTTAAGGATAGAAATAGTACAGGATTTAAGCCTAAGCAGATAGGAAATTTTTACACTAAAAAACAGTGGCAAAAAAATAAAGATCCAACCGATTATTGATTAAAAAGTAGTCTAGTTTTTAGAACAATTATTTTAAAAAGAAAAGAATAGAAAAGAAAAAACTATATCAGGAGAGAAAATTACTGTACATAGTCAATAAAATTCTTTAACAGGTTTTTAAAATTTAATACCTTAAAAACACGTAGAAACGTTAAAATAAATTGAAAGAATGAGAAAACGTAGAATGTGCCGAAGCGGCAAGAAGTCCAACAACATATCCACAAATATTTCAATAAAAGGAAAATGGGTCTTAGTCATAAAGGATGACCTAGGAGCTCCAAATGTGAAAAGTGAGAGAAAAAAAAAATGCTAAAAGCATAAAAATATCATCAGTAAGACTAATAAATTAATTATTTAGTTAAAAATTAATTAATTAGTTAATTGAATCTCAACTAAAATTATAGTAGATAAGTTTGATAGTAAACTCCAAATTAACAAGAATAATTCTTAGATTCACTTGAGAAAAATCAAGACTCCGCTTTAATTGTTGGATGTCAATTTGATAAGACACAATGAGGATGTGTGTTGTGAAAGAGAGTTAATTGTAGAAAAACAAACTACTATCAAATTTATGTAAGTACAAACGTCACTAGATCATAAACTACATCTGTCATGATGTGAATGTGTTTATGAAAGTTGTCGTGGATATGTGTTGTGATTATGCCTATATTATTATGTCTCGCAGATATGCGTATTTATTTTTACACTTTTAAAACATGTCATGTTGCATGTTCACTAATATAAAAAAAGAATGCTAATTAAGAAATTAATAAAAAATACCGTACTTCTACACATGTGAGGTAAATATCATCAACAATAGATCATGAGTTTAGTAGGTGGCCCGCTCCCCCGACTTCTCATTTTGTTGTGCACACTCAGTATGAGCACACATGGGACCATCACAATGTTAATGAGCATAAATATTTAACTCATAATTGATCATGCATTAATATTTGTGTCGTGATAATTATATTTGTACTTGTTGAGCGAAAGCTTATTAAGACTGTTCATGTTGTAGGTAATACGGGTAAGCAACCCGTTCTGTAAATATGAATGATGAGATAGTGAGACTGAAGGACAGGTGAAGGGATACCGCTCTGCTTAAATATATCCACACATGCATGTTCCATTTTGGGAAGATTATAGTATTAAATACAAGTTATAAAGATTGGAAGTTTTATGAATGCAGTCAAATCTATTTCTATTTTGGTTCTGCCATTAAGCTCATAGATCAAACTTAATATTTTGTATAATTAGGAACATATGTTCTTTTGTGACAAAGGATTTCACTTTTTTTTTTAATCCGTCTATGAAAGGCTTTTATAATGCTATGAATCTGAATAGAAAAAAAAATTATCTGAATTGTAAGAAATAAAATAAATTATCAAATTATGATAAGTTAAACTAAGTAAATGTGTTTATAATGTCTCAATAAGATGGAGCGTGACACAAGGCTATCAGTCACCCGAAAACAAAAAGATGCTCTTGAAAATGTTAATATTTTTTTATCTGGGCGTGTCTGTAAACTATATTATACTATATTATGAAGTTTATAGTATGAAAGACCATGTGAAAATCTCTCTCTTGATTATAGCAATATATATATATATATATATATATATATGAATAAGTTAAGACAATGAGTACTAGGTGAATTGGTAGGGTGCTTATTCTATATTCGCTAAATGTTTGGGTCCGAGTCACCCTCATCATGTTGGTCGGGATATATAGACAATCCACTTCGTGAGAGATCCATATATCACGCCTTACATAAATTTTTTCTTTTAACTTTACCACAAAAATTTTATGATTTTTCTACTTTACCCCATTAAAAGTTAAAAATTTTCATATAACCCCCCCTGAAAATTAAAAACTTTCACAAAACCCATCACTAAAACCTTACCTTTTAGTTTTTATACATTGATGTTATGTATTTTATGTTCCTACTAAAATTTTTGTTTGGCTTCGCCGTTGCCCCCAGGATTTTATGGGTATGTCAACCTCTATACACTTATAACCTTCTTTTCTTATTTAAAAAAAAAAAAAAAAAGTTAAGACAATGAGTAATGTTTTATAAGATTATTAAATTATAAAAAAAATAATTATTATCAAATTTTTAGTATTTAAGATTAAGTAACTATAAGTAAAGAGAAGTTTTTTACTACGGCTTGCAGAAGTGGGTCGTTACATGTACTTCCCATCGTTGATTGCCGGTTAATGGTAGTTAATAAGGTTTCGCGATAGAATGTGTTGTGGGGACCTACAATCTTAGGACAACAGAAACACTAACACATCAAGAACGACAGAAATGTCAAATCATGATCACTTAAGAAAAATTGGGTCCAAGGTTAATTAGGTCTAACAGACCTAGCTTCTTGTATGTAATAACAAAAATGCAAGCCCAAAAGTACTAACACAATTTCACTTAAAAAGATAATGGATTTTAGGACAAAATGAGAAATGCAGAAAAACAAACAGTAAAAGCAGAAAAAACAAGGCTCCAAGGAAATGAAACCATACCTGATCCTCCAGGCCAATTGATCAGTTCAAAAGACTCTCACTTGCGAAAATGAAACAAATAGAGTCACAGAGATAATACCACTTAAACTTTGGAGCAGAAATGGAAACGAAATTCTTGCCATATATAGCTGTTGTGGGATAAGAGTAGGTAAAAAGGAGTCAATAATAAAATGCGTTTAGTTACTTTTAGGTTAGTGCACCGGTTAGAAACATAATTGTTAGATTCGAGTTGGTTGACTTTTTAAAAACTAATTATAATTTTTGTTGACTTTTCAAAAAAAAAACAAAAATAAAAATTTAGATGAAAACTTTAGGTCCAAAATGATATACCAAACGCATGCTTAAGTAAAACGTAGGTCAAGATGCAAGAACTTCTTGGATATAGGATACACTTTTAGACTCTCGGGGTCCATTAACGCATGACTTGAGAACATAAACCATACAACTTTTTGTTGGGGAACCTATTTTACATTATCTGTAGGTAGGAGTAATTGCTATTTTATTAGTGCACTTCAAATTTCAAAGATAGACACTAAAAAACACAAACCGTTAAAAAATAAGATGGTAAAGCTATCCATTCTACTCCTTCTCGTCAAAGTTGTGGGTTTGAGTCGGCCTGATCACAATATACAGAGTATATCTCAATCTACTTCATTAGAAATTCATATAATATACAAGATGCACTGCTCATCAGAGTCATTTAAGTACACCACCCTCTATCTTTACTGTTTTTTTAAGCAAAAAAAGGTAAAAAAGAGCTAGATCTTTTCTTGAGTTTTCAGGACCAAAACAATGATTAAATCCGTAAACCACTGGAGAATAGTTGTCATTTGCAAATTCTGACTCTATATTTCACACTCAAAACTCTTAAAGGAAAATTTACATTTAAGGCGTGTACCACTATGTTTCTTGTCAAATACTGATAGGGTGGCTCCACATTTTGCATTAATTCATGACACTAGTCGAATATAATTTTGTGAAGTAAAGTTGCTAATCACAATGAATTATTATTATTATTTTTGAATAGAAATCTCCACTAGCCTTTGCATTGCTTTGTTTACAAAGCAGCGGTGTGTGGAGCCCTGCTTCGAAGTGTCACGGAATTGAGAAAATTATCCAAATAGTCACTTTTTTAATCAATCAATTAAAATGATATAAATTTCTCATTCATAATCAATACAATACAAATTTTAGTTTTATCTTGTGTCATATTGATCTAGTCTCAAATTTTTGTTTCATATGAATGCAATAATCTTCAAATTTATATCATTCAGGTGCTTTCTCTCCGTCGTTTACTTCAATTGGGGTTGGTTTATATTCATTAGTTTGGACTGGAGCTGATATTATGGCCCATTAGAAGTCTATAAATGGGTCTTTTTGTTTACGGTTATGTGTGGTTAAGAAGAATAAATAAAGAGTGCAACTTTATGTAATATAGACGTTATTTTGTTTGAAATTGAAATAATAAATATATAAATTTTAAAGGATTATATGTAAGAATGTCATAAATTTGACAATCCATTATATTTATGTCCACCATAACATTAAATATGATAATTTTATCATTTTATAATACTAAAATTATCAATTTTAATAGTAGAGTTGGCAAAGGTACAAGGAAGTACTCAAAATATGGCTTTTCACCTAATTTTTTCAAATTTTTTTTTTTAGTTTAAGTTCTGATTGAGATTTGGAGATGTAAATATGAAAAGTAATTTTGAATCGAAGAAAAAGATTTTTAAAAAAAAGTTAGAAATGTGGTTTAGAAATGATTGCTTAAGGTTCGTCACAAAAAAAAAAAAAAAAAAAAAAAAAAAAAAAAAAAAAAAAAGAAGAAGAAGAAGAAGCTAAACAGACTACAATGAAAAACAACAATAGATCAATTATGATTGAGAACAAAGAGAAACAGAAAAACCAAGCTCTTTCCGGGAAATTCTTGAAGACAGGATCTCCACAAAAGATTTTGCTTCAAATACATTTAATAAAAAAATTGAATAAGACAAAAGGAGACTGTCAGAGTAAAGACTTTTAGAAGACCAAACAAATTTCTCATAAGTAATAACATTCAAACGTCGACATACAAGTGGGCTTTAAGAAAATTAAAGACACGAAAGTGGTGGGTTAAGATATGAAAGTGGTGGAAGACATGATTGTGGTGGGTCAAGATAGCACAAAATAATAATAATAATAACAAAAGTATTAGAGTCTTTAGTAATGGGTTAAGGTAGCGCATAATAATAATAATATAGTATAAGAGTCTTGAGTCAAGATAATAATAATAATATAGTATAAGAGTCTTTATTATAACATAGTATAAGAGTCTTGAGTGATGAGTCAAGATAATAATAATAATATATTATAAGGGTCTTCAGTGATGGGTCAAGATAGTGCAAAATAATAATAATAATAATATAGTATAAGAGTCTCCAGTGAGTATTAGAGTCTTCAGTGATGGGTCAAGATGGTGCAAAATAATAATAATAATAATAGTCATATAGTATAAGAGTCTTCAGTGATGGGTCAAAATAGTGCAAAATAATAATAATAATAATAATAATAATAATAATAATAATAATATAGGATAGGAGTACTCTTCTTCTTCTTCTTCCCCAATCTTTCCAAATCAAGATTGGGGTAAGGATCAGGTGGCTAGAGATTAGATTAGGGTCCATGACCGGTGTCAAAGATGAGACAGAGGTGTTATCCATGGCCTTTATCAGGGCTGGGACAAAGATCAAGAGAAAAGGACATAAATGTCACTCTCAAACCCCTTGAGTTTCTTGCGACTATTTTAGATACTTTATCTACTTTGCCGCTCAAGAGTACTCAATCTTATATGTTTTAACCAAATTTTACCTATTGCTAAAAAAACTATTAAGATAGTACATGCATTCTACCAGATATCATCAAAACCAATAGTTATAACTGACAGTGTTGATCATAGCTAGGTACCGATCACCTGAATATTTTAGTAAAATATTTTTATAATCTATCATAATTTTTTTGTTTTCAACATATATAGACAACCAGATGTATCTAGCTTTAATGGCTGCTTGCTAGTACTGGTTACCAACTCCGGTTATCAGTCATAACAATATTCTAGTATAATATTTTTGATAATCTAACATGACATTTTTGTTTTTAAAATAAAACACAGAACTTCTCTGACCGGCACTGGCAATCAAAGCCAGATACGTCCAGCCATATACTAAAAAAAACAAAACAAATTCTAGTATTATGTCCAAAATATGCAACTAGAATACACTGGTGATCGACACGGGTGATTGGTGCTAGAGACGAACATTATCGGTGGACATTGTTGGTTCTTGTGACATCTAATACAATTCATATTGTATCATAATGATTATAGTTTAAAATAACAATAAAATTCATAAAATTAAAAGAAAATTAAGAGCATGTCTAAAAATTAAAGAACGAAAAAAGTGTGGTAAAGTTTTCCACAGAGGGAAAAAAGGTGGCAATAAGTTGGGTAATTTTCTCAAGGATCAATGTTGGATTCTTTTAAAGCAATATTTGAAAATCATACTCTGCTGTAATGCCTTTATTTTCCTTTTTTTAATAAGTTTTTTTAAATGATAGAAGTTTTTAAAAATCAGTGAAAAGACCTTTTTTTTTTTTTCAAAAATGATCAATTAATTTTCTTATATAGTTAATCATTGATTGATCATTATTTAAATTATCAAATTTTATAGTCAATTATTGATTATTTATTAGTTAATAATTAATTGATCAAATCTAGAAAAATGATAAATGATCATTGTGCTAAATAAATAAATAAAAATTCGATAATTTATTAGATTAGGTGATTAAAAAGGGCCACCCAATCCTAATATGAATTGTCATTAAAATTGTTATATAGTCATATATGTATGTTTACGATTCATTAATATTAACAAGTTATATATCGTATTGTTCCGAGATACTTGCCAATGTCTGTTTCTAAATATATGTGTAGTGTGTGTGTACATATATATCAAAGATATAATCAAAGGACTTCGCAAAGTTTGTGTACGCAGTGGATGAATAACCCTGGATATTTTAGTTGGTTAAGAATATTATGTTTAGTATCTCTTAAGAAGTGATCTTATCTTGGGTCATTGTGCGAGGTGTTTAAAGATAACAACACGAGTATATTATAATAGACACATTGAACGTGACCACGATGGAGTAAAGGAAAAATTCACAAACTCTCCCTTGACAGGAGATACAATAACAAGGACCGGTAAGAAAGTTTAAACAAGATAATTAACGGTTGTATTAAGATCACGGATAACCTAAGAGAAATTACTAATCTCTTTTTAAAGGGAAGCAATAAATCTGATCGGTAGATTCCAATTACCAACCTCTGTCTCTTAGGAATTATAACAAAGTAAATACAACAATAAAAAAATGGATAAGACAATTAAATTCAAAATAATGTCATAACCCATGATAAACTAATAGCTGATTAACATTAAATGAATATCAAACTTGATACAGGAGATACACTCACAAGGACTAATAAGAAAAGTACAACGTTTATAAACTTGAATGTAAATAAAATAAACATTTTATTAAATAAAGAAACATTTTTTTTGAAATAAATAAAAAAAATCAAATAATAAAAAAGAATAAGTAATTAATATTAATAAATAGTATATGCCAAAAGTGAACAATTATTAATATATAAAGAATATTAATATATAAAAGAATAGAAAATATCTAGTTTAAAAAATATATTAAAATAGAATTTAAAATATTAAAAAGAAATATACATAATAGTAATAGTTAAAAACAAATATAGAGTAGTCCGCCTAACTCTGCCCAAGTAGGATACAGCACTTGTGCACACTACAACATGTGCAAGGGCCCGTTTGAGGGCACCATTAGAGATGGTGTTTTGCCATCTCTTTTTGGACGGTGTGTTTGGGATGGATTTTGTTTTCAAATCCACTTTTTTAAAAATTTACTATTTCATAAATTATTATATAAAACTTAATATTTTATGTTATCAAATCGACAATACACACATCCTAAACATTTTTTTTTAATTATTTTTCCATCACATACAAAAATCTAAAACAACTTTTTTCAAAAAATGTTTACCTCAAAACAACATTTTCAAAACTCATCATAACTCCAAACAAAATAGCTTCAAAACTTCAAAAATCCCCCACAAACGAGCCCAAAAATGTGGTCATCAACAAACGACCAAGAAAACTATATATGGACACAATTATAAGGGAAATGCAAATGACATGGCAAACGACAGAATTGAGTCTGCACGGCAGAAATAACTCCAAAATGGAATCTTTAATTTGGCCTTCCGCGTTCGACAAAAAATCGTTTAACATCTTCAGTAACTTCATCAAACCATGTCACAGTCTTCCAAGTTAAACTCGAGCTCCTTTGTGGGACATCTGTGGATTAGGAGCACTACTTTTTATGAATATTTAAGAGTCCGCTAGTTCTTTGCTTATTTCTTTCGGTTTCACTTTTGATCTCTATCTTGACAGCTTCCTAAACTCTTTTTTAGGGTGGGGATAATTGGAGACGGAATTTTTGATATATTTCGATTGGAGTGAGTTGAGTTTTTGGTAATGTACATTTGGTTAAAAAACTTTTTGGATTGTAAAAGTATAAAATTTAAAAATATGTTTCAGAATAAAAATATTAATATGGAACTTATTCCGTTTATCTCGAAATTTTATGTAATTTAAAAAAAAAATTATTTGGACTTGACATAATACAGTTATGAATTTTTAAAATTTGAGTTTCTATTGAGATTTATAGATGTAAATAGTGAAAATTAATTTTAATTTGAGAAAAAAGACAAAAAATTTTAAAAAATGTGATTTAGAATGCTCCGTCAAACGGGTGCTTAATGTTCGTCAAAAAAAAAAAAAGGAAGAAGAAGAAGAAGAAAGCAAAGCACACTACAATTAAAAAAAAACTAAAAAAAAAAAAAAAAAAAGATCAATCATGATTGAGAACAAAGATAAACAGCAAAACCAAGCTCTTTCGGGAAATTCTAGAAGAGAGGATCTCCACAAAAGATTTTTCTTCAAATACATTTAGTTTAAAAAAAAAAAAAAAAAACACCAAGTCTCCATTTGGTAAAACGGTTTTAGTTAAGATTTATAAGTTGAGTTAAAGATAAGTTAAGTTAAGAGTTAGAGTTGAGCATTTGAGTGTTTGGATGTAAAAAGTTTGAGTTAAAAAGTTTAACTTGTGTTGAGTGTTTGGATATAAAAATTGAGTTGTATTGGGAAATGTAATTTATTAGAATTGTATTATGTATTGGAAATTAGTAATTTTTTTTATATCTTAATTTGGTTCCTATGTGTAGAATAATTGTCACTGTAGTCCATAAAAAAATATTTTTAGTTAGATTATTTTTATATGACTCGTAATTTAGGAGTTTTTCTGTATATACTTCATGGAAAACAACATAGAAGCTCTGAAGGTGACGTTTAGATTTGTTAGTTGTTTTACTTTGAGATTTAAATAATTTTTCCTTTAAGTTATTCCTTTCTTTTTTTCATTTTGCCTTTTTTGCTTTCTCCTTTTTTTTTATTTGTTGTTTTTAATATTTTTATGCTAACAATAATAGCGAAATAAAGGAATAAATAAACCAGAAATACCCCCTCCCTCCTCTCTCTCTCCCCCTCCCCGTCCCTCTCCCTCTCGCTCTATCCCTTTCGCAACCTCCCGACACAAACCCAGATCTGGGTTATATTGTCGTCGCCCCCACCACCTCCTCCAATGGGGTCGCGTCCCCCACCCCATACCCTGACACCCCCCCCCCTCCCCCCCCCCCCCCCCCCTCTCTTCCCCTCTTTCCCCCGACACGAACCCAGATCTGGGTTGTGTCGCCACCGCCACCCCCCAAACATGACGACACAATCATGCCCCTCCCACCCCCCCAAAAACATGACGACACAATCATGCCCCCCACCCTTGTGCGCTCTCTTCCCTCTCTCTCTTTTCTCTTTCTCTCTCTATCCCCCTCCTCCTCCCCCTCCCTCCCTCCATCCATCTTGCTCCTCCCTTTCGCAAACCCCTCGACACGAACCTAGATTAGAGTTGACCCCCCCTTTCTGCCCAGTCGCAAGCCACCATCCCTCCACCGGAACCCAGATCGGAATTGCCTCCCTCCATATTCGGCACCATTGAGCCCTCCCCTGGAATCACCAATCTAGGTCCCCCCCTCTTCGCCATTGTCGAGCCCCCCCCCCCCCCCCACGCTGTCTTTGTTGTCGCTGAGCTTGACCTCAAGACCCAGACCCCACGAACCCCAACCCCACCCCTCATTTTCTCTGCCTGGTGAAGTCGGGCGGTGGGTGCACAGTGCTCATTCAATACGAGACAAAAAGAATGGGTCGGTCGCACAGTAAATCGAGTTTGGTTTACAGTGCAACGGTCCAACGCATAGTTGGGACCAAACACATACACCAAATGAGTTGAGTTCAGTTTGAACTCAAAAAATTGACTGACTCACCAAACAAAACCTAAATAAAACAAAAGGAGACTGTTCGAGTACAGACTTTTAGCCTCCATTTAGTGATACAGTTTGAGTTAAGATTTTTAAGTTGAGTTGAAGATAAATTAAGTTGAGAGTTAGAGTTGAGCATTTGATAAAAATTTGAGTTGAAAAGTTTAACTTAAGTTGAGTATTTGGATGTAAAAAATTTGAGTTAAAAAATTTAACTTGAGTTGCGTGTCTAGATGTAAAAAGTTTGAGTTAAAAAATTTAAGTTAAAAAGATAAATTAATATGTCATTGTAGATTGTGAATGGAAAAATAGAAAAAATAAATAAAACTAAAATAAAAACATACATCAGTAATATATATCAAAACCTTTTACAATATTTTTTACATAACCATAAAATATAATAACAAGAATTACATAGTTGCTAATTAAGATTACATAGTTGCTAATTAAGAAGAGGAAAAAAAGACATGAAAAAAAAGGACAGCGCATAATAATAATAATAGTAAAGTATAAAAGGCAAATTAAAGACATGAAAGTGGTTGGTCAAGGATAGCGCAAAATAATAATGATAATAATAATTAAGTATAAAAGGTAAAAAGGTACTCATATTATAATAAAGTACAATACAAAGTACTCACTTCTTTTATACATATAAGTTTTTTTCCTGTCTTTTTGTTGCAAATTGATCTTCAACTTTTTATACGGTGATGTAGTGTGGGCTATTATTATTTGACTGATTTTATGCTTCCTCGATCACAATGAACTAGTTTATTGGGTCATGTTTCCTGCCTCATATTATATTCTATTATATTGCTATTAAGAGAAAATTTAGGCCCTCCAACCACTCTTGACTCCGATCTCATCGTTGCGTGGGGCTAAAGATTTGGAGTCAAGACTGACGTATGGATCGGGGGGCTAGAGATTAGATACGGGTCCCATTACCGGTGTCAAAGATAAAGACTTGGGTGTGATAGGGTCGGGATCTAGGGCCAAGATCAAGTTAGGTTTTGGGAGAGTGATCAAGAGAAAAGGTCACGACTGTCACACTTTTGAAAACTTCTAGACATTCGTGTCACTGTTTTATACACTTTAACTTCTTCCCTACCCAACAGAACTCAATCTAATCTGTTTTAAACAAAATTTCCCAATTGCTAAAAAAAATATATTAAGATACTGTATACATTCTATCAAATGTCATCAAAATCAATAATTATAACCGACATATTAGTTACGGGCTTTGGTCATCGGTACTGATCACCTGAATATATTAGTAGAATATTTTTTTATAATCTATCATAATATTTATTTGTTTTCAACATAGACGATCAAATGTATCTAGCTCCAATGACCAGTTGTCAATATTAGTCACCGGCTCCGATTGTCAGTAATTGAAATATTCTAGTAGAATATATTTGATAATCTAATATAATATTTTTTGTTTCAACATAAATCTAAAAACGTCTCCAACTGAAGTTAGAGACGTTCAATGATCCATTTTAAAAACAAAAAAAATGGAAGAATATCCAAACTATTCACCTAGAATACTCCGGTGAGTGGACAAGCGATTGGAGCCGGAGATCGACATTGTCGGTGGTTACTATTGGTTCTTATGTCATCTAATAAAATTTATATAGTATCATAATGATTACAGTTAAAAACTAGTAAAATCCCGGAAATTAAAAAAAAAATCATGTCTAAAAATTTAAGAAAAAGTGTGGCAAAATTTTTCATAGAGGGAAAAAGGTGGCAAGGTGGGTAATTTTCTCAACGATCAACGTTGGGATAATAGTTTTAAATCAATATTTGTAAATCAGACTCTGATATTATAACTTTTTTTGAATAAAGTTTATGCATTGTGATTGAAATAGTCATATATATATGTATGTTTACCATTCATTGAAATAATGAGTTATACATTGTAATGTGATGAGATACTTGCCAATGTCTGTTTCTAAATATATGTGTAGTGTGTGTGAGTGTGTATATATGATATATTCAAAGGACTTGGTAAAACTTTTTGATCGCAGTTGGTAAACAAACCTGGATATTTTTGTTGGATACGAATATGATGTAGTAAAGGAAAATTTCACAAACTCACTCTTCCCCTGCCTGCTATTAAAGGTTTATTTCATCAAGCCTCTAAGGCAAAAAAAAAACGTATTTCATCCCCAGTTACATTGGTTACGCTAGATCAAAGAACTGATAATAAAATAGTTTACACTAGTTAATTGACGGTCGTATTTAGATCAGGTTGTTACAAGACTGATAACCTAAGAGAAATTAGTACTAATCCCTAATAAAAGGGAAGAAATAAATCTGGTTGATAGATTCCAATTACCAATCCTCTATCTCTTAGAAATTATAATAGGATAATTCACATATATGGCCAAATTAGAAATAAATGCATCCTTACCAATCCTCTATCTCTTAATTCTATATGTGTTATGGTTTGTGGTTAGAAGGATATGATTTGGTGCACATACACATCTTCAGAGTTATGATTGAAGTGGTTTTGATATCATTTTCTGATTTCTTGCTGATGTTTGATTTGAGTGCATAGATGATTTTGCAAGTTTTGATTTAAATTTTTACTTTGACATGATTTTTCTTTCGATCGAATTGTTAGGGATTAGCAATAAGCTGATTGGGAATTGTGATAAATGCAAAAAAAAACATTTTTCTTGTACATTATTAAGTTTTAACTAAACATTTCTCATCAATTTAATTTAAAATATTTTTATGTGGAAATATTTAGTTTTACAATAATTTAATTTGTTTTGCAGGGAAATAAGACATTTGGGTAAAAATTGCAAGTAAAATCAAATGAACGGCCCCAAAAAAGAGAAGCCCATCAGCAAGCCCGAGCCATTGGAGCCAGCCATGTAGCTAAGCCACGGGGTCACAAGCCGCCACGTGTCGCCTCTCCAATGCGTGGGCCCCAGCTCTTCACAGCCTTTTTTCGGCATATCTGGGCCGTCCGCCACATGCATGCACCCAGCCAATCCAAGCGCGAGTTTTCGCGCGTTCCAACAGCGCATCAGAAGCCGGCAGTAGATGGTGGGACCGCCTGTTTCCCGCATGAAATGCTTCTCCACTCCCTACTTGCCACGCGTCCAGTAGGCCCAGATGTCCCACTACTTCCTTTCAGCCAATCCGCGTGCGACACTTGTTCCATTTGGATGGGATTATCTTTGTTGAAGGCCATCGTTTCTTGTTGTTGCTCCTCCTCTCTTTCATATTAGTTTTTATGCTCACTTTAAGCCTTGTAAATTCCATTTAATTGGAATTCAATTTCTTTTATTTTCTATTATAGATGAACGTTTTTAGCTTTCCTTGACAACACCATGAACTCTATAAATAGAGGATTGGTCAAGTGTGTTAGGTTGTTGAATTTTAGTCTAAGTATAGTCATATTTTCTCATATTTTCTTTGAGAATTTTGTGATAATGTTGAATATGAGTGGTTAGATTTTCTTTGATGAGACTAGAGATGATCTTATATATACAATGAATTTGTTTGGGTTTTTATTTTCTAATAGTTTGTATGGTTTATACATTTGAGTAAATAATTTTCTTTCATCTTATTTATTTCTCATATAAATATATTTTATTGTCAACTTTTATATAAATTTAGTCAAGCTCCTTTTATATGATTGTTACATGATATGATATGTTGATAGCATTATTTTATAAGTAGTATTTTACTATAATATTACTTATGGTATATTGTCGATTTTGGATTTCTTATGAGATAATTTTTGCTAGTTCTTAACGTGAGAATTTTATCTACTCAAATATACTTTAATTCGCAAGTTCTTTAAATCTTTATTTTCTGATTGATTGTATGGGATGTGAAACTTTCAATTGAGTCATTATTTGAATCAAAATCCAAATTGGTAAATGAAACATATAGGGATTATCGATATCCTGTCACTTTTGATTATTGAATTTTCTCCATTTTAAATTGCGTTGTCTTTAAATTTATTTCAAAATCACAAAAATACTTCTTCCTTTTTCTTTATTTGATTACTTATTTATCTAACACTTTTATTATGCTAAACTTTTCTTGGTTGTTTCTATTGTTGGAAAAACGGTTCCGATATCAGAATTACGGCGCAGCAGAAGTTTTAAAATTTTATGTCAATTCAAAAAAGAAACTCATGATGTATATAATAATAAATTAAATACATGATCAAACGTACATTGTTTCTCGAATTCCAGAATTGTTAGAGCGTTGACCAACGTGTCTTCTCTACTATTCTCGAGTCCCCACGTCTCAGAGTGTGTGTGGGCACACGTGCTATGAATCCAAGGGACCGGTAATTCTTCCAAAGTCTAGATCTCACCTTCTCAATCCCGATGTACCTCATTGAGAATTCGATCTGGATTTGTTCTTCAAAACTACAAAACAGGAACCGGTTAACGTTTTATGAAAAATATCACTTGGCTTAACCTTCTTTACAGTTTTGATTCAATGAAAATTTCTCTCTTTTTCTCACACCCAAGAAGGACGAATTTTTCTCAAGCATAAAAAACCTAGATTTTCACGTTTTTCTCTTTCCTAAAAACCATCCACTTATGAGTATGATATGATGCTTGGCTTTTTTCAAGAACCTCTAGCCTTTATATAATACTCCAATCCTTTTTCAAAAATATCTCCTACTTGAAAAATAATTAATAATTATTTTTCTGGGCAATCTTTTGAACCAAAAGATCACTCAAATTTCGAACTAGGTTCTTTAAACCTTATGGACGGTTTTTTGCTAAAAGAAACTCAAAAATTCATGCTCCACCGCATGTGGATATTGATTAGTGGTTTAAATTTAAATCAAGAATCTAGACTAGTCAAAAAGTCCTAATCCTATCTAGATTCAAACTCCTTTTAAACCTTTGAATTTAAATAAGATTTTCTTATTTGAATTTAAATAAATATTTTCCACATATATTTAATTAATTTAAATAAATGGAATATTTTATATTTCCTTTCCATCCAAAAACCGTGCATTATTCTTTAAGAAAATAAAATCTATCAAATAAACTATATTATTTAAATTAATTAATAATTTATTGTTAGGAATATATTTAAACAATTTTGAAACAAAATTTTCTTCCCCCCATCCAATAAAAATTTGTGCACCATAAATTAGGAGAGAAAACTTTTGTTTTCAAAAACTAAATAATTCAAACACAATCTTATTTTCAAAATTCAATTAACCAAAATAATTAATAAATAATTATTTTATTTGTAACCAATCATATGTTGACAAATCACATTATTTGTCTACATTAATTTCATATGTCCAATCCTTTCGAGATTGCATATTAGAGAGCACCATGTCTTAATAGATATTATTAAATTCCCATTTAATTTACCGATCTCATTAGGAACAAATCTCGAGACGCTTTGTAGAACTATATGAGCTAGTAGAGGGACCCGATAAAAATATATAAAGAGTCTCCTATAATTGTGAAAAATTAATCCCGGATTAATTATTCATCAATTATCAACTTCAGAACTATTTCACTAAAAGTCTAAAGCTGAACTCTGATTTACATACCGTATTATGAAAGCTCTCAAATGCAATGTTTTTTCCATTATTTATTCTTCGCTTGCTTAATCCCTATATGTTATCTATGATTGAATTAAGGACTTTTCCGTTTTATCTTTTCAATTATTTTAATTTAAAGTTCCATTATTCTCCAATGAAAGAACCACCAATTGTAAAACCATACAATCGGTAAACCATCAGAGAACACAAAGTAAACCGATGGCTAAGATCTTGTTATATTATCTTTCAATTCCTGAATAATGCATTTTAAGTAGATAACATGTACTATCGTTAAGATAGCTATGAATTCCGAATCTACAAATCTTGATTTCTCTATTCATAAGTCATACACCCAAAACACAAGTATATTGACCATCAATTATTAATGTCTCACCTATAATGGATCAAAGTATATAAGTTATGGATGCGAACTCAAGTATTCATTTCAGGATTAAGATTAATGCAGTATGATAATCAAAGCGTTATTGATTCTTATAAATAGAATTATTAAACCAAATCAATTAACATATTAGGTCCAGTCCAATGTCATACCTCAATACTAGTATACATTAAAGTTTCTACTCGGAACCAATCCGATGGTCAAGACAAACCATCCCTCCAAGGAAGTAGACAACCTTTACAATCTTATCGTAAATAAGATCCTCAAATCTTATTTCATCGATTGCGGACCATTTATTTAGACTGTTATCAAATTACCACGTCTTCTATGTATACCTCGTATACATATGGTAATCCGATATATTACTATCAGCCTAGGAGTATTTTATGTTTGCTCAAAATAATCATACAATCAATAAATGAAAGTAAATAGGACACTACTTATTAAATATGAATGACCTCTTTTTATTAATATCAAAATGTCATATTTATAGAAAATCCATATAATTGATTTTCTATCTTTATGGCATATATAGATCTCAACATCTATCACCTTCTCGTGGATACGACTGCCCGATCCGTGCTATAATTGATCGCTTTATTTCGACACGGTTTAGGCATAAACATATGAAGGAAAAGAGAATGGAAAAAAAATAAAAGGGAAAAAGATTGTAATGAGGTCCACTTTTTCTCTTCTCTCTAAAAAGGAAAATAAAAATACACTCAATAACTAATAAACTTATTTTTTGTCTCTACTTTTGAAGAAAAAAACATAGATAAATTAAATGAATTAAATATATAACTTTTTTTATTTTATCTTCTTCTATGATACTAAATAACTTATATGAAAGAAAACAAAATATTATATCTTCCTCTTATTTTCTTTTAACTTCTATTTTTCCTTTCGCACTTGTTTCTTTCTTTCTTATCAAACATCGGGTAAGTTTTCACTTACTTATTGTCAACTAAGAGTCGGAAGGTTGTGCAGATGTGCCACCATGCCTCTTCCTCTATTTCTTTTTCTTTTTCTTTTTCTTTTTTTTTAAATAAAGGAATATGTTATTTAATAAGAATATTTAATACAATAATAGATTCTATCATATAAGCTCATCATCTATTTTTTGGGCAAAATTGGGTAAATTTGTGATAAAGACATATTGAAAGTAACTATTCCTAAGACTCCATCCAATAGCTGCTATAAATTGATGTCTATTTAATATGAATGGTAAGACGGCATTATTAGGTTGAGATGAGAAGAATCAGATTTGATTTACCCATAATTGATTTTGTTTGGTTGATAAGCCTAAACTAACATTTTTAATTTTTTTTTTGTTTTTTTCCTTAAAAGTTTTTATTTTTTTCTTAAAAAATTTTTGTCTTTTATGAAAAGTCAACATAATTTATTATTTAAACTTAAAAATCTTAACTCAAACTTACATACCAAATACTTAGAAAAACAATGGTATGAAGGTAAATTTGATGGGATTTGCACTAGATCCAAATGAAATATTTATTTAAAATTTTTTTATTTGGTCACAAATCGATCAGGTATGCAGAAGTTTGGAGACCCCTGCTAATGGAGACGGCGGCGGCGGTAGCAGAGGCATAAGACGGTTGGCGAAAAGATTCTCGACTGATGGAGGAACGAAGCAGTCTGTCTAATTTATTCGTTTTTCGCCTTAAGTCTCTGTTTTTCTCTCGTTCTCCTCTATGTTTTTCTTCCGTTTGCTCACCTCTATAGAACAATGGAGACCACCCATGCTTTTGAAGATGGCGGAACGGCGGCGGTGGATGAGCGTCGGGCGAAGAGGCTCTCGCACGGTGGAGGATCCAAGCACCATACTTTCTTCCTTTTCACACTTAAATAAATCAATTCATAACCATTTACTTATTATCAAATTAATCCTCAAATTATGTTTTCAACTCACTTTTTTCAAAATTAAAAAATTTTATGTCCCACCCGAAACCAGCTAAATAATTTCGTTCCCCACCAAATAAAACCAAAATTTATTTTTAATTTTACAACCTAATATGATCAGTTCAAACTGAGGATATTCACCCCAAAATTTAGTTATAAAAAATGCAACATCTCATAGCCAAAAAAAAACGTAACTTCTCAAGGTTTCTTCCCTTTTTTTTTTTTTTTTTTTTTTTTTTTTTTTTTTTTTTTAACAAGCTGAAACCACAGTGGAAGGAGAAAGAGTTTCTCCAGTTAGGATTCAACCTTCTGTACATGGCCTTTTCTCATGTTTTTCTCTCTTTCCTCAATCTACGATTGCATGAGCTACCCTACACCGTAGTTATCATGCACACGAAATGTCTCAGCTGACGGACTAGATCTAAACGGCCAAAAAACAGACCCCACGGGTAGTTACTCTTAGAGGGTCTCTACCACTGCCACACCTGGTAAAATTAGCCAAATCATGGGCTGCTTTGTTAGCATCGATCCCTATAGATATGACCCCATCTAATCCCTACGAAATGAAGACAAGAAAACTACACACATCTAAAAGTAAATTTCCAAAATCATGGTATAAATTACGATGATTCTGTTAGAATTGAACAAATGCCAATGTGTCTGACTCCATAAAACGAGGATTTTGACCAATGTCTCTGGCCCCTTGTGAACTAAGACTAAGAGCCTCTGCTTCTTCAAACTATGACTAAAGCTAACCCCAATTCTTTGCAAACCTTTCTCTCTACTTTTTTTTTACTTTAATTTTCAAATAACAAACCCTTGTTTAAAGTCATATCAACCAAGAGAACAGGAAAATTAAAATCCTAGGGTATTATTTCTCAAACTCCTTTTTCATAGCTGTATTCATATGAACTCGACCTTTTTACAAAACCAGAATATCCATTAATCAAAGACCGACTCTCAACCATATTTAACGAAGACAGAAAATTCACAAAACAAACTAACAAACATTTGACGCTTGACCTTCAAAGCGTAACAACAAAGCCAAATCCTGGATACAAACACACACACACAGAGAAATATATATATATATATATATATATATATGAGAGTGCATGTTTACTTCTTTGTAGGCTTAGGCACAGGAACAAGCAGGTCATCCAAGAATTGCCTGCCTATGAAATCCTTCATCATGAAGACTCTAATCACGTCCTCTGGCTTTTGACTAGCAACTGAATTCGAATCTGAGTCGGGTGTTTTCGCCGGCTTGAAATCCAAGCATGGCTTGTTCTTCACCTCCATTTGCTCAAGCAATTTCTCGTAGTGACCAACTTTTTGGCCTAACTTATCTATTTTTGCATGCAACGCTTTCAACTCCACTGCATGATCTCCTGACTTGTTCATATCATGAACTGCTTTCTTAACAGGATTTGAGAAAAAAACTCCACCTGAAAATTACAATAAAACCCCAAAAAAAAAATTAATAAAAAAAAAACCAACTGACAAAAACTATTTTCTAGGTATCAATTCACAAGGATTTTCTTTTAGAATGGTATATTAGGAAATGAAAATAAGAAAAAATTAAGTAGATGACTGTTTTTTAGTCATTTGTTTAAATAAAGGCTTAATTTCATTAATAGCACCTGTAGAAATTTTATTATTAAAAACAGTATCACTTTTTTTCCCTTTCATTATTAGCACTTAATATGTGACCCAGCAGCATTTAATGTACATTAAATTACGGGTTTACCCTCATCTCCTATAAATTCAAATATTCCTCTTCCTCGCATGGCCCAAAATTTTTTTTCAAACCAACATCTACAGTGTTTTAGAGAGAGAAAACTGAAATCTAGAGAGAGAAAGAGTTACCACCTACCGGAATCTTATTTTTTTTCACTTTTCCGCCTAGCCCCCTAACCATTTTGAAACCCAAATCTTCATATAATAAAGAGGAACTTCCATCTAGAGAGAGAAACTTCCATTTAGAGAGAAACTTCTATCGAAAGTTTTTTTTTTTAATCTATCATTTTTGGCCATTTTTTAGTAAAGGTCATAACGGTTATGATCACCCAGTCATAACTGTTATGACCACACTGTTATAACTACTCGGTCATAACTATTATGACCATCCACTGTTATGACCACCCGGTCATAACCGTTATGACCACCTACTGTTATGGCTACCCGATCATAACCATTATGACCACCTACTGTTATAATTACTCGGTCATAACTATTATGAGTAGGTGGTAATAACCGTTATGACCACCTACTGTTATGACTACTCAGTCATAATCATTATGACCACCCACTATTATGACTACTCGGTCATAACTATTATGACCACCCGGTTATAACCGTTATGACCACCCACTGTTATGACTACTCGGTCATAACCATTATGACCACCCGGTCATAACCATTATGACTACCTACTGTTATGATCATCCGGTCATAACCATTATGACCACCCACTGTTATGACCACTCGGTCATAACCATTATGACCACCCGGTCATAACCATTATGACCATCCGGTCATAACTGTTATGACTTGTACTAAAAAATGGCCAAAAATGTTAGATTTTTTTAAAATTTTTTTTAAATATAGGTCATAACTATTATGATCGAGTGGTCATAACAGAAATGACATTTACTCAAAAATAACTAAAAATGTTAGATTTTAAAAAAAAAACTTTCGATGGAAGTTTCTCTCTCTAAATGGAAGTTTCTCTCTTTAGATGGAAGTTTATCTCTATTATATGAAGATTTGGGTTTCAAAATGGGTTGGGAGACTAGGCGGAAAAGTGAAAAAAAAAAAAAAAAAAAAGATTCCGGTAGGTGGTAACTCTTTCTCTCTTTGGATTTCAGTTTTCTCTCTCTAAACCACTGTAGATGTTAGTTTGAAAAAAAAATTTGAGCCATGCGAGGGAGAGGGATATTTGAGCTGATAGGAGATAAGGGTAAACCCGTAATTTGATATACATTAAATACTATTAGACCCCAAATTAAGTGCTAGTAATGAAGGAAAAAAAATAATACTATTTTTAATAATAAAATTCCTACAAGTACTATTAATGAAATTAACCCTTAAATAAAAAGTCGAACTTCATTATTTATTTATTTGTATGTAATTGGCCGTTTTTACCTTTTTGTTAGGTTTTTTACTAGTATGTATTTATAGTTTATCATTGATAGATTGGCGATAGATTGGCGATAGATTGACGTAATCAATAATGGACCAGTAAATATGATTAATGGATCGCTAAATTATATTTCGTAATGATTAATCACTAATTATCAATCAAATCTATCAATAATAGATCACCAAGTCCTTCAGTAATGAACATCAAGCAATCAGATTGAGTATATTTAAAATTACCCATTTTCCTAAATTAAAAATGTTGAGACATTTATTATTATTATTTTTTAAATGTCATTTTCCTATATACCCTATGAAAAATAATCTATCAATAGAACACATTTTAATCATTAGAATATATATACCACAACCAAATTAGAATTTCTTTTCTTTTCTTCTTCTTTTTTTTTTTTTGAAAGGAACCAGAAAAAAAAAAACCCCCATATTTCTATTTCTAACAAAACTATATTAGAGCACCTAAGATTAATATGGATTTTTTTTTTTTTTTGAAAGGAGCCAAATCTGGAATTAAAAAAGAAAACCATATTTCTGTTTCTAAAAAACTATATTAGATCACCTAAAATATCATTTGTACAAAAAAAAAATCTGAACACAACTAGATTTCTTTTTCTTTTTCCCCTTTTTTTTTTTAATAACCAAGAAAGAATTCTCTGATCTCCCTCTCTCTCTCTCTCTTTTTCTTTTTACAAAATAACTAATTTCTGAAATTTACTCATTTATACCCAAACACCATGCAATTTACCTTTCAGTTTAGATTGCGTAAAATACATCTATTAAAAAAAAAAAAAAAAGAAGAAGAAGGACTTAAACCTGGAATATAGTATTGGGGCGTTTTAAACTAATTTTTAAAAATTTCATCCATTTATTAAAAACTTATTTTAAAAAAGTCTATTTAGCTATAATTTCCTATATTAAATAGTTACAAAAAATAAAACCAATCTTAACTAATAGCTATCCGTATTTTTTCTTATCATGCTATAATAATTATTTTATTTAAAAGAAAATTCAAGATAAACCCATTTCCCATCACTTACTATTTGATCTAAAATTTTCAGATTAACTTAAATTTGAATTTGAATGTTCACTTTTCAAAAATTCATACCACAATTTAAGACTCGTTTAGGGATGTCTCCAAACCACACTTCCAAATTTTTTTTGGTCTTTTTTATTTTAATTTAAAACTATTTTTCGCTATTCACATTTACAAATCTCTACGGTAAACTCAATTTAAAAATCCATAATGTTATTATTTCAAGTCGAAATGATTTTAATATATATATAGTTTAAGTTATATAGACTTTTGATAAAAAATAAATAAGGTCGGTATTGATATTTTTTTCCCAACATATTTTTAAGATTTTATATTTTATCACTTTAAATAAATTTTTTTTAATCAAACATATATTTTCAAAACTGAAGTAATCTTTAATCAAAATATATCCAGAACTATGTCTCCAATTATCCCCCAAGTAGCGCTTTAGATTTGTCGATTCGACATAAGTACAAAAACTCAAATTCAACCAGAATCAGACACTGAATGTTTTTAAAAAACATATTTGCTGCAAATTTACCTACCTTTCAAATTGGAGTCAGGAAACTGACCATTCAGTTTTATTTATTTTTTGAAAAAAAAAATTGACAATATTTTGCCTTGTATTCTATTATATTATATTATTTTCAACCAGATTATAATATCAATGCAAAAACTTAATACAACCTATGATCCAAACAGATGAAACACTGGAAAAAAAAATTGCAAATCTACCATTCAAATCGGAGTAAGGAAACTGATCATTTATTTTTATTTATTTTTTCAAAAAAAAAAAATAGAAAAAAAAAGAAAGAAACAATTGACAGTATCTTACCTGGGATGAAATTGAGAGCCTCCTGGGCGGAGTACTTGGCGACGTTAACGGCGAAGGGGAGGATCTTGGAGCGGGTTTCCTCAGTAGGCCAGTGCCGGCTGAGTACGTCGCCGGCGTTAACTTTGACGGCGGAGGTTAGATCAGATGCTTTCCGTTTCAGTGAAACCGCCGTGCCGGAGATGCAATCCCAAACGCCCATCTCCCCCTTTCTATTTCCGCAGATGCTTCCTCGCTCTTCGTCAATTCATCCAACAATTCGTAAATAGGTGAACCAAAGGGAAAGTTTGCTCTTCTTTTCGACTACTATTCATTAAAAAACACAACTCGTCTTCCCTATACAATACAAGTCCTACTAAAATAATGTAAATTGGCAATTTCGTTCCCGTGTTTGGCATTTGTCAATATATATATATATATATATATATATATATATTTTTTTTTTTTTTTTGGGAAGAAGTCAATATCAATATTGTATACCTGTATTTGTCTTTAAAAAATTACAAATACGTGGGTAAATGACTTTTTTTAATAGAATTCTTTTATTAAATGATTGAAATTTTATAAAATTAAGACAAAATCAATTAGTACATCCAATCCATCATTAAACTAATAAATGATTGATCAATATAAATATATGTTTATTACTGATTAACTATAATTATTTATTGATCAATGATTAATTTGGTAACTAAAAATAATTCGACCATTTACTTAAATAAGTTTTTAAGAATTATCTACTATTATTTAATTTTTTTTCAATAGAATTATGAAAATAACGCATTTGAGATTCGTACTCTAACATATCATGTTATTTCTAAGCTTTTTTTTTTTTTAATGTATTGGTACATCCTAAATTTATCATAGAGTTTATAATTTACATCCTAAACTTTTAATTTTTGATAATTTACATTATGAACTTACAAATATATAGCAATTTACACCTATTAATAATAATTATTAATCTTTTGAAGGAAATTGATATGTAATTTATACATGTGTTGTTAATTCATGTAATAAATAATTATTTTTATCTTTATTAATTAACAATCTATATGCAAGTGAAGAATCAATTTTCATTTTTTTTAAAAAAAATCAACATTATTTACCAATGGGGTGGGTGCAAATTGATACAGATTTGCAAGTTTATGGTGTAAATTGTCAAAATTAAAAATTCAAAGTATAAATTCTAACTGTATAATAAGTTTAGGGTACACCAACATAAAAAAACTTATTTCTAATGTTATATCTACGGTTTTTCATCATCATCAAGTGATATAGCATTTTTGTCATCATCATTAAGTTTTGAAATTCATAAAAAAAAAATAAATAAATAAATAAAATTTTAGTACTTAAATAATTTAAAAATTATAAAACTATGATAATAAGACAAAAATATTAATATGCCAACTAATAATAATCAAATGTCAAATTTCACATTAAGGAATTTTGCCATCATATTTAGTATAATAAACTTGATATTAAAGATAACTTCCATTGGAGAGCTTTTTTTCTTTTAATGGAATGTTAAAATTTATCATTAGTACATTAATTTAAGACCCGATTGGTGATTGTTCCTCCTTGTGGATTCTCTGGATAGGAGGGAAGCTATTGTTGTGGAAGCCATCTGCTCAGTAAGGAAGGAATGCTCTGGCTCGAAGAGGAATAGCCTAACATTTCTTCTACGGTGGGGCTCATTAAGAGGGTAGCGGAGTTTTTGTGTCTGTTGTTGGCCGGTGTGGAGAGAGCTCGGGGGATCGGGTCTTAGAGTTGGGTCGTGTTTGGTTGCCGCCTTTGGAGGGCTTGATTTAGCTCAATTTTAAAGCTTCCTTCCATGTGTCTTGTCATGTGTTGGCGGTGGTGGCACGATAAGCTGAATGAAGGGTCATTAGTACATGGTGCAGGCGTGTGCCGCATTGCGCTGTGGAGGCAGGAGACGGACCGGGGCTGCTGCGGGCTGTGCCGCTACCATTGGAGTCGAGGCATAGGAATGTTCATGAGGATTGTGTTCGGTAAGCTACCGAGAACTATAGGATTGAAACTTTTGAGTTTGGTCCGGGATTTCCTCTCCTACTCGCTTCCTCAGGACTAAAGAGTGGGAATGTCGCCGCCGTGTACTCACTTAGCAGTTGGGCCCTGTCACCGAAGTTGATCTCTTTTCTCTGTTCCGGTGTCTTTTTTTCCCAGATTTTTTGTAAGCAGTTGTTTCTTTTGGCGTACTTGAGCATTCCCACATGTTGGAGACTTGGAGCATATATATATATATATATATATATATATTATATACGTATATATAATGCAAAGATCAACAAAAGATAATACTAACTTGAGTCATATATAATATATACTTGGGTCATTGAGTATATTTCACACCCACACCATAAAAGCATACAAGACGGCTACAGAGACATTCATAACCAGACAAGTTCAGTCCTTTTCCTCTCCTCCTCAACCCAAAACAAGGAAAAAGGTAATTATACATCTTAGCATGCGAAGATTACTAGTCTTCTCTATACATTTGCGTACAAGTTGAGAAACCACCTTTGTCCAACCATGCAGAAATCCGCGGTTTGAGATTCCCGCACTGCAATCATGCGACCAGCTGAACAAATCAGATATGTCACAGAGAGACCGAACATCTTCACCAGACTTGACATATAGATGTCATGCAAATGATATGAACTGATGACAGCAAGAGTTTGCAAAAGCGAAAGTTTCTCTTCACATGAACGAGTCTCAAGAAGTTTCAAGTCCATAGGAAAGATGTCGAAAATTTAATTAGCTTAACGACTAACAAAGCAATTAGCATAAGGGTGTTAAAAATTAATAGGATTCAAGTAATATGAACTAACAGTAAGGAAAATGGAAACGAGAAAGAATGGAGATGAGAGTAAACAGAACACGATGCCAAAATGTTCGTTGCTCATTTTTTTTGTGCTGCAAAGTATATCTGCGGAAACAAGATAAAGAAAATTTCATAGTTGCACTACTATATCATGACACAACAAGCTATATTTTTTAACAAAAGAAGGAAGATTTTGAAAAAAAAAATAATAATAATAATAATCGTAAACAAGTTCCGAGAGAGAGAAAATAAGATTTTAATGCTTGTTTGAGAAAGAGGGAAGTGCAGGCATTGCTGGACCAAAGGCTTTGATAGAGGAAAAGACTACTTTGATTAGTGTCAATCAGTCTGTCTTTTTTTTTTTTTTTTTGTCTTTTTCTATTCTGTAAATCCATAATATATACCGATATTAGGCTACAAGAAAACAGCATTGGTTATCGACGAGTCAGAATCTTTTACGAACTATGAAATACAAGTAATAAATTGGCCCAATATAATAACGTTCAGCACGAAGGAAGCAAAGATCTTTATCTACAATATAGCTTCGATTAGAACTGACCCAAGCCTTGAAGATCGGCTCACAGAGACAGGCCAGCGAAAAGCAGCTCCAACTCCACATCCTGTGATGTGCTTCTCTGGCATAAAAGAAACAAACACATGAGCAGGACGGTACCGAATGCTAAATTAGTATTCATTCCCCTAATCAGCTGGAATGAAGTCATATAGACCACATTTAAAGCCACACTTGATTTTACAGACACTATGACAAATAAACCAAAAAATGTCAAACAGCAAGCACATGTATAGACGCAAATCAAATGCATTAGTGAGACAATGGCACGTGTACTTTTGTGTACCTGAATAGACAAAAGTTGCAGAATTTTGTTAAGGACACGGAGGCGATGAGAAGCATAGGAGCTGTTTACAGGAAGTTTATTCACTCTCTTCAGCTCCTCATGTACAGAAGCCCTCTTTGCTTCGGTCCCAGTCGGCTGTCGTCCATATGCAGGTTGAGTACTTGCTCTATCCTCCATAGTCACATCGAAAGTACTGCTGCCTGAAGATGTATTCAGTGCCGCCATATGCAAATGATCCTACCAAACATAAAGACAAAAATTCATTACAAAATAAACTTCTTTTCCTTTGGACAAGGACTTGAGTAGAAAAGTGTACTGTAAGCCGCACTAAATAACTTATTAAAATAAAATAAGCAATAGACAAATAATACCGGGAAAAGAAAGAGATATAAATATATATATATATATATATAACAGGTTATAGTTTAACTGCTAACAAATAATTGATTCAAGATTCTGATACTAGAAAAGAATAGCCTATCTAGACATGGGTATCAACTTTGTATCACCCTAACATTGTGCTTGGTAAGAGAGAAACAAAATAGGAACGAAAGAAAAGTTTGCAGCCAATGTAAGAAAAGCTTAGGGAAACAGAAGAGTCAGAGGACCGCTCTCTTATGGTGCGGATTCCCTCCTCTAATCCTTACAAATTGTTGTAAGAAATTAAAGTCAGGGTTCTTAGAAGGACTTAGAAGGACTTAAATACCCTGCTCAATCCGCTCGCCCTTCTTTTCCCACCTACCAAACAAACATACGTTTCAAAATCCGTCAATTAATTCTCTCGCCATTATCCTTCCACCCACTTTTCCCGCCTACCAAACAAGCTCTAAGAGTAAGAGAGAAAATAGGAAGAAAGTAGATATAGACAATCCAGGTGAGGGAAATAGGGAAGGAGGGAGAGGTTATTTCTCTTATGTTATTTGGTATGTTATCCCTCCAATAATCTCTCTTAAAGAGACATCTAAGTCGGGGTATTTTGAAGGATTTGGAATCCCTCCCTAAACCATTCCATCCTCTTTTCCCTCTAACCAAACAACCATAAATGTCAAAATCCTTCAACTAATCCCTCCACCCTATCCTTCCTTCTATTTTTCTCTTCTACTGAAGACATTCTAAAGAGGGGCTCTTTCGAAGGACCTTAAACCCCCACTATATCCATTCTCTCCTCTTTTCTCTCCAACCAAACAACCATATGCCCCAGAATCCTTCCATTAATCCTATCACCACCATTATCCTTCCAACCACTTTTCCCTCCTGCCAAACAACCTCTAAGGTCCTTCATCTATCATTATAGTACTTAAATCCCAAAAAAAGGAGTGATTTAATATCCAATACTTTCCAAAAGAGAAAGGAACCAAACAACCTATTGAAAAGAGAAATTTACTCAACACTCAACTCTAAATTCCATTATGAAAAATCTGCACGAATTCCAAAAATTTGGGACATGGGAATCCTTAAAGTTTAAACCACATATTTTCCCACTTCTACCTTATAAACCACAACACAAGACTTTTGACAACAGTTCTATTTCTTTTCACCAAAAAATAAATAAATAAATAAATAAATTGAAATCAAAACAATCAAATTCCAACAAACTAAAGACTTTTAGTTAATTTCACCGCCTACCCAATTGTAGAAACGTCAAATATTATCCTCAAGCGTCAAAACAAAACTTACCCAGATGGGAAAATTTTTCCAATTGAAACGAAGAGAACGAGAACAGACTCGAGAGTTTCAAAGCAAAAAAAGCATAAACAGTAAACACCCACAAGGAAAGGAGGAGAGGGAAACTTACGGGTGGCTTTTTTCTTTTTCAATACAATCCAACGGGTACCGAGATTGTGGAACAGGACGAAAGAAATTTTTTTAACTTTTCGAAGAGAGAGAAAGACGGAGAGAGATAGAGAGAGAGAGAGAGGGTAGAGTTTTGTGTTCCACCGTAAAGTTCCGTCTTGGGAAAGAAAAACCCTTGATTTTGATCGGCCAAAACATAGCGTTTTATAGCTTTTCGGATGGAACATACCAACGTAGCGTCTAGGTCTAGAAGTTTCGCTATTAATATCCTCACTCCATCCATGTGGAAATCAAGCAAAAACCGATTTCGTTTGGTTGACGTATCTATTTTTAAAAATAAAAAATTTTTTATTTTAAATTTAAAATTTTATCATTTTTAAAATAAGAGGATATTTAGATATATAAAAAAATTTCTTTTTGAAAATAAAATATTATTTAAAATGAGAAAAAATGATATTGAGACTAATACATTATGAGAAAATTTTAAAAAGATTACTTTTTTTTTTATTTTTGTAAAAGGGTTATGTACAACATAAGTTTAGAAATGAGATAATTTTTATTTTTTCAAATGAGATAATGATGAAAAAAGTTGTAACAAACACTTTTGTTGGAAAAAACGGATCCGATATTAGAGTTACGGTGCAGCGGAAGTTTTAAAATTTTTATGCCGATTCGGAAAAGAAGCTCATGATGTATATAACAATAAATTAAATTCATGATCAATCATACCTTATTTCTTATATTCCGGAATTACTAGAACGTTTGACCAACGTGTCTTCTCTACTATTCTCGAGTTCCACGTCTTAGAGTGTATGTGGGCACACGTTCTATAAATCTAAGCGACCGGTAATGCTTTCCGAAGTCTAGATCCCTCCTTCTCAATTCCGATGTTCCTCGTTAAGAATATGATCCAGCTTCTTTCTTCAAAACTACAAAACAGGAACCGATTAACCTCCTATGAAAATTATCACTCGGTTTAACTTTCCTCACAGTTTTAATTCAATTCTCTTTTTCTTTCTCACAAGATAGCCACGAATTTTATGAAGTAGAAGAAACCACAATTGATTTTCTCTCACTCCCAAAAAAAAAATGTTTTTTGCCTTATGAATAACCAAAAAATTTTCAAGAATTCCTAGCCTTTATATAGAAATCCAATCTTTTTCAAAATTTATCTCCTTCTTGAAAAATAATTAATAATTATTTTTCCGGATAATTTTTGAACCAAAATATCATATAACTTTAGGACTAGATTCATTGAACCTAAAAACGTTTTTCCAAGGGGAGATCTCTCCTCCAAATTTGACTGGTGGTTCAAATTTTAAATCAAGAATCTATACTCCTAGTCCTATCTAGATTCAAATTTCTTTTAAACCTTTTCGAATTTAAATAAGATTCACTTATTTGAATAAATATTTTCCACAAATATTATCCATATTAATTAATTTAAATCAATGGAATATTTTAAATTTTCTTTCCTCACAAAAACCGTACACCTCTTTTAATTAGGAGAGAAAAATTCATGAAATAATCTCAATTATTTAAATAAATTAATATTTAATATTAGGAATATATTTGAATAATTTTGAAACAAAATTTTCTTCTCTCAACTCAATTAAAAACCATGCACCTCTTTTAATTATGAGAGAAAAATTTTATTTTTCAAAATTAAATAATTCAAACACAATCTTATTTTCAAAATTCAAATTAACCAATCACATATTGACAAATCATTTGTCTTCAAATTTCACATGTCCAGTCCTTTCTAGATTGCATGTTAGAGAGTACTATGTCTTAATATACATTACTAAATTCCATTTAAATTTATCGATCTCATTAGGAACAAATCCCACACGCTATATCGAACTATATGAGCTAATAGAGGGACCCGATGGAAATATGTAAAGAGCCTCCTATAATTGTGAAAAATTAATCCCAGATTAATTATTCATCAATTATCAACTTCAAAACTATTCCACTAAAAGTTTGAAGCTGAACTCCTGTTTACATAGCGTATTACAAAAGCTCTCTAATATAGTGCTTCTTTCATGATTTATTCATCGCTTGCTTAATCCTCATATGTTATCCATGATTGAATTAACGATTTTTTTTCGTTTTACCTTTTTAATCATTTTAACTTAAAGTTCCATTATTTTCTATTGAAAGAATCACTAATTGTAAAACCATACAATTGATAAACCACCAGAGAGCACAAAGTAAACCGATAACCAAGATCTTGTTATACTATCTTTCAATCCCCAACTAATGCCGTTAAGTAGATAAAATTTACTATCATTAAGATAGCTATGGATTCCATATCTATGAATCTTGATTTCTCCATTCATAAGTTATACACCCAAAACACAAGTATATTGACCATGAATTAATAGTATCTCACCTGTAGTGCATTAAAGTACATAAGTCATGGATAAGAACTCAAGTAATCATTTCACGATTAAGATTAATACAGGATGATAATCAAAGCGTCATTGATTCTTATAAACGGAATTATTAAACCGAATCAATTAACACTTTAGGTCCAGTCTAATGTCATACCTCAATACTGGTATACAAGTTTCCACTCGGAACCTATCCGATGGTCAAGACAAACCATCCCTCCAAGGAAGTAGACAACCTTTACAATCTTATCATAAATAAGATCCCCAAATCTTATTCCATCGATTGCAGACTATTTATTTTGACTGTTATTAAATTACCACGTCTTCTATGTATACCCCGTATATATATGGCAATCCGATATATTACCAACAACCAAGGAGTATTTTATATTTGCTCAAAATAACCAAACAATCAATAAAGGAAAGCAAATATGACACAACTTATTAAATATGAATAACCTCCTCTTATTAATATCAAAATATTATATTTACAGAAAATCCATAATATTGATTTTCTATCCTCATGGCACATTTAGATCCCAACAACTTTTTTGGAAAAGGTTTCCAATTTTGGAGATTGCATATGTCATCCAAAAGAAGGGAAATTTTTTGTTTAAAGTTAGTTGACTTTCCAAATACTAATTATATTTTTGTTGATTTTTAAAATAAGATAAAAGTTGATATGAAAATTTTAAGTTAGAGATGGTACACTAAAGGCTCCATTTGGATAGAGTGTCTATTTTCGAAATGAAGAACTTTTTTGTTTTAAATGAAAAGTTTTTTCATTTTGAAAATAAGATGTGTTTGAATATGTAAATATTTTCATAAAATAAATCAGTAAATGCAATGTTACTTACTAAACGTTATGCTTGCTAGATGTTTCTTATATTGCAGCTAGGAACAAAGGTAATCTATG
>CM046374.1:16049542-16080292 GCA_025413025.1 Ficus hispida
CTTTATTTAATTTTTTTAATATAAATTATCAAAATAATATTATAAAATATTGTTAACAGATAAATATTATCAATACAAAAAAAAAAAAGAAATATACAACTTATTTAGAGCCAATAAAAAAAGAAACAGTAATATAATAATAATACTAAATATTAAATTAAAAGAAAACATTCAGCAATAAATTTTTTTTTTACTGTAATAAAATGTATTAATACATTCTAAATAAAAGACTATAAATAATAAATTAAATAAAAAAATTTGAACATTTAACAACAAAAAAAATTTAACAACTTAAATGAATATAACTAAAAAAATAGAAAAAATTAATTAACTTTAAAAATAAATATAAAAATATGTTTCATATTTAATAAGTTTAATTTTAGAGTACAATATTAACATACAATATTTATAAGAATCTAGTTAATAAATAGATGTAAAATATATTATATTTTAATAAATCTATTTTTAAAAAAATATTTATGTATACCATTTGTAATAATTTGCATACAATTATTATAAATATATATTTTTTATAATAAAATTTATCACAGGGAGGGAAATTTTTTTTTTTAATCTGTCTATCTTGTTCTAAATTTATATCTAATTACTATCTGATTTTCTGATATTATAACTTAATTGTATTAATTCAATTTTTAAATAAGTTAATTTAGTTCCAAATATTTTTTTTCTTGTAAAAGTTTTTAAAATTTAACATTTTATAATTTCTAGATATTATTTTATTTCTGTAATTTTATTTTACATAAAATTAAATGAATAGAATATTACTCTTTGCTTTATAGTTTAATTTATTTAGTTTTTTTTTGGAATGTATTTAATTATTATTTGATTTTTTGATATTATAATTTAATTATATTAATTTAATTTTTAAATTACTTAATTTAATTCCTTTTTTTTTTACGTAGATTTTTTTAAAATTTAACATTTTATAATTTCTAGTAATTATTTCATTTCTGCAATTTTGTGTTACATAAAAAAGAATGAACTCTTTACTTTATATTTTAATTTATTTACTTTTTTTTTGTTGGTATGTCTGATATTGTTTTATTAAAAAATTTTATGTACTTGTTAAATTAAATTCTTTTATTATGTTAACTGTTGCTTAATTTCTTGGCTCATTAAGTTTCTTTCAATTCAGTATTTTGTAATTTCTATATGTTTAATTTCTTTTTCTCTATAATTTTTTCAATTTACTATTTTGTAATTTCTATGTATTGTTATATTTATATAATGTTATATTACTTAAAATTAATTGGAGTAAATTATTTTAACCTTCTTAATATATATGTTTGTAATTGCAAACTTTCTATTATTTGTTTTAACCATACAATTCCGTACGGGTGACGAAAAAATTTGTAACCTAGGCGGTTTTTTTTTTTTTTTTTTATATCAAAACTTACATTTATTTGATTAAATAATGAGCAAATTATGTTCTATAACAAAATATGAAATTATACTCAATAAAAAATTTAATATAGATTAATAAAAAAAACCTAACTTACTAAATTGTTAAGTAATGCAACCCCCGCGGCCCCCCCCCCCCCACCCAAAACCTCAACTTTTATTTTGTTTGGTAAAAATTTACATTAACCAAATCAAATAATGAATAAATTAAGTCATACTAATTAACTATTAAATATCTTATAAGCAAAAAAAATTTATCCATACAAATAAAAACTATACAATTACGTAATAAAAAAACTTAAACCATACAATTAAAATGACAATAATTTCTAATCATAAAACTATTTAAATATAGAAATTCTTATAATAAATTTAAATATTACAACAATATAGTGCCCAAAAAAAAAAAAAAGCAGCTCCCCGGGTAATAGAGGAGAAAAAAAAAAGGGAAAGGAAAAAATCAAGCTATACAGCAACAAATCAAATAAGGATAATAACAATAATAAGACATCATAAAAACACAGAAACTTAAATATGCATTACACTATGATATACACTAATCTAAATACATAACTAAATATACAAACATACATAAATATATATACTACAAAAAATGACAAAAAAATTTTATAATATATTTTATATTATGCTCAGATCTCATTAATATTATCTATTAATGATAATCATAATACAATTCAACATCATCTTCCACGGCTACCAAGTGTGATGTTTGGGAATGTGTCGAAAAGACAAAAAGAAAGAAGGGGAAAAAAAAAAGGATGCAAACTTTACAAATATTTTTCCCAAACAGAGAGAACAAATAGAATAGGAAAAACGGTCATTACAGATAAAAAGGGGGAAAACAGTTTCAAAATATTACAATAGTATGGAAACAGAATTATATAATATGAATACTATTACAGGATGACAAAAACAAATTCAACACAAAGTCCCAAACACCCACGGCATCCCTAAAGATGGTCAAATAGTATATGCAACATATACAATCGATAATACCATATTCAGCATCATATACCAAATTAAAAAAGAAGTTTGGTATATGCATCATTGCACAGTCAAACAGAGATCATCATAGCATATAAAAACTTTGATCCAAAACTTTTTGTTAAAAATATTTACACCAATAAAAGACAGGAATCAAATAAGGAGGAAAAAAAAAAAGAAAAAGGGGAAAAAAAAAAAAAAAGAAAGAAGGAACACAATAGAAAACAGTCAGGTTGTCACATAAAATGGTAAACAAAAAAAAAAAGAGCCAGGAAAAAGAAAAAACAGAGAGGGGAAAAAAAACCACAATGGAAAAAAAATTAAATCTATTTACAATATTATCATCATCATAATAAGCATATTGACATAATATATAAATCAATAGAAAAACTGACAAACAAACTATTAACAATATATAAAATGAAAACAGCTATCAAGACTCATTAAAAGTCTTAAATAAATACAGTACCTAGATAACAGAACAGAGCAAGCTTAGATATAAGTCAATTAAGATCCAGAACAAAGCACTTAAGGAAGATTTTACAAAAGCATTAATAGTGAAGGGAACAGATGAAGCAATAAATGAACAGATCTTGTTTATAAAAGAGAGCTAATTAAACGACAAGAGTCGGTGTAAGAGACAGAGACAGTAAGGAAGAGTATTTGGAGATAACAGATAAGCCAAAAAAAATTAGCATAATTACTTGCATTAACAACAGAAGTCTAGTCGGAAAAAAGTTCACTCAAGGTAATGATGAATAGTAACCTATAAACCCCTAACAAATCACAAAATTATAACAAGAAAAAAAAAACCAGATAATATAAAAGCATTAAATGTGAAAGACAGATTTTGCAAACTGTAATCATAAGCACATAACTAAACAGTAGAAAAATTTAGGAATTGGTTCGAATCTAACCATATCTTCACATATCACAATTACTAAATTTCTTACTAATTACTTAAAGCAAAGTAAAAAATCATGATAAAAAAACATCACACACATTAAGCCAATTATATCAGAATTGCAAAGAAATTCAGGAAAATATTACTCCGGGAGGAAAAAGGACTAAAAATTACATATTTAAAAATCAACACACAAAATGTCCTCAATGTTCCTCTCTATACGCCCATTTGTCCATTCTGTCAGCACTGTCATCCTAATCTGCAAAAACCATTCAGAAAAAATAAACAAAAACAAAAAACGGCAAACAATACCGAAATCAAATAAACCCAAGAAAAAAAATTTTCAACATACCCAATATTTTCTTTACATTTTTTACTCTGCCTTTGTTTTCAAATATGATGAAAACAGATCAGAGAATTCTCGTAATAAAAAAAGCAAAAAATGTTTCAAGAGTAGAAACGCAAACTCAAATCTAATAAAAATTGTAAAAAACGAAACAGAGGCAACAATGAAGCCAAAAACCCAAAATCCGAAAAGATAAAACACAATCATCCACAGCTTGCATGCATGTTGCCTTAATATGATATCCAACACTTTAACGCCTCTTGGGAGTTCTCAAATTTTTTACCTCGTAGAGCATTTGCAATTACTTGCATGGGAATTTTTGTAGCAAAGCTAATTTCCACTTTAAAAGTTTTTGACTGATACTATCGGTGCATTTTCTTTCAGTCATTCTCAGATAGACTACCATGACCGTCAGCACTACAGTTTCCATTGCTCTTATGCCAAAATGAAGCACCAAAAAAAAAAAAGAGGAAAAACTAATCAAGTCATGATAGGCAAGAAATCATTCAGTAACACCCAACACATCCATCTTTCTACTGAAACATCATCAACCACAACAATGAACGCAAGTTTGTTTTGTGGAAGAGAGCCAACAGTAAATAAGCTCTTCTCACCATCATAAGCAAAGTCCTTATCAACTAAACAATAATGAAACACAAAACAACACAATAAATACTACAATGTACACTTTCAACACCCCCCTCCCCCCTAGGAGGGGAAAAAAAACCAAAATTCAAAAATTAGGGTTCGGAGATAGGGAAAAATTTTTCCAAAAATCAAAACTTACCAATCCGACAAAATGAAATAAAGAGAATGCAAGAGAAAAATTCATTCAATAGTTCCCCCCCTCCCCCTCCCCCCTGAAAGAAAAAAATTTTAGAAATTAAGGTTCGGAGATAGGGAAAAAAAATCAAAAATCAAAACTTATCATCTCGAAAAACCAAGTAGCAAAACTCATTCAAAATTTTCCAGAAGAAAAAAGATTTGGGAAAGAAAAAAAAAAGAAAAAAGAGCAAGAACAATGGACAAAAATCAAACTTCCAACCAAACGAAAAAAACCATCAACAATACAAACCCAAACCAACAAAAAGAGAACGATCGGCCAACACTACAAAACAACCCCAAAATCTAGGGTTTGAACCCTAGAAACCCAAAGAAAAAAAAAAAGACAAAGAGACATAGAGCAGTAGAGAGAGAGAGAAACAAAACATAAAATATAGAGAGACAAAATGGATGACCATAATCAGCGGTGAAAGGCAAAAACCAAAGGGGAAATTAGGGTTTTATAGAGCAAAACTTCGAAGAAGGAGAAAGAGAAAGACAGAACGGGATAGAGAGGAAAACAGGATAAATTTAAAATAGAGAGAGAAAACAGAAAAGAAAATGGGCAGTAAAAGAGAGAGGAGGAAAGGGAAAATAGGGTTTCCAAGGCAATAACCAAGGGGGAAATAGGGTTTTGTAGAGCAAAGCTTCGAAGAAGGAGAAAGAGAGAGACAGAACAATAGAGAGAGAAAAAGCCAGAGAAGGAAACAGTAGAGAGAGAAGATAGAAAAGAGAATGGGTGGCAGAAGAGAGAAGGCGAAAAGGAAAGTGGGCAAATAGGGGTTGGAGGGCATTTTCATCCAATCACTGTAAAAACACTGTCCGGCAGGCAAGGAACCAAGGGTAAATCCGCCCTCACAGCAATTTGAGGGCAAAATTGTCCATTCACTGTGCACTCCTACCCGGCAGGGAAAAAATAGAAGGACAAAAGCATAATTGCACTGTACAATACTATGCGTTACTGTAGCTTGAACTGCGAAAACAAAAAAAAGGGGGGGAAACACTGTTAATTACTGTTCAAATAACAGTAAAACACCCCTTCACTTTAGTATATAGTAATAATGCTCACTTTAAGCCTTGTAAATTCCATTTAATTGGAATTCATTTTCTTTTATTTTCTATTATAGATGAACATTTTTAGCTTTCCTTGACAACACCATGAACTCTATAAATAGAGGTTTGGTCAAGTGTGTTAGGTTGTTGAATTTTAGTCTAAGTATAGTCATATTTTCTCATATTTTCTTTGAGAGTTTTGTGAGAATGTTCATTATGAGTGGCTAGATTTTCTTTGGTGAGACTAGAGATGATCTTATATATGTAGTGAATTTGTTTGGGTTTTGATTATCTAATGATTTGTATGGTTTATACATTTAAGTAAAGAATTTTCTTTCATCTTATTTCTTTCTCATATGAATATATTTTATTGTCAACTTTTATATAAAATTAGTCAAGCTCTTTTTATGTGGTTGTTGCATAATATGATATATTGATAGCATTATTTTATAAGTAGTCTTTTATTACAATGTTACCTATGGTATATTGTCGATTTTGGATTTTTTATAAGATAATTTTTGCTAGTTCTTAACATGAGAATTTTATCTACTCAAATATACTTTAATTCGCAAGTTCTTCAAATCTTTATTTTCTAATTACTCATTTGGGATGTGAAACTTTCAATGAGTCATTATTTGAATCAAAATCTAAATAGATAAATGAAACATATAGGGGATTCTCGATATCTTGTCACTTTTGATTATTGAATTTTCTCCATTTTAAATTACATTGTCTTTAAATTTGTTTCAAAATCACAAAAATACTTCTTCCTTTTTCTTTATTTAATTAATTATTTCTCTAATACTTTTATTCTGCTAAACTTTTCTTGCTTGTTTCTATTGTTGGAAAAACGGTTCCGATATCAGAGTTACGGCACAGTAAAAGTTTTAAAATTTTTATGCCAATTCAGAAAAGAAGCTCATGATATATATAACAATAAATTAAATACATGATCAAATGTACATTGTTTCTCAGATTCCAGAATTGTTAGAGCATTGACCAACGTGTCTTCTCTATTATTCTCGAGTCCCCACGTCTCAGAGTGTGTGTGGGCACACGTGCTATGAATCTAAGTGACCGGTAATTTTTCCGAAGTCTAGATCCCACCTTCTCAATTTTGATGTACCTCGTTGAGAATTCGAGCCGGATTCATTCTTCAAAACTACAAAACAAGAACTGGTTAACATTCTATGAAAAATATCACTTTACTTAACCTTCCTTATGTTTTGATTCAATGAAAATTTCTCTCTTTTTCTCAAACCCAAGAAGGATGAATTTTTCTCAAGTATAAAAAACCTAGATTTTGTCATTTTTCTCTCTCCCAAAAACCATCCACTTATGAGTATGATATGATGGTTGGCTTTTTTCAATAACCCCTAGCCTTTATATAATACTCCAATCCTTTTTCAAAAATATTTCCTACTTGAAAAATAATTAATAATTATTTTTTTGGATAATTTTTTGAACCAAAGGATCATTCAAATTTCGGGCTAGGTTCTTTAAACCTTATGGACGGTTTTTTGCTAGGAGAAACTCAAAAAATTCGTGCTCCACCTCATGTGGATATTAATTGGTGGTTCAAATTTAAATTAAGAATCTAGACTAGTCAAAAAGTCTAATCCTATCTAGATTCAAACTCCTTTTAAACCTTTGAATATAAATAAGATTTTCTTATTTAAATTTAAATAAATATTTTGCACATATATTTAATTAATTTAAATAAATGGAATATTTTATATTTCCTTTCCACCCAAAAACCATGAATTATTCTTTAAGATAAGAAAATCTATTAAATAAACTCCATTATTTAAATGAATTAATAATTTAATGTTAGGAATATATTTAAACAATTTTGTAATAAAATTTTCTTCCCTCCATCCAATAAAAATTCGTGCACCATAAATTATGAAAGAAAACTTTTGTTTTCAAAAACTAAATAATTTAAACACAATCTTATTTCCAAAATTCAATTAACCAAAATAATTAATAAATAATTATTTTATTTGCAACCAATCATATGTTGACAAATCACATTATTTGTCTACATTAATTTCACATGTCCAATCCTTTCGGGATTGCATATTAGAGAGTACCATGTCTTAATAGATACTATTAAATTCCCATTTAGTTTACCAATCTCATTAGGAATAAATCTCGAGACGCTTTGTAGAACTATATGAGCTAGTAGAGGGACCCGATGGAAATATGTAAAGAGTCTCCTATAATTGTGAAAGATTAATCCCGGATTAATTATTCATCAATTATCAACTTCAGGACTATTCTACTAAGAGTCTAAAACTGAACTCCTATTTACATACCGTATTACAAAAGCTCTCTAACACAGTGCTTTTTCTATGATTTATTCATCGCTTGCTTAATCTCAATATGTTATCCATGATTGAATTAAGGACTTTTCTATTTACCTTTTCAATTATTTTAACTTAAAGTTCCATTATTCTCCAATGAAAGAACTACCAATTGAAAAGCCATACAATCGGTAAACCATCAGAGAACACAAAGTAAACCGATGGTCAAAATCTTATTATATTATCTTTCAATTCCTTAATAATACCTTTAAGTAGATAACATGTACTATCATTAAGATAGCTATGAATTCCGTATCTATGAATCTTGATTTCTCCATCCATAAATCATATTCTCAAAACACAAGTATATTGACCATCAATTATCAATGTCTCACCTATAGTGAATCAAAGCGCATAAGTCATGGATGCGAACTCAAGTATTCATTTCAGGATTAAGATTAATGCAGGATGATAATCAAAGCATCATTGATTCTTATAAACATAATTATTAAATCGAATCAATTAACACCTTAGGTCCAGTCCAATGTCATATCTCAATACTATTATACATTAAAGTTTCTACTCGGAACCAATCCGATGGTCAAGATAAATCATCCCTCCAAGGATGTAGATAACCTTTACAATCTTATCATAAATAAGATCCCCAAATCTTATTTCATTGATTGCGGACCATTTATTTAGACTATTATCAAATTACCACGTCTTCTATATATACCCCGTATACATATGGTAATTTGATATATTATCAACAGCCCAGAAGTATTTTATGTTTGCTCAAAATAATCATACAATCAACAAATGAAAGTAAATAGGACCCCACTTATTAAATATGAATGACCTCTTTTTATTAATATTAAAATGTCATATTTATAGATGGCGGAACGGCGGCGGTGGATGAGCGTCGCGCGAAGAGGCTCTCTCACGGTGGAGGATCCAAGCACCATACTTTCTTCCTTTTCAAACTTAAATAAATCGATTCATAACCATTTACTTATTATCAAATTAATCCTCAAATTATGTTTTCAACTCACTTTTTTCAAAATTAATAAATTTTCCGTCCCACCCGAAACCAGCTAAATAATTCCTTTCCCCAACAAATAAAACCAAATTTTATTTTTAATTTTACAATCTAATATGATCCGTTCAAACTGAGGATGTTCACCCCAAAATTTTGTTCTAAACAATGCAACATCACAGAGCCAAAAAAAGCGTAACTTCTCATTTTTTTTTAAACAAGTTGAAACCATAGTGGAAGGAGAAGAGTTTCTCCGGTGAGGATTCAACCTTCCGTACATGGCCTTTTCTCTTTTTTTTTTTTTTTTTTTTTTTTTTCTCTTTCCTCAATCTACGATTGCATGAGCGACTATACACGGTAGTTACCATACACATGAAATATCTCAGCCAACGGATTATATCTCAATGGCCAAAAAACGGACCCTACAAGTAGTTATTCTTAGAAAGTCTCTACCACAGTCGCACCCGACAAAATTAACCAAATCATGGGCTGCTTTATTAGCATCGATCCCTATAGATATGACGCCATCTAATCCCTACGAAATGAAGACAAGAAAACTATACACATCTAAAAGTAAATTTCCAAAATCATGGTATAAATTACGATGATTTTATTAGACTTGGAACAATTGCCAATGTGTCCGACTCCATATAATGAGGATTTTGTCCAATGTCTCTGGCCCCTTATGAACTAAGACTAAGAGCCTCTGCTTCTTCAAACTATGACTAAAGCTAACCCCAATTCTATGCAAACCTTTCTCTCTACCTTTTTTTTTTTTTTTTTACTTTAATTTTCAAAGAATAAACCCTTGTCTAAAGTCATATATATCAACCAAGAGAACAGGAAAATTAAAATCCTTTTTCATATATGAACTCGACCTTTTTACAAAACTAGAATATCCATTAATCAAAGACCGACTCTCAACCATTTTTAACGAAGACAGAAAAAATCACAAAACAAACTAACAAACATTTGACGCTTGACCTTCAAAGGGTAACAATAAAGCCAAATCCTGGATACAAACACACACACACACATAGAGAGAAATATATATATATATATATATATATATATATGAGAGTGCATGTTTACTTCTTTGTAGGCTTAGGCACTGGAACAAGCAGGTCATCCAAGAATTGCCTGCCTATGAAATCCTTCATCATGAAGACTCTAATCACGTCCTCTGGCTTTTGACTAGCAACTGAATTCGAATCCGAGTCGGGTGTTTTCGCCGGCTTGAAATCCAAGCATGGCTTGTTCTTCACCTCCATTTGCTCAAGCAATTTCTCGTAGTGACCAACTTTTTGGCCTAACTTATCTATTTTTGCATGCAACGCTTTCAACTCCACTGCATGATCTCCTGACTTGTTCATATCATGGACTGCTTTCTTAACAGGATTTGAGAAAAAAGCTCCACCTGAAAATTACAATAAAACCCCAAAAAAAAATAAATAAATAAAAAAACCAACTGACAAAAACTATTTTCTACGTCTCAATTCACAAGGATTTTCTTTTAGAATGGTATATTAGGAAATGAAAATAAGAAAAAATTAAGTAGGTGACTGTTTTTTAGTCATTTGTTTAAATAAAGGGTTAATTTCATTAATAGCACCTGTAAAAATTTTATTATTAAAAATAGTATCACTTTTTTTTTCCTTCATTACTAGCACTTAATATGTAGCCCAGCAGCATTTAATGTATATTAAATTACGGGTTTACCTTCATTTCCTACAAGCTCAAATATCCCTCTCCCTCGCATGGCCTAAAATTTTTTTTCAAACCAACATCTACAGTGTTTTAGAGAGAGAAAACTGAAATCTAGAGAGAGAAAGAGTTACCACCCACCGGAATCTTATTTTTTTCACTTTTTCGCCTAGCCCCCCACCCATTTTGAAACTCAAATCTTCATATAATAAAGAGAAACTTCCATCTAGAGAGAGAAACTTCCATTTAGATAGAAACTTCCATCGAAAGTTTTTTTTTTTTTTAATCTAATATTTTGGCCATTTTTGAGTAAAGGTATGACCGAGTAGTCATAACAGTGGATGGTCATAATGGTTATGACCGAGTAGTCATAACAGTAAAGGTCATAACGGTTATGACTACCCAGTCATAACCGTTATGACCACACTGTTATGACTACTCGGTCATAACCATTATGACCACACGGTCATAACCGTTATGATCACCCACTGTTATGATTACCCGATCATAACCATTATGACCATCCACTGTTATGATTACTCGGTCATAATCATTATGACCACCTACTGTTATGACTAGTTGGTCATAATCATTATGACCACCCACTGTTATGACTATCCGGTCATAACTATTATGACCACCCGGTCATAACCATTATGACTACCCACTGTTATGACCACTCGATCATAACTATTATGATCACGCACTGTTATGACCACTCGGTCATAATCATTATGACCACCCACTGTTATGACTACTCGGTCATAACCATTATGACCACCCGGTCATAACTGTTATGACCTGTACTAAAAAATAGTCAAAAATGTTAGATTTTTTTTGAAATTTTTTTTTTAAACATAGGTCATAACTATTATGATCGGGTGGTCATAACAGAAATGCCATTTACTCAAAAATGACCAAAAATGTTAGATTTAAAAAAAAAAAACTTTCGATGAAAGTTTCTCTCTCTAAATGGAAGTTTCTCTCTTTAGATGGAAGTTTCTCTCTATTATATGAAGATTTGGGTTTCAAAATGGGTTGGGGGGCTAGGCGGAAAAGTGAAAAAAAAAAAAAAAAAAAAACAAAAGATTCCGGTGGGTGGTAACTCTTTCTTTCTTTAGATTTCAGTTTTCTCTCTCTAAAACATTGTAGATGTTGGTTTGAAAAAAAATTTTGGGCCATGCGAGTGAGAGAGATATTTGAGCTGGTAGGAGATAAGAGTAAACCCGTAATTTGATATACATTAAATAATGCTGGCCCTACATTAAGTGCTAGTAATGAAGGGAAAAAAATAATACTATTTTTAATAATAAAATTCCTACAAGTGCTATTAATAAAATTAACCCTTAAATAAAAAGTTGAACTTCATTATTTATTTATTTGTATGTAATTGGCCGTTTTTACATTTTTGTTAGGTTTTATACTAGTATATATTTATAGTTTATCATTGATAGATTGGCGTAATCAATAATGGACCAGTAAATATGATTAATGGATCGCTAAATTATATTTCGTAATGATTAATCACTAATTATCAATCAAATCTATCAATAATAGACCACCAAGTCCTTCAGTAGTAGTGAACATCAAGCAATCAGATTGAGTATATCTAAAATTACCCATTTCCTAAATTAAAAATGTTCAGACATTTGTTATTATTATTTTTTAAATGTCATTTTCCTATATACCCTATGAAAAATAATCTATCAATAGGACACATTTTAATCATTAGAATATATATACTACAACCAAATTAGAATTTTTTTTCTTTTCTTCTTTTTTTTTTTTGAAAGGAACCAGAACCCATATTTCTATTTCTAACAAAACTATATTAGTGAACCTAAAATTAATATGGATTTTTTTTTTGGAAAGGAACCAAATCTGGAATTAAAAAAGAAAACCATATTTCTGTTTCTAAAAAAACTATATTAGAGCACCTAAAATATCATTTGTACAAAAAAAAAAAAAAATCTGAACACAACTAGATTTCTTTTTCTTTTTCTCCTTTTTTTTTTCATAACCAAGAAAGAATTCTCTGATCTCCCTCTCTCTCTCTCTCTCTCTCTCTCTCTCTTTTTACAAAATAACTCATTTCTGAAATTTACTCATTTATACCCAAACACCATGCAATTTACCTTTCAGTTTAGAGTGCGTAAAATACATCTATTAAAAAAAACAGAGAGAGAAATAGAAAGTGAAAAAAAAAAAAAAAAGAAGAAGAAGGACTTAAACCTGGAATATAGTATTTGAGAGCCTCCTGGGCGGAGTACTTGGCGACGTTAACGGCAAAGGGGAGGATCTTGGAGCGGGTTTCGTCACTGGGCCAGTGCTGGCTGAGTGCGTCGCCGGCGTTAACTTTGACGGCGTTGTAGACGCCGTTGACGCCGGCTTTGGTGCACTCATAAGAGATAGAGCCCCAGCTCTTGACGGACGTTAGATGATTAGGTGCGTTCCGTTTCACTGAATCCGCCGTGCCGGAGATGTAATCCCATATGCCCATTTCTCTCTTATCTGGTTCCCACCTGTTGATGCTTTCTTAATCTCTTGATCTTCGATCTTCACTAGAAGAAGGTAAAAGTAATGGAAAAGTCTGCTCTGAAGTCTTTATTTAAGAACCATCTTTGTCTTCCCTATACAGTAGTACTATTTTCTCTTTGGTCATGACTCATGACTCACCTTTCTCGGAAAACCCCCCACCACTCTTAAATTGTTTGATTAGTTTTTAAATTTTTAAATTTTTACGACTTTAATCATCGATTTTTTTTTATAATTGAAATATTTATAAATTATTAAAATATTATTTTTAATTAATTTTTAGATGAAATTTATTAATTAATATTATTTTTTATTGAATTATTAACTAATTCGGTTTAAAAATTTACAAAAATAATTATTATAATAATATTTTAATAATTTAGAGATATTCTGACTACAAAAAAAAAATGAAGACCAAAATTGTATTTAAAAATTTAAGAAATAAACTAACAATTTACTATATAAAAAATAATAAAAATTAAAAAAAAAACTTTAAGTTTATGTTTGGTGAATGAGTTTAACTCAAACTCAACTCAAATATTTCGTCTAAATTTTTGTATTTTTTTAAATAGTCAATAAAATTTATACTTATTTTCTTAAAAGTCAACTCAACTCAAATTTAAAAATTTCATTTCATCTTAAACTCAACTCAAATACCAAACAAACTCTAAGAGTATATTTGGTAGACAAATGAGAAAATAAGAAGAAGTTGGTGATAAATTAACTAGGTGAGAGAAATAAATAAGATTAGAGTTTTTTTATTTTTTTATTTTTTTCCTCTTATGATGCTTGGAATGCAATGCCTCAAACAAAACTAATGAGTTTTTTAGGGTTTGGATCCCATCCCCAAAAAAATTCATTCATTTTTTTCTCTCCTAACAAAACATTATGAACGTCAAAATCATTCAAGTTCTGCTCCTTTGTTCCATTATTCTCTCCTATCAAATACACTTTAATTCATCAAGTTTGAGAAGTCTTTTTTTTTTTTTTTTTAATATAGCACTATTATCTTCTAAATTCGTCAACATTAAAAACATCTACAATGTAATGCTAACTCGATATACCAATGGTAAACGTTGATATCTGGATTAAAAAAAAAAGATGTTCTAAAATTAAGAGTTATTTTTTATACCAAATTTAGTATATGTTAAATTTTGTGATAAATTTATACCATAAAGTATAGTTAATACCAAATTTAACTTTTACTTCCTCTTAGTTGGTGTCTTCACTTTTCAATGTAATTGTTACAATAGTTCTTATTTTTAAATTTGTAAAAGACTAAAATTTCACTTTTATGAGTTCTAAAGCATAATAAAGATAACAAAAAAAAAAAAAATAGAAATGACATTTGAAATAGAATTATATCATTGGAGTTTAAAGTATGATAATGTTATTTTTCACTCTTTTTTGTAATAAATATAGCATTGTGATAGTCCAATGCTTTGGAGATGATCTAAGTAACTTGCCTTTTTGAATTTGGAAAGCTTTGCATAAGGTTTATATGAAGTTTTGAAATCTATAATAAATGAGATTTCCATCTTCATATAAAGTGTACGTGTGCTTTACGTGATTAATTTAATGGGAAGTTAAGTGAAATGCATACATTACAATAATTTAAAAAACTTAGAGAACAATTGTAAAAATTAGAAATTTGGAAAGCAAATTATCAAAAAGTGATAAGTTTGAGAGGTAACAATGTTGTATATCCAATAAAAGTAAATTAGAGCTTTTTTATGATAGGTTACAAAATCACTTTTTTATTTAGATAATTTTATAGAATTTACCTTTATTTTGTAAAATTTACGTTTACACCCTTTAAATTCAATATCTAATGAATTTATATATGGTTTCATATTTTTTTACAAAAATTATCTTTTATTTATTTATTTATTTATTTGAGAATTAACATCTACACCTTTATATCCAATGTTATAAAACTTCAACCCCGCGGTATAGTTATTTAGATCACGTTGGAACTAGCTCTACTACTGCAAAAGGGGAATAATACAAAATCCGAATAATTAGAAAATTAATAAAAAAAATATATTTTTGAAAAATACAAAAATACATTAAAGATTTGATGGATTTAATTCAATGGGTGGTACTACAAAATAGGTGGGATAAGTAGACTGGGGTGGCAATAAGAACACCTTTTCTATAATCTTTTTCTTTTTGCTTCCGCTTGATGGGTTTACTACATTAGAATAAAGAATTTTTTGCCATACAATAGACTTTCATCAAATTGTATTAAAATCGTGTGTGTGCGTGTGTGTGTATATATACATGTATATGTATATATATTCCTACCAATGAACCTCCACTTAACATGAATTATGCACTAAGTTACAAGTCATTAATTGGTAAATAAAGAGGAAAATATACTAACAATAACTAAATAAATAAGAGAGGCAACAAATCGATAAGTATCATCCCCACAAGACAGAAGCAACACATTCCAAATTCAAACTTCTTGATTTATAAAAAAAAAAAAAAAAAAAAAAAAAAAAGCGAGGAAAAAATGATTCTCTGATTTTTAATCTGCAACAAAATGTTCGTGTCCAAATGTACTAGTCACTCATGAAACTATAAACAGCAGCCAGCGTCACTAAGATTACTGCAAAGAACAAGCGTGGATTAGCAAACAACATTTAAAAAAAAAAAAAAAAAAAACTAATAACATTAAAAAGCTATTACAAAGACAAATTATAAGTTTATGCTCCTAGAAGAGCAAGGCCCCCAAGTGATTTAGAGATACACCACTTTAAAAGTTTTTTAGATATTCACTTTAATAGAAAATTTTCTACACGCCTTATTTTCGTATCAAAGTAATCCAAATGAGTTAATAGATATTAAAATTAGTATACAACCTCATTAACACCAAGACTTCCTCATGTACCTATACCTATTACAATCCGGTTTTGGGGGCTCCATACAGACAGGTTCTCTCACCCTCTATGAGACCCGATATTTGCCTTGTGGGGCTGTGCAGTGCCAAGTCCCAAAGCATGAATGCTAGACCTCCGATCAACTTACTCATCGGAAGTTGTATCGGAGTGAACACTCTCGAGTGGTCCGTCCTGGTTTATTAACCAAAATCCAAAGGGAACGAGGAGGATTTTGGGGGGGGGGGGGGGAATGCCGGAAAAAAAAAAAAGCCAATAAGTCACTCTAGAGTCGTGATCTTGTCATACTTTCCATTTGCTCAAACAATTTCCTTTGTTCACCCTCTTCTCTCTCGTCTACTTTTTCATGCGATGATTTCATATTCACCGTACGATCTGCTGACTTTTTTTCTTCCGCTGGAAGATCCTTTGACTTGTTCACATCTTCGAGTGCTCTCTTAACAACTTTATAGGCCGGAGCTCCACCTAAATATTTAAAAACAAAAAACAAACACATTTAATAGATTCACATTTCATGAATTCTCTTTTCTTTTTTTAATGGAATTTTGTGATAGGATTTTCAAACTCGAATTATATAAAATAAAAATTAGACTGGGTGACCTTTTTTAATCACCTAATCTAATAGATGGGTCAATTTTTTTTATTTAGAAAATGACCGTTTGTCATTTTTCAGATTTAGTTAATCAGTGATTGACTAAAGGTCAATCATTGATTGATTATGAAAATTGGTGATTAACTAATTATTAATCGATGATTGACTATGAAATTTAATAATTTATATTATGGTTAATCAGTGATTGACTTACGGTTAATCGCTGATTGACTATATGTGGTTAATGTGATTAACCGAATGTAATCAATCACTTGTTGACCATTTAAAAAAATTAACTAATTATTTTAGGGAAAAAAAGGGGGCGTTTTAAACTAATTTTTAAAAATTTCATCCATTTATTAAAAACTTATTTTAAAAAAGTCTATTTAGCTATAATTTCCTATATTAAATAGTTACAAAAAATAAAACCAATCTTAACTAATAGCTACCCGTATTTTTCTTATCATGCTATCATAATTATTTTATTTAAAAGAAAATTCAAGATAAACCCATTTCCCATCACTTACTATTTGATCTAAAATTTTCAGTTTAACTTAAATTTGAATTTGAATTTTCACTTTTCAAAAATTCATATCACAATTTAAGACTCGTTTAGGGATGTCTCCAAACCACACTTCCAAATTTTTTTTGGTCTTTTTTATTTTAATTTAAAACTATTTTTCGCTATTCACATTTACAAATCTCTACGGTAAACTCAATTTAAAAATCCATAATGTTATTATTTCAAGTCGAAATAATTTTAATATATATATAGTTTAAGTTATATAGACTTTTGATAAAAAATAAATAAGGTCGGTATTGATATTTTTTTCTCAACATATTTTTAAGATTTTATATTTTATCACTCTAAATAATTTTTTTTTAACTAAACATATATTTTCAAAACTGAAGTAATATTTAATCAAAATATATCCAGAACTATGTCTCCAATTATCCCCCAAGTAGCCCTTTAGATTTGTCAATTCGACATAAGTACAAAAACTCAAATTCAACCAGAATCAGACACTGAATGTTTTTAAAAAACATATTTGCTGCAAATTTACCTACCTTTCAAATTGGAGTCAGGAACCTGACCATTCATTTTTATTTATTTTTTGAAAAAAAAATTGACAATATTTTGCCTTGTATTCTATTATATTATATTATTTTCAACCAGATTATAATATCAATGCAAAAACTTAATACAACCTATGATCCAAACAGATGAAACACTGGAAAAAAAAAATTGCAAATCTACCATTCAAATCGGAGTAAGGAAACTGATCATTTATTTTTATTTATTTTTTCAAAAAAAAAAAAAACAAAGAAAGAAAGAAACAATTGACAGTAACTTACCTGGGATGAAATTGAGAGCCTCCTGGGCGGAGTACTTGGCGACGTTAACGGCGAAGGGGAGGATCTTGGAGCGGGTTTCCTCAGTAGGCCAGTGCCGGCTGAGTACGTCGCCGGCGTTAACTTTGACGGCGGAGGTTAGATCAGATGCTTTCCGTTTCAGTGAAACCGCCGTGCCGGAGATGCAATCCCAAACGCCCATATCCCCCTTTCTATTTCCGCAGATGCTTCCTCGCTCTTCGTCAATTCATCCAACAATTCGTAAATAGGTGAACCAAAGGGAAAGTTTGCTCTTTTCGACTACTATTCATTAAAAAACACAACTCGTCTTCCCTATACAATACAAGTCCTACTAAAATAATGTAAATTGGCAATTTCGTTCCCGTGTTTGGCATTTGTCAATATATATATATATATATATATATTTTTTTTTTTTTTTTTTTTTGGGAAGAAGTCAATATCAATATTGTATACCTGTATTTGTCTTTAAAAAATTACAAATACGTGGGTAAATGACTTTTTTTAATAGAATTCTTTTATTAAATGATTGAAATTTTATAAAATTAAGACAAAATCAATTAGTACATCCAATCAATCATTAAACTAATAAATGATTGATCAATATAAATATATGTTTATTACTGATTAACTATAATTATTTATTGATCAATGATTAATTTGGTAACTAAAAATAATTCCACCATTTACTTAAATAAGTTTTTAAGAATTATCTATTATTATTTAATTTTTTTTCAATAGAATTATGAAAAATAACGCATTTGAGATTCGTACTCTAACATATCATGTTATTTCTAAGCTTTTTTTTTTTTTTAATGTATTGGTACATCCTAAATTTATCATAGAGTTTATAATTTACATCCTAAACTTTTAATTTTTGATAATTTACATTATGAACTTATAAATATATAGCAATTTACACCTATTAATAATAATTATTAATCTTTTGAAGGAAATTGATATGTAATTTATACATGTGTTATTAATTCATGTAATAAATAATTATTTTTATCTTTATTAATTAACAATCTATATGCAAGTGAAGAATCGATTTTCATTTTTTTTTAAAAAAATCAACATTATTTACCAATGGGGTGGGTGCAAATTGATACAGATTTGCAAGTTTAGGGTGTAAATTGTCAAAATTAAAAATTCAAAGTGTAAATTCTAACTGTATAATAAGTTTAGGGTACACCAACATAAAAAAACTTATTTCTAATGTTATATCTACGGTTTTTCATCATCATCAAGTGATATAGCATTTTTGTCATCATCATTAAGTTTTGAAATTCATAAAAAAAAATAAATAAATAAATAAAATTTTAGTACTTAAATAATTTAAAAATTATAAAACTATGATAATAAGACAAAAATATTAATATGCCAACTAATAATAATCAAATGTCAAATTTCACATTAAGGAATTTTGCCATCATATTTAGTATAATAAACTTGATATTAAAGATAACTTCCATTGGAGAGCTTTTTTTCTTTTAATCGAATGTTAAAATTTATCATTAGTACATTAATTTAAGACCCGATTGGTGATTGTTCCTCCTTGTGGATTCTCTGGATAGGAGGGAAGCTATTGTTGTGGAAGCCATCTGCTCAGTAAGGAAGGAATGCTCTGGCTCGAAGAGGAATAGCCTAACATTTCTTCTACGGTGGGGCTCATTAAGAGGGTAGCGGAGTTTTTGTGTCTGTTGTTGGCCGGTGTGGAGAGAGCTCGGGGGATCGGGTCTTAGAGTTGGGTCGTGTTTGGTTGCCGCCTTTGGAGGGCTTGATTTAGCTCAATTTTAAAGCTTCCTTCCATGTGTCTTGTCATGTGTTGGCGGTGGTGGCACGATAAGCTGAATGAAGGGTCATTAGTACATGGTGCAGGCGTGTGCCGCATTGCGCTGTGGAGGCAGGAGACGGACCGGGGCTGCTGCGGGCTGTGCCGCTACCATTGGAGTCGAGGCATAGGAATGTTCATGAGGATTGTGTTCGGTAAGCTACCGAGAACTATAGGATTGAAACTTTTGAGTTTGGTCCGGGATTTCCTCTCCTACTCGCTTCCTCAGGACTAAAGAGTGGGAATGTCACCGCCGTGTACTCACTTAGCAGTTGGGCCCTGTCACCGAAGTTGATCTCTTTTCTCTGTTCCGGTGTCTTTTTTTCCCAGATTTTTTGTAAGCAGTTGTTTCTTTTGGCGTACTTGAGAATTCCCACATGTTGGAGACTTGGAGCATATATATAAAATATATATATATATATATATTATATACGTATATATAATGCAAAGATCAACAAAAGATAATACTAACTTGAGTCATATATAATATATACTTGGGTCATTGAGTATATTTCACACCCACACCATAAAAGCATACAAGACGGCTACAGAGACATTCATAACCAGACAAGTTCAGTCCTTTTCCTCTCCTCCTCAACCCAAAACAAGGAAAAAGGTAATTATACATCTTAGCATGCGAAGATTACTAGTCTTCTCTATACATTTGCGTACAAGTTGAGAAACCACCTTTGTCCAACCATGCAGAAATCCGCGGTTTGAGATTCCCGCACTGCGATCATGCGACCAGCTGAACAAATCAGATATGTCACAGAGAGACCGAACATCTTCACCAGACTTGACATATAGATGTCATGCAAATGATATGAACTGATGACAGCAAGAGTTTGCAAAAGCGAAAGTTTCTCTTCACATGAACGAGTCTCAAGAAGTTTCAAGTCCATAGGAAAGATGTCGAAAATTTAATTAGCTTAACGACTAACAAAGCAATTAGCATAAGGGTGTTAAAAATTAATAGGATTCAAGTAATATGAACTAACAGTAAGGAAAATGGAAACGAGAAAGAATGGAGATGAGAGTAAACAGAACACGATGCCAAAATGTTCGTTGCTCATTTTTTTTGTGCTGCAAAGTATATCTGCGGAAACAAGATAAAGAAAATTTCATAGTTGCACTACTATATCATGACACAACAAGCTATATTTTTTAACAAAAGAAGGAAGATTTTGAAAAAAAAAAATAATAATAATAATAATCGTAAACAAGTTCCGAGAGAGAGAAAATAAGATTTTAATGCTTGTTTGAGAAAGAGGGAAGTGCAGGCATTGCTGGACCAAAGGCTTTGATAGAGGAAAAGACTACTTTGATTAGTGTCAATCAGTCTGTCTTTTTTTTTTTTTTTTTGTCTTTTTCTATTCTGTAAATCCATAATATATACCGATATTAGGCTACAAGAAAACAGCATTGGTTATCGACGAGTCAGAATCTTTTATGAACTATGAAATACAAGTAATAAATTGGCCCAATATAATAACGTTCAGCACGAAGGAAGCAAAGATCTTTATCTACAATATAGCTTCGATTAGAACTGACCCAAGCCTTGAAGATCGGCTCACAGAGACAGGCCAGCGAAAAGCAGCTCCAACTCCACATCCTGTGATGTACTTCTCTGGCATAAAAGAAATAAACACATGAGCAGGACGGTACCGAATGCTAAATTAGTATTCATTCCCCTAATCAGCTGGAATGAAGTAATATAGACCATGTTTAAAGCCACACTTGATTTTACAGACACTATGACAAATAAACCAAAAAATGTCAAACAGCAAGCACATGTATAGACGCAAATCAAATGCATTAGTGAGACAATGGCACGTGTACTTTTTGTGTACCTGAATAGACAAAAGTTGCAGAATTTTGTTAAGGACACGGAGGCGGTGAGAAGCATAGGAGCTGTTTACAGGAAGTTTATTCACTCTCTTCAGCTCCTCATGTACAGAAGCCCTCTTTGCTTCGGTCCCAGTCGGCTGTCGTCCATATGCAGGTTGAGTACTTGCTCTATCCTCCATAGTCACATCGAAAGTACTGCTGCCTGAAGATGTATTCAGTGCCGCCATATGCAAATGATCCTACCAAACATAAAGACAAAAATTCATTACAAAATAAACTTCTTTTCCTTTGGACAAGGACTTGAGTAGAAAAGTGTACTGTAAGCCGCACTAAATAACTTATTAAAATAAAATAAGCAATAGACAAATAATACCGGGAAAAGAAAAGAGATATACATATATATATATATATATATAACAGGTTATAGTTTAACTGCTAACAAATAATTGATTCAAGATTCTGATACTAGAAAAGAATAGCCTATCTAGACATGGGTATCAACTTTGTATCACCCTAACATTGTGCTTGGTAAGAGAGAAACAAAATAGGAACGAAAGAAAAGTTTGCAGCCAATGTAAGAAAAGCTTAGGGAAAATAGAAGAGTCAAAGGACCACTCTCTTATGGTGCGGATTCCCTCCTCTAATCCTTACAAATTGTTGTAAGAAATTAAAGTCAGGGTTCTTAGAAGGACTTAGAAGGACTTAAATACCCTGCTCAATCCGCTCGCCCTTCTTTTCCCACATACCAAACAAACATACGTTTCAAAATCCGTCAATTAATTCTCTCGCCATTATCCTTCCACCCACTTTTCCCGCCTACCAAACAAGCTCTAAGAGTAAGAGAGAAAATAGGAAGAAAGTAGATATAGACCATCCAGGTGAGGGAAATAGGGAAGGAGGGAGAGGTTATTTCTCTTATGTTATTTGGTATGTTATCCCTCCAATAATCTCTCTTAAAGAGGCATCTAAGTCGGGGTATTTTGAAGGATTTGGAATCCCTCCCCTAAACCATTCCATCCTCTTTTCCCTCTAACCAAACAACCATAAATGTCAAAATCCTTCCACTAATCCCTCCACCCCTATCCTTCCTTCTATTTTTCTCTTCTACTGAACACATTCTAAAGAGGGGCTCTTTCGAAGGACCTTAAACCCCCACTATATCCATTCTCTCCTCTTTTCTCTCCAACCAAACAACCATATGCCCCAGAGTCCTTCCATTAATCCTATCACCACCATTATCCTTCCAACCACTTTTCCCTCCTGCCAAACAACCTCTAAGGTCCTTCATCTATCATTATAGTACTTAAATCCCAAAAAAAGGAGTGATTTAATATCCAATACTTTCCAAAAGAGAAAGGAACCAAACAACCTATTGAAAAGAGAAATTTACTCAACACTCAACTCTAAATTCCATTATGAAAAATTTGCACGAATTCCAAAAATTTGGGACATGGGAATCCTTTAAAGTTTAAACCACATATTTTTCCCACTTCTACCTTATAAACCACAACACAAGACTTTTGACAACAGTTCTATTTCTTTTCACCAAAAAAAAAATAAATAAATAAATAAATTGAAATCAAAACAATCAAATTCCAACAAACTAAAGACTTTTAGTTAATTTCACCGCCTACCCAATTGTAGAAACGTCAAATATTATCCTCAAGCGTCAAAACAAAACTTACCCAGATGGGAAAATTTTTCCAAATTGAAACGAAGAGAACGAGAACAGACTCGAGAGTTTCAAAGCAAAAAAAGCATAAACAGTAAACACCCACAAGGAAAGGAGGAGAGGGAAACTTACGGGTGGCTTTTTTCTTTTTCAATACAATCCAACGGGTACCGAGATTGTGGAACAGGACGAAAGAAATTTTTTTAACTTTTCGATGAGAGAGAAAGACGCAGAGAGAGAGAGAGAGGGCAGAGTTTTGTGTTCCACCGTAAAGTTCCGTCTTGGGAAAGAAAAACCCTTGATTTTGATCGGCTAAAACATAGCGTTTTAGAGCTTTACGGATGGAACATGCCAACGTGGCGTCTAGGTCTAGAAGTTTCGCTATTAATATCCTCACCTCCTTCCATGTGGAAATCAAGCAAAAAACCGATTTCGTTTGGTTGACGTATCTATTTTTAAAAATAAAAAAAATTATTTTAAATTTAAAAATTTTATCATTTTTAAAATAAGAGGATATTTAGATATGTAAAAAAAAAAAAAAAAATTTGAACACAAAAAGTTATTTAAAATGAGAAAAAATAATATTGAGAATAATATATTGTGAGAAAATTTCAAAAAGATTACTTTTCTTTTTCTAAAAGGATTCTGTATAAAATAAGTTTAAAAATGAGATAATTTTTATTTTTTCAAATGAGATAATGATGAAAAAAGTTGTGACAAACACTTTTGTTGGAAAAAAACGGATCCGATATCAGAGTTACGGCGCAGCGGAAGTTTTAAATTTTTATGGCGATTCGGAAAAGAAGCTCATGATGCATATAATAATGAATTAAATTCATGATCAATTATACCTTATTTCTTAGATTCCGGAATTACTAGAGCGTTTGACCAATGTATCTTTTCTACTATTCTCGAGTTCCACGTCTCAGAGTGTATGTGGGCACACGTTCTATGAATCCAAGTGACCGGTAATGCTTTCCGAAGTCTAGATCTCTCCTTCTCAATTCCGAGGTTCCTCGTTGAGAATATGATCCAGCTTCTTTCTTCAAAATTACAAAACAGGAACCGGTTAACCTCCTATGAAAATTATCACTCGGTTTAACTTTCCTCACAGTTTTGATTCAATGAAATTTTCTCTCTTTTTTTTTCTCACAAGATAGCCGAATTTTATGAAGTAGAAGAAACCACAATTGGTATTCTCTCACTCCCAAAAAAAACGTTTTTTGCCTTACGAATAACCAAAAATTTTTCAAGAATTCCTAGCCTTTATATAGAAGTTCAATCCTTTTCAAAATTTATCTCATTCTTGAAAAATAATTAATAATTATTTTTCTGGATAAAGTTTGAACCAAAAGATCATACAATTTTAGGGCTAGATTCATTGAACCTAAAAACTTTTTTCCAATGGGAGATCTCTCCTCCAAATTTTCAACCACTTTTGAAAAATAAAGGTTGATTGGTGGTTCAAATTTTAAATCAAGAATCTAGACCAGTCAAAAGATCCTAGTCTTATCTAGATTCAAATTTCTTTTAAACCTTTTCGAATTTAAATAAGATTCACTTATTTGAATAAATATTTTTCACAAACATTATCAATATTAATTAATTTAAATCAATGGAATATTTCAAATTTTCTTTCCTCACAAAAACCGTGTACCTCCTTTAATTAGGAGAGAAAAATTCATGAAATAATCTTCATTATTTAAATCAATCAATATTTTAATGTTAGGATATATTTGAATAATTTTGAAACAAAATTTTCTTCTCTCCACTCAATTAAAAACCGTGCACCTCTTTTAATTATGAGAGAAAAATTTTGTTTTCCAAAATTAAATAATTCTAACACAATCTTATTTTCAAAATTCAAATTAACTAATTACATGTTGACAAATCATTTGTCTTTAAATTTTACATGTCCAATCCTTTCTAGATTGTACGTTAGAGAGTACTATGTCTTAATAGACATTAATAAATTCTATTTAAATTTACTGATCTCATTAGGAACAAATCTCGAGATGCTATATCGAACTATATGAGCTAATAAAGGGACCCAATGGAAATATGTCAAGAGCCTCCTATAATTGTGAAAAATTAATCCCAGATTAATTATTCATCAATTATCAACTTCAAAACTATTCAACGCTAAAAGTTTGAAGCTGAACTTCTGTTTACATACCGTATTACAAAAGCTCTCGAACGTAGTACTTCTTCCATGATTTATTTATCGCTTGCTTAATCCCTATATGTTATCCATAATTGAATTAAGGACTTTTTCCGTTTTATCTTTTCAATCATTTTAACTTAAAGTTCCATTATTTTCTATTGAAATAATCACCAATTGTAAAACCATACAATTGGTTAACCACCAGAAAACACAAAATAAACTGATGGCCAAGATCTTGTTATACTATTTTTCAATCCCCGAATAATGCCTTTAAGTAGGTAACATTTACTATCATTAAGATAGCTATGGATTCCATATCTATGAATCTTGATTTCTGCTTCCATAAGTCATACACCCAAAACACAAGTATATTGACCATGAATTAACAGTGTCTCACCTGTAGTGCATTAAAGTACATAAGTCATGGATACGAACTTAAGCAATCATTTTAGGATTAAGATTAGTACAGGATGATAATCAAAGTGTCATTGATTCTTATAAACGGAATTATTAAACGGAATTATTAAACCGAATCAATTAACACTTTAGGTCCAGTCCAATGTCATACCTCAATACTGATATACAAGTTTCCACTCGGAACCTATCTGATGGTCAAGACAAACCATCCCTCCAAGGAAGTAGACAACTTTTATAATCTTATCATGAATAAGATCCCCAAATCTTATTCCATTGATTGCGGATTATTTATTTTGATTGTTATTAAATTACCACGTCTTCTATGTATACAGGATATACATATGGCAATCAGATATATTACCAACAGCCAATGAATATTTTATGTTTGCTCAAAATAACCAAACAATCAATAAATGAAAGTAAATATGACACAACTTATTAAACATGAATAACCTCCTCTTATTAATATCAAAATGTTATATTTACAGAAAATCCTTAATATTAATTTTCTATCCTTATGGCACATTTAGATCCCAACAACTTTTTTTGCAAAAAGATTCCACTTTTGGTGATTGCATATGTCATCCAAAAAGAAGGGAATTTTTTTGGTTGAAGTTAGTTGACTTTTCAAATATTAATTATAATTTTTGTTGATTTTTTAAAATAAGATAAAAATTGATACGAAAGTTTTAAGTTAGAGATGGTACACTAAAGGCTCCGTTTGGATAGAATGTTCATTTTCGAAATGAAAAACTTTTTTATTTTAAATGTAAAGTTTTTTCATTTTGAGAATAAGATGTGTTTGAATATATAAATATTTTCATAAAATAAATCAGTAAATGCAATATTACTTACCAAACGTTATGCTTGCTAGATGTTTCTTATATTGCAGCTAGGAACAAAGGTAATCTATGAGGTTGGAGCAGCTCGGTACGGATGTGTGCGTGGTGGAGGAAACGAAATATCGGAATGATACATCCTGACTTTATTTTAACAAATTTTGATGAAGTTATTTATAATTTCGCATATTTAAAGTTTATGGTTTATATATGAATTTTTGAAAGCAAAAGATTTTTAGTTGAGATTAAGGTTTTTAGTACTATTGCATTTACTGATTTATTTTATGAAGTTTAAAATTATTTTGTTCATTTATAAGTCATGTTTTTTTTTTTTTTAAATTAAGCTAGTTTTGTATCATTATTTCTTATTTATATCCTGCAATCTCTTATTTGATTATAAATAATAGATGTTATGAGACGGTATCTGAGATGTCCCGTGAGGGGGCATTACATCCCCCGTGTGATTAGGGTTGCAATTGTCCCCGCTTTTCTCGTCAAGGCATGGCCAATCTGTATCGCACCATTTGTTACTCTTGTTTGTCTATGTATACTAAGAAGATATTATAAAGAACAAGTTACAAAATTTTCTCTGAATTTTAGGTCTTGTCACAAAATCTCCTCCAAACTTTGATTTGAAACATTCGTTTCCCCCCAAGCTTTTGAACGTTTGCAAATTTTCCTCTTCTGTTAAGTTTATTAACAGAAAATGACATGTATTATTCATTTACAATATGAGTTGGATATTAAATGTACAATAACGAAAAATACCCCTGAAATCAAATTAAAAGACAAATTTAACCAATAATAAATCTTAATAGCAGAACTAAATAGATCATAAACAAATTTAATTCTAAAAATTTTAATTGTTTGAAAAACTTAATGTTTAAACAAACTTGCAGAATTTCAATAAATTTCACAACATGTTTATTGCTTATTAGCAAATTTAAAGTGTTATCTAATTTCATTAATTGGTTTTATATTTTTGTTCCAAATAATGATCGAAACATATTCTCCAAAAAAAAAAAAAAAAAGACTTGACAAACGGGCCCGGCTAGAGGTTCACAATCTGGGCTTGTAGAGGGGTTTGTGGGGGATTGTGAAGCAGGTGCAAGCATGGAAGGAGACGATGAGAAAGTTTTGGGGTGGGGAAGAGTCACGACGAGAGTTGAGGCAAGGGTGGTCATCGCCGATCTGGTAGGGTCGGGGCGTGTTCGAGGGCGTCGTGATCTGGAGACAAGTGTTGGGAAATTTCATAAAGTGGACCTACATATATCGATTAATTTTGCATCACTAGTCACTTCCGTTAATAAACTAAACATAAGGAGAAATTTTACCAACGTTTAAAAGTTAGAGGGGAACAAATGTTACAAATCAAAGTTTAAGAAGTATTTTATGACAAGGCCCAAAATTTAGGGGAAAATTTTGTAATTTGTCCTATTATAAATAGAAAACTGCATAAAACCTCCCTAAAAATTAAAAAATCTATAGTTATTAGTGTCTCTAACAAAATTACTTGGTTCCTTCATCAAATATTATGAAGAATTAGCTTGTCAATTCACTTCTATACATCGAGAAAAAAAAATCTACAATTATCTTTATAATAAAGTTACCATGCCATAATTTTAAAGCAAGGAATAATTCAAGAATAGTCGTAATATTCGTGTTAAAATATTTATTGTAATTATTAAACTCCTAATAGAAATTTACATCTTTGTCATTATCAGGATTGTTTTTATGGGGAAATGTCGGAGTTTGAGATGAAAAGAAAAAAGGAAGAAAGACAAGGGCAATTTACTAAGATGGTCTAATAAATTTTGAGGCGAGAGGCACCAAGAGAAGAAGAGACGGGCCAAATTCATAAGGGGAAAAAGAAAATCTTTCATACCATATGAAAAGTTTCTTGTGCACGTTATTTGAATTTTTTATGGAACAATGTCTATATTATATAGGGTTTATTGAAATATGGCTTTTAAAAGTATACTAGTTACACGTACGTGCTACGCACGTACTTATTTGGTATGTTGATTTTTTTTTAATAAACAAATGTAAAATTTTAATTCTCTCAAGAGTTTAGTAAAATATATATATATATATATATATAATCAATTAATAAGACAACATAATTATAAAAATAAAACAAGAAATATTTGTTAGCTATTTTTGTCCAAAGGTATCCGTCACAAAATTTTTTTATATTATATTTGTTTTTCATAATTTTTATATTTTGTTTGATCAGTAAAACAATTTTGGATTTGCATCAACGTGCTAATCTTTAGCTATTGAATCCCATAAATCTTTAGGAGCAAGCAAGTTCTTTTATAAAAATTAAGAATACTGTAGAAGAATAAATTGGGAGGGGAAAAGAAAAAAAAAGTTGCTAGACTTAAAAAACAAAAAAGAGAGAGAGAGAGAGAGAGGATAATTTAACCTCATATGTAAAAACATGAATGACATTAAAAGAAGATGATGTCAAGAAAAACTCCTTCAGCATCCACTATGTTCTTTTAAAACCCTATTTTTTTCTTCTTATGGAAAAAAAAAAAGTTTCTATCATGTTACAAAAACAATACAAAAGTACCTATTTGACCAGTCATTTTTTTAAATCAATGTGTTTAGTATTATTTTAATCATTGATTTACTAAAATTTGAGTAAATAATTTTTTAAACTTAAGAAATTCCCAAAATAATAATAATAAAACACAAAATATTAGAAGAGGCAAATGAGAGAGAAAATTGTATTTGAGAGAATTACAATAGTAGCTAATTAAAGGCATACTTGAGAAGGTGTAAATAGAGATGCAATTAAAAACAATTATTTGAATTCTATTATAAGGGGTAAAAAAAATAAAGGGTATACATAAAAGTCACATGTGGTTAAATGATATTTTCGAGATTGTGAGAAAAAATACGTCAATGAATACATATTGAGATAACTGTTTTAATAAAAATAATTTAGAAGGAAAAAAAAAAAAAGCCTCTGTATGGTAAATTAGTTGCAGATGAAATTTTTAAGTTGAAGTTGGTTAACTTTTCAAAAATTAGTTATAAATTTTTGTTGATTTTTCAGAAAAAATGTTAAAATTGAGATGAAAAGTATAATTTAGTTGAAGTAAAACTTGAATATCAAACGGAGGTTAAGATATAAGACTTTAGGAGGTTGGGAAAGGGAAAAAAAATATGGCATCCAAAGAGTTGGGGCGGAAGTAGAAGCAACCGGAACAAAAAAAATAAATAAAAATAAAGGGACAAAGTAGAAAGATCAAAAGTTTGAATAAGAAAATATGAGGAGGTATACAGTGCAAACTCACGTTTTATATATGTTATAGAAATAACTGTGGTATATCAACGATGACAATCATAAAACCAAGCCAGAAAAAAAAAAAAAAGAAATAAAGAAAAGAAAAGAAAAATAAAATAAAAAAAGAAGATGGCCTTTTAACAAGGAAAAAAAAATATATATTTTTGGTCATTTTTTTAAGGATAGGCATTCCCACCTGTTTTCCCTTTGCTATCTATTTGGTTGTTATTGACATTTTTATATAGATATAATCTATCGAGGATGAAAATGCCAATATCAATGAAGTTGTTAAGATTTTGATTTACAAATAATGTCGACGGTTATTTAAAAAAAAGGATATTTTCTTAGTAAAACAAAAATAGATATTTTGATAAAAACAAGTTTTTTCTTGAAATTACAAAATGCTAAAACTACCAATATTACTTAATTAAGTTGATTTAACAACAAATCATTTTTGTCAAATATAAGTGTTATATGATGCATTGTATAATTGGAAATCATCATAATATATATAAATTAATATAATTCCATATTACATACTCATTACAACAATGTATGTTGTATAAAAATACATAAAATTAACTCTCGAACATAATGGAGTATCTACAAACTTGAAGTGTTTTTGTACCGTACCAAAGGAGTCTAACGGTTTGAAAAGCAGTAGATATGTCTTGATCTT
>CM046374.1:16080392-16103857 GCA_025413025.1 Ficus hispida
ATACTTACATGGCCTTCTAATTATTTTTTGTCAATGTTGCATGAATTTGCATAGCATCGTCTATAAGGCCTAGTGAAGGCATCTAAAAACAATAGATACTAAGGTCATTAAAAAAAAAGATACAATGACTTATTTTCAAAAAAATTGGGATAAATAATATTATGATAAATAATCGATTTATGAAATAATTCATGGAAACATTATATGTATATAGTTATGAACCTTTTGGATCGAGCTTAGACTTTTTTTTACCAAGGGAGGTTTCATATCCACTCATGATATTTATTCTTTTTTGTTTATAAGTGATAGGATAATTATATTTATGAAGGTTGAAATATAGCAAAGTATTTTAGATATTCTAAAGGTGACTAAACTATAATGATATAAAACCATTTTAATGTACAAATTTTATATTGTTTGTAGTTGCAATTTGGTTTTGTCACTAATTTTACATCTGATTACATCTCATTTGTACAGAATGGTAAAGGGGTCCAATTTGATATAAATTTTTTTAAAATTTTAAGTCCAATAAAATTCCATGCAAAAGTGGGATTTTCAATTATATCAACAAATATATATAATTATCTTTAAAAAAACAAAAACAAAAAAAAATATTGCTTGTTTTCCCCAAAATCTCTAACGGGTCATGTAACATGTATCATTATGTAATGAATATACTAAATCAGATAATTATTTTAACAAAATTATTATGAATATTAACTTTAATTCTAATTTTTGGATACCAGCCTATATGTTATATGAGTTGTCATTTTTTTATTAGTAAGTATTTAAAGTATTATCACATCAATTGATTATATGTGCCAATAAAAATATAACATGTAAGTTGTTACTCAAAATGTTGGGATTGCAATTGGTGTCTCTATCACTATTTTTCTTTTAATTGTGACAAGTAATAATGATTTATTAATTGCATAATTATGCCACTGTCTGAACTTTTTTGTAATATATCATGTTGTTGTGCTAATATTTTGTAATTACGCAACATTTTAGTAATGATTATTTTAGTAATAAGAATAACAAATAATTAAAAATGAACATAAAATCATATTACATATCATTAATACTAATAATCACATTATTGCAGAATGAGTATATTAATTCATAGGAGTAATTTCAGCTCTGAAAAGTAGTAACGATGTGATGGGATTAAATATTAATCAAAATAAGCACTTTATTTGGCCCTAGGAAAAATGAGGGTGAGTGATAGAGATATAAAAAAACCATTCGAGCCTCTGGCTAAAAAATTTCATCTACAAAGCATGTTGTCCGATGTTAAGTTCAGGAGTAAGAGGGATGGATTTCGGATTGAAGCTATGAATGAGATTGGGTTGCCATTGGTGAGGGGTTTTCGAGTACGTTGGATGTCGTCTTGACATGTCATTTGGTGGTTTTGGTTTGCAAGAGAAGGTGAGTCGTATGGTGGTGCATGGGTTAGCCCTTGCCGCCATCAGAGACATGCCAATTGCTTATCTTTTATATCATTTTCTTCTGCGGGAGTTGAGGGCCCTCACTCTCCTTTAGTGTTTTGATATTTTGATTTGGGGTTTTTGTTACGGTGATTCTCACCCCGATTAGTTTAGATACTTATCTTGTTTGTTAGTGTTTGGTTTTATTTTTCGACTGCAAGATCTATTTTTTTTACAGTTGTTTATGAGCCTTTGTGTTACGGATTTCTTGTCGTTGGTTGATTGAGTATTTCCATCACTTGTAAAGGATTTGTTAAAAAGTTATATGTGTATTAGATATTTTATACACTTTTTTGGGTGTTTTTTATTTTGTAGAGTTTGGTACATGATATTTTTTCTTTTACGTTATTTAAATTTATTGATGGAACCGAATGTTTATCGGTGTCAGATTTTCTATTATAGAGATTTTGTGTGTGAATTGCTGATTGTGCTACTTTTCATCTTTGAAGTATAATTTTCATTTAAAAGAAACAAATATTTGTAATTACATATGATGTCATTGTCATAAGTATTACTAGTCACGTAATTTTATGTCATTATCTTGATGATTTCACGAAACCATATATGTATGTCTGTATACCATTAATTTCATTCTTACCACGTTTTGTTCAAAAGTCTCTCTCTTCCCTTTCTTTTTCTCTGTTTTCTTTCTTTCTCTTTCTTTCCTTTTTTTCCCCACCCTTCGACTCTTATCTTTTCCTCTCCCCACAAACCGCGTACAGTCACTGTTATTTTCAGGACAAATTACACTTTTCTCCCTTAATTTTAGGTCTTATCACAAAATACTCTCGAATTTTAATTTGTAACATTCTTTCCTCTGAACTTTGAAAAAGTTCACGAATTTTTCTCCTTAATTAATTTTTTGGTGAAAAAATATATCTAACACTCATTGGAAGCATTAGTTAGGGGTATAAAATATAGAATTATGAAATGACACATATTGACAGCACTCCTGGTACCAGTGATAGATCCATAAATTTTTCTTAGTGGGGGCATATATACGGAGAAATTTTTAAAATTAATAACTTTATATGATAAAAAGTTTAATATATTTTATTCTAATGAAATTTTTTTCATGTTTATTACCATATAATTACTATTACATATTGTTTTTATATTTTGAAAATATTGTGAAATTTATTCTTGAACTTTATCTCAAATGTTGTCATAAATAGAAGTTTCTAGCTCATGATTTGTTGTATGCTGTTTGTAATTTTCTGATGTAAAATTAAATTACACTTTAATTTATTCAACACCATCATTTTTCCTTTTAAAGATAATTCTTTTTTGCTAATAAATAAAAACTTACACTCCTCTCAAAAAAAAAAAAAAATAAATAACACGTACATATATTCAAATTGTTGATAATTTTAAAATCAATAAATTTTTAAAACCAAATAAAAGTTTAAAAAAATTAGAAAGAAAAGTAGATAAAGAAATTAGGAGGAAAAAGAAGAATCAAAATGTTAGTGATGATATTAAAATATAAGAATAAATTGAGTGTCATAAGTTATATTTGAGGGCGGAAAAAAATTTCAATGGGGGCACATTTGAGAAAAAACTTTTGAATGGGGAAAATTATAAAATTTTAAGAAAAATATGGGGTTAAATTTTAGAATTCAAGAAATTGAGGGGGGCGGAGGGCAGATCTGTCTGTGCCTAGCATCTGTAACCATTATTAAATGTGAAATAACGAAATTATCTATAAGAGAAAATGTGAGGAAAAAAATGATAATCAACACTAAATATTTAATTTTTTAATTTAATTATAATTGTTGCACATTTAATATTCACAACTCATACTTCAAACGAGTGTTGTGTGTATTTTTCATCAAAAAATTAATTGAGAGGGAAAATTCGTAAACTTTATCAAAATTTAGAAGGAAAGAATGTAAAAATTAAAGTTTGAGAGATATTTCATGAGGATGCCTAAAAAATATAATTTTTCCTTATTTTTGTTTTCTCTTCCATCTCAATCACTTTCTTCCTCTTAACTTTTTATTTCCTTCTACTTAGATAAGTAATATTTTGACAGATTTACGGACTTTTTCCTTAATTATGATTTATGTAACTTTTCTAAATATAGGAGATATTTTTGTTAAATAATTATTATCGAAAAAAGGTTAAAGTTTTACTCCTTTGTGGAGTTTAATAATGAATTTATTCTTATTTATACCTCACTGTATATTTAAAATCTTGGACCCATCACTGTATAGCATCATTATTCATCCACCTACTACATGATTGTTTGTTCTTATGGTCAATATTTGAATGAAAATTCAATATGGTTGAAATGTGACCTTTCGTTTTACTATTTTGCACGTGAAATCAAATCACTTGAACAATAACATAATTAGTCCACTTATAAATACCAGAGAATTTGTCACCACCAACGGGTTTGCATTTAGTCCACTTTCACAAGGCTCCTAAGGTTAGCTAATTTACAGGTTTGCATTTGGTGTTTTTCACAAAAAAAAAAAATAATAATAATAATAACAATAATAATTAAGGAATGCTTTATATTGTGGGGTTTCTCCTGTCTCTGTCTTTGAGAAAATCTCTGTAATAATTAGTTAATTTAATAATTGATTACATGACATTAAAAACATATATTTATATATTCAAACTTCTGTCTATTTTAATTAAAAATATATATAACTTGATTGCATAAGATATACACTTTTCAAACTTCTTTTATTATAATTTTCCATTCCATAAACATATAAGGAAATAGCAAAAATGCAATAAAATCATAGAAATTAATTATAATTGAAAAATAAAAAGAGGGATCCACAATTAAAACCAATTAAACAGTACATCAATATCATTCAGAACAGAAGCGACAACAAACACAACTAAATTAATGATATGCAATAATATTTTTTGAATATGGAATTCAAATTTCAGGCTTGAATATTGAATATAAGGATATGAATTTATTTTAGGTTATACTTAAATATAGTAGTCCACCTTTCAAAATATATATACATAAATCCAGCGGAATTTCATATCTGACTAACTATAAGGTATATAATTCGAATCTTCTCTTTTTTAATTATATATACGTAGATATTTATATATATTTATTGCGTTGATTACAGTTTTGACTGTCAGACTCACCTAATGTAAATAATAGAAGAAGAGAAAGGAGAGAGAAAAAAAAGACTAAGGTTTCACATTATTACATTTACGGATTAAAAAAAATATATTTTTTCATTAATCAATAAACAACTCTGTTTTTAATAAAATTACAATAACTGATCTATTTATATAGAGATCTATAGGGGGATAAACAAACAAACAAACTTAACTTAAATCTAAATATTCTAAATAATCCTAAAATATAAGCATTAATCTATATTTATAATCACATACTAATAAAAATAATATCTTAATAAGTAATCTTAATTCTAATTTAAATAAAATTAATTCTCCACACTGACAAATGACCTGTGTAGATTGATTGGTGTTGAAGTTTGACATTGAATGAAATTAAACTATTTTGAAAGAAGTTTGTTCAAGTTTTTAAAACATTTTAACGGTAATAATGCATGTTAAAGCTTATTCAATCATCACTTATACATGTGATATAGTGGGGACGATTTTCGTCCTAAAAGGTTCATAAATTGGTAGGTGATATCAAAATAGTAAAAAATAAGAAAAGGGGAAAAGGGAAAGAGAAAAAAAAATGCAAAAGGAAAAGAGAGAGATAGAGTGAGAGAGAAGAGAAGGGTTAAGATAGGATGGGAATCTATAAATCCATTTAATTAAAAAAAAAAAAGATACAAACAGATAAATAGTGGTAAAAGATTTTAACATTGTGGTTTTGGTTTAAATTTTTGGCTTAATTCACGATCCTTTGAAAAAGATATATGACTGCGCCATTGCTAAAGGGTCATAAATTGGCAGGTGATTTTAAAAATTAAAAAAAAAAAAAAAAAAAAAGGAAAAGAAAAGGAATTGGGATGGGATGGGAAGGAGGGAAGGGCTATGGTGGGAATATATGAATCCACTTAAGAAAAAACAAAGATATAAATAGATAAATAATGGTAAAAGATTTTAACGTTGTACTTTTGATTAAAATTCTGGTTTAATTCATGTCCCTTAAAAAAAAAATTATGATTCCACCACCGTTAAAAGGTCATAAATTGGTAAGGGACTTAAAAAAAAAAAGCAGGGATGGGGGGGCGGGGGTGGGGGTGCGGCGGCGCGGAGGGGAAAGAGAAAAGAGAAAAAATAAAAAATAAATAAATAATAAAAAAAGAAAGAAGAACAAGAAGTGGGTTATGGTGGGAATCTATGAATCCACTTTAATAACAAGTGGGTTGGGGAAAAAAAAGGTTGTTGGGGGAGGCCATGTGACGTCCACATGGAATGGATCACACATTCGTATCTTTGGTGGATTGTCTACCTATAACAACAAGAAAGAAAAAACATTAATTCAATTCCAATTCATGAATCATATAATCTTTGACTTGTTTTCTTGTTAATAATCGCCTTTATTAATTGTTAAATCAATTTTTCATGATTGTATCTAATCAATCTATATTAATGCTAATCACTTTATCTTTCCCAACTCATCATAGAAAGGGGGAAAAAAAAAACAACAAGAATAATAATCTATTGGAATCTCTACCTAAAATCTAAAAACATTCTTGTTACCAACCTGTCTTTTATCCAACTTTCCAATTTTTTTTAGTTAAAGTGTTTATTCTATTTAAAGTTAATTATTTACAATGGGCTCACTGAATTATTAAAAACAAACTTTTGTATCCAATGTTTCAGAGAAATTCAATTCAGAAGGAGAAATTATTGGGGTCAGACTTCATCTCCTCATAGACTATCATGATACTGACAGACGATTTTTACTGATTCGCCTCCACTGACAAATGTCGAGTCTTGGTTGTTCCATATAAGCAGCTTGGTGTGTCCACCCACATTTGCCAACTATCTCTTTCATTGGGGCTTGATGATCGATCAAGTCCTCGATATGTCGATCCATAAACATCGAAGTGTTTGATCCTAGAATTCGAGGCCTACTACTAATAAGCCCATAATTGTATACACATTCCGTAATTTTAGGGTAGTAGAGAACCGCTCACTATCATCCTAGAATTCCAGGCCCGTTACTTTCTTTTTATAAATAGAGACCCCTCAATTTGGGGACTTTATTATTTTTCCTTAGAGAAACAATATCAAAATTTTCAGAAATTCTTTGTAAACTTGTAATCCTGCACTTGACTTTTAGAATATTGAAATTCCAAACACATAGAAGATGTAACATATTCCGGCAAGCCTCTCTAAATCTCGGTGCTGTTATCTTTTTGCAATTCATTTACAGTCTTCTTTACTTTATTATTATTATTTTTTTGGATAAGTTCTTTACTTGCTCATTATTTTGTATTTGTTTTGTGATTCTCACATATGATATCCAATGACTCTTATATTTCATGTATGTGATGATTTTAACTCTTCGGATTTATATTTTGACCATAGACATTAGTATCTTTAATTTGGCACCTGAAGCATTTGGTCATCTCATCTGCGCTACTCGCAATGACCATGATAAACAACCACATCACCTATCAATATTTCAATCATCACATATTGCTTCATTTGTTTATGGATTTCTATTTTTCACACGGATAATTATATTAACGTCTTTGTGGTAGTAAATTTCTCCACACAAAATGGCAAGCACGAATCTGGTTCCATCGCTAATTGCAGCTTACTTAACGGAGGAAAAATGCTCTTTTACAAAAGCTCTCTTGATTCATACGCCAACTTTAACTCAATTTAGTTGCAATTTTTTTTGACTCAATTCGTTGCCATCCAACTCAACTTCATTCGCCACTAGCCGGCTCGTTTCATCCGCCCCAATTGGCACGCCTTCATTCACCGCCATCTGGCTCGATTCTATTCACCGCTAGCATGCTCGACTCGATTCACTGTCAACCAGCTCAATTCCATTCGCCGCAAGTAGGGTTTACATCACTTGCCACTAAGACGACTCATTTCCATGCGTCACTAGGTGACTTGACTAGCCATCACGACTTGCATCATTAGGCTCGATTTGCCATCAATTGGCTCGATGTCCAAAGCCAAACATTTGTTTCGCCTATAGTTTTTGTACACCAACTCACCGGCCGGTTTACTTCCCGTGTAGTAAGTAGTTCATGGAACTTAGCTTTTAGAACCAAAAAGTAGGACGGACGCAAAACCCTTTCATCAAAGGTACGAAGACAAAAAGTGAATTAACCGATTTGATAAATCCCCCTATGAGGTGACAACTTTCTTGGCCGAACCGTCGTGTAATGTGTATACATTACACGACGGTTCTCTCCGAACCGTCGTGTAATGTCTGACATTAAACGACGGTTTAAAATCCGTCGTGTAATATTTTATTTAAAAATATATTTTGGTTTTTTTGGTGATTTCCGTGCTAGCCTAACCTGCATGTTATCCAATACATGATCCAAGATAGTAACTTCAATTATCAAATTAAAAATACATACCAATTTTACATTACAAGTTCACATATCATAATTAATGAATTGCATTACATGGCTATCCCATTCTCCCCTAATCAAATCCAAATCTGCAGAAGTATAAAATTCTTTACTTTCCAGTACGTCAATTCCATTCAACACTATGTCCCTCATAAAACCTAAAATAAAATAACCACATTCAACACTTCCCTCTTGGAGAGGACAAGGACGGTCCGAGATTATGGTTTTATAGTCTTGTCTCCTTCTAATCCCTTGACCGGCTATAGTCTTCCAATCCGATAGGGCCCTAGCAAATTGGTAAAATTGAAACTAATTAATTAAGATACATATAATAATTAAGATTAAAAAAAATTAACATATTAAAATTGACTTACATGTTCATTAGCTCCATAAAATCATATCGTTTATTCTCTCGAAGAGGATCAAAATAAAGGACGAAGTCCTCCCTTGGGTCAATGACTCCCAAAACCCAATGTCTCCCTCTGTTATGTGGCACAAGATAAATCTGGCATTTTGGTCCGTCACGCGGTTTCGATGGTCATAGGCCGTTTTGAGCCATTATTTTTGTATTTTCATGCTAGAAGACTTCATGTAATCTTGCTATAGTTATGCTTTGAATATTGATCAAACTCTATTATCTTTTTCGAAAAGGAAAACTCATTGTGGCATTCCGTCGAGCATGTTGTGTGCGTAAAAAAAGCATGTTCATAAATGTGTGTAAAATGTCAAAATTAACGATCCACAATCATTTTTCTCCTCTACAAAGAGAAATATTAAAACAAACACACTAATTTACAACAATGGATCTTTAGTGACAAACAACAATACAAACAAGTAAATGTGGTTTAGTTTATATATGAAGTCACCTTACTTTCCTTTGACAAAGAATAGTCACGGCCAAAGCAAGAAGGAGGCGGCGGCGGCAACAACGGCAACGGTGGATTGACCGGAATTTAAAAGCGAGGTGTCGGCGGGTTGGTGAAGTATGTGTAGGTACTCGAGAAAAGTAGAGAGTGTGAAGAGAAATAAGGATATGCGAGCGAATATGAAGAGAAAATTGTATTTAAGTAATTAGTTTTCGCGCGGAATTCGAAAAATGAAAATTTAAAATTTTTAAATTTTTTGAGCATTACACGACGGTTCGGAAAAAAACTGTCGTCTAATCTTGTGATTAGACGACGGTCATTCCGGGACCGTCGTAAAAGCCGCCCTCATTTGGGGTGGATTACACGACGGTCACCCGGGGACCGTCGTGTAAGCTTCCTGTGTTTGGAACTTACACGACGGTCCCCTGGGGTGACCGTCGTGTAAGCCACGCCAGCGCGACCCAGGCGCGCGCCCGCGCGGCCCAGGCGCGCCCCCGAACGACCCAGGCACGCGCCAGCGTGCTCAATCAGGCCGAATCTGGCGCGCGCCCGCGCGACTCCGGGTGCGCGCTTCCCCAGCCAAGAGCCCTTTACACGACGGTTTCTTAGAACCGTCGTGTAAAGTGGGTGCGAAGACCACTTTACACGACGGTTTCAAGGAACCGTCGTGTAAAGTCCATACTTTACACGACGTTTCAATGAACCGTCGTGTAAAATTGGTACGAAGACCACTTTACACGACGGTTCTTAGAACGTCGTGTAAAGTACATACTTTACACGACAGTTCCTTGAAACGTCGTGTAAAGTGGGTGCGAAGACCACTTTACACGACGGTTTCAATGAACCGTCGTGTAAACCTCACTTTACACGGTTTCAAGAAACCGTCGTGTAATCTCCGTCGTTAATATATTTTTAGTAGTGTCACTTATCTTCAGAGTTTACATGCAAATCGGTCGCCCTAAGCTTGATCTCAGTCACCAGCAACTCCTCTATTTGAGTAAACTTGACTAAGGAGTGGGGGGCTTCTGTTGGTGTTGGATTTCGTCTTCTACTGTTAGTCCTCTACATTTTAAGCATCACATAATCAAGAGATCATGGTATATGAAAATTACCCATAACCAAAGTGGATGATCAACTCCAACTAATTCAAGTAGTGGATTCAACCCCACTAACTTCAGTAGTGGGAAGTTCTCTATAAATAGGACATGATGTCCATCAAAAAAGAAGAAGAGGAGAACACTCTTATCCACCCTTATTCTCTTGTACTCACCATTATTCTCACTTTCATGCATAGTGAAATGTTTTAGACACAAAGGCTAGCTCATTCTAGAGTAAATCTCTATAAATTTTGATATTTTACTTTTATGCACTAGTTGTTAATTACTATTGATGATTAATTTATAGCATAAATTTCTTTTAACGATGACCAAAGGCTTCAATTTTTCCGATCAATCATTATTTTACTATTACTAATTTGAATTTATTTTGATTATAGATTTTAAGCATCTACAAAAATCGATAATTTGATGGGAAATATTCGAGATTGACTGGGGTACTTTTACAGCACAACCCGCTTTAAGTAACTTTTTCATACCTTATTTTCCCTTAGTGTTGTCTAAACATTTCTTAGCTTTTCTTGAAGTGCGAGGCAAATGTTGCTTCTTTGTTCCTCCTTAAGTCATGGTTATTGTTTTATGGATTGTATGGATGAAAAAATATCAGTGATCGATGTTGTCAACATTCCCACTTTACTGTTTATATTTTGAAGGCTTAGTATGAATACCAAGAGAAATATATCTTTTCTAGAGTGTTTACAATATGTTTATAATCTCTTAAAATATATACAATATTGATGAATATCTATAAATATCCAAGATATACTTTCAAAAACGTCCATATAATTTTCACGAACATCGAAAGATTTACATTTTTTTTTTTTGCACAAAAAATCAATTTCGTAGTTCAATTTTAAAAAAATATTTTTCAATAGAAATTAAGTGACGACAGTATTGAACCCAGAAACAAAACAAAAAAAAAAACAATAATATCATATCATTTAGTTTTTAAATAATTCTTCATCATAAATTAATTTCAATGTAATACATATTCATTAACATTTCTATCAAGACGACTTATCAAATAGGATAAATCAATAATATTCAATTTTTGAGTTAACAGAAGGAAGTGATCAAAAAACATATATATGTGGCTTATTAACAATTATCTACAGAGCTATTCAAGGGCAATTTATTGGCAAATTTATTATTTAACTCAAGATCAAGACATATCTACTGCTTTTCAAACCGTTAGACTCCTTTGGTGTCAAAAACACTTCAAGTTTGTAGATACTCCATTATGTTCGAGAGTTAATTTTATGTATTTTATCATACAACATACATTGTTTGTAATGAGTATGTAATATTGGAATTATATTAATTATATAATTATGATGATTTCCAATTATACAATGCATCATATAACACTTATATTTGACAAAAATGATTTGTTGTTAAATCAACTTAAATTAAGTAATATTGGTAGTTTTAGCATTTTGTAATTTCAAGAAAAAACTTTGTTTTTATCAAAATATCTATTTTTGTTTTACTAAGAAAATATCCTTTTTTTTAAATAACCGTCGACATTATTTGTAAATCAAAATCTTAACAACTTCATTGATATTGGCATTTTCATCCTTGATAGATTATATCTATATAAAAATGTCAATAACAACCAAATAGATAGCAAAGGGAAAACAGGTGGGAATGCCTATCCTTAAAAAAATGACCAAAAATATTTTTTTTTTCCTTGTTAAAAGGCCATCTTCTTTTATTTTATTTTATTTTTCTTTTCTTTTCTTTATTTTTTTTTTTTTTTCTGGCTTGGTTTTATGATTGTCATCGTTGATATACCACAGTATTTCTATAACATATATAAAAACGTGAGTTTGCACTGTATACCTCCTCATATTTTCTTATTCAAACTTTTGATCTTTCTACTTTGTCCCTTTATTTTTTTTTTTTTTTGTTCCGGTTGCTTTCTACTTCCGCCCCAACTCTTTGGATGCCATATTTTTTTCCCTTTCCCCAACCTCCTAAAGTCTTATATCTTAACCTCCGTTTGATATTCAAGTTTTACTTCAACTAAATTATACTTTTTCATCTCAATTTTTGACCTTTTTTCTGAAAAATCAACAAAATTTATAACTAATTTTTGAAAAATTAACCAACTTCAACTTAAAAATTTCATCTGCAACTAATTTACCATACAGAGGCTTTTTTTTTTTTTTTTCCTTCTAAATTATTTTTATTAAAACAGTTATCTCAATATGTATTCATTGACGTATTTTTTCTCACAATCTCGAAAATATCATTTAACCACATGTGACTTTTATGTATACCCTTTATTTTTTTTACCCCTTATAATAGAATTCAAATAATTGTTTTTAATTGCATCTCTATTTACACCTTCTCAAGTATGCCTTTAATTAGCTACTATTGTAATTCTCTCAAATACAATTTTCTCTCTCATTTGCCTCTTCTAATATTTTGTGTTTTATTATTATTATTTTGGGAATTTCTTAAGTTTAAAAAATTATTTACTCAAATTTTAGTAAATCAATGATTAAAATAATACTAAACACATTGATTTAAAAAAATGACTGGTCAAATAGGTACTTTTGTATTGTTTTTGTAACATGATAGAAACTTTTTTTTTTTCCATAAGAAGAAAAAAATAGGGTTTTAAAAGAACATAGTGGATGCTGAAGGAGTTTTTCCTGACATCATCTTCTTTTAATGTCATTCATGTTTTTACATATGAGGTTAAATTATCCTCTCTCTCTCTCTCTCTCTTTTTTGTTTTTTAAGTCTAGCAACTTTTTTTTTTCTTTTCCCCTCCCAATTTATTCTTCTACAGTATTCTTAATTTTTATAAAAGAACTTGCTTGCTCCTAAAGATTTATGGGATTCAATAGCTAAAGATTAGCACGTTGATGCAAATCCAAAATTGTTTTACTGATCAAACAAAATATAAAAATTATGAAAAACAAATATAATATAAAAAAATTTTGTGACGGATACCTTTGGACAAAAATAGCTAACAAATATTTCTTGTTTTATTTTTATAATTATGTTGTCTTATTAATTGATTATATATATATATATATATATATTTTACTAAACTCTTGAGAGAATTAAAATTTTACATTTGTTTATTAAAAAAAATCAACATACCAAATAAGTAAGTGCGTAGCACGTACGTGTAACTAGTATACTTTTAAAAGCCATATTTCAATAAACCCTATATAATATAGACATAGTTCCATAAAAAATTCAAATAACGTGCACAAGAAACTTTTCATATGGTATGAAAGATTTTCTTTTTCCCCTTATGAATTTGGCCCGTCTCTTCTTCTCTTGGTGCCTCTCGCCTCAAAATTTATTAGACCATCTTAGTAAATTGCCCTTGTCTTTCTTCCTTTTTTCTTTTCATCTCAAACTCCGACATTTCCCCATAAAAACAATCCTGATAATGACAAAGATGTAAATTTCTATTAGGAGTTTAATAATTACAATAAATATTTTAACACGAATATTACGACTATTCTTGAATTATTCCTTGCTTTAAAATTATGGCATGGTAACTTTATTATAAAGATAATTGTAGATTTTTTTTTCTCGATGTATAGAAGTGAATTGACAAGCTAATTCTTCATAATATTTGATGAAGGAACCAAGTAATTTTGTTAGAGACACTAATAACTATAGATTTTTTAATTTTTAGGGAGGTTTTATGCAGTTTTCTATTTATAATAGGACAAATTACAAAATTTTCCCCTAAATTTTGGGCCTTGTCATAAAATACTTCTTAAACTTTGATTTGTAACATTTGTTCCCCTCTAACTTTTAAACGTTTGTAAAATTTCTCCTTATGTTTAGTTTATTAACGGAAGTGACTAGTGATGCAAAATTAATCGATATATGTAGGTCCACTTTATGAAATTTCCCAACACTTGTCTCCAGATCACGACGCCCTCGAACACGCCCCGACCCTACCAGATCGGCGATGACCACCCTTGCCTCAACTCTCGTCGTGACTCTTCCCCACCCCAAAACTTTCTCATCGTCTCCTTCCATGCTTGCACCTGCTTCACAATCCCCCACAACCCCCTCTACAAGCCCAGATTGTGAACCTCTAGCCGGGCCCGTTTGTCAAGTCTTTTTTTTTTTTTTTTTGGAGAATATGTTTCGATCATTATTTGGAACAAAAATATAAAACCAATTAATGAAATTAGATAACACTTTAAATTTGCTAATAAGCAATAAACATGTTGTGAAATTTATTGAAATTCTGCAAGTTTGTTTAAACATTAAGTTTTTCAAACAATTAAAATTTTTAGAATTAAATTTGTTTATGATCTATTTAGTTCTGCTATTAAGATTTATTATTGGTTAAATTTGTCTTTTAATTTGATTTCAGGGGTATTTTTCGTTATTGTACATTTAATATCCAACTCATATTGTAAATGAATAATACATGTCATTTTCTGTTAATAAACTTAACAGAAGAGGAAAATTTGCAAACGTTCAAAAGCTTGGGGGGAAACGAATGTTTCAAATCAAAGTTTGGAGGAGATTTTGTGACAAGACCTAAAATTCAGAGAAAATTTTGTAACTTGTTCTTTATAATATCTTCTTAGTATACATAGACAAACAAGAGTAACAAATGGTGCGATACTGATTGGCCATGCCTTGACGAGAAAAGCGGGGACAATTGCAACCCTAATCACACGGGGGATGTAATGCCCCCTCACGGGACATCTCAGATACCGTCTCATAACATCTATTATTTATAATCAAATAAGAGATTGCAGGATATAAATAAGAAATAATGATACAAAACTAGCTTAATTTAAAAAAAAAAAAAACATGACTTATAAATGAACAAAATAATTTTAAACTTCATAAAATAAATCAGTAAATGCAATAGTACTAAAAACCTTAATCTCAACTAAAAATCTTTTGCTTTCAAAAATTCATATATAAACCATAAACTTTAAATATGCGAAATTATAAATAACTTCATCAAAATTTGTTAAAATAAAGTCAGGATGTATCATTCCGATATTTCGTTTCCTCCACCACGCACACATCCGTACCGAGCTGCTCCAACCTCATAGATTACCTTTGTTCCTAGCTGCAATATAAGAAACATCTAGCAAGCATAACGTTTAGTAAGTAACATTGCATTTACTGATTTATTTTATGAAAATATTTACATATTCAAACACATCTTATTTTCAAAATGAAAAAACTTTTCATTTAAAACAAAAAAGTTCTTCATTTCGAAAATAGACACTCTATCCAAATGGAGCCTTTAGTGTACCATCTCTAACTTAAAATTTTCATATCAACTTTTATCTTATTTTAAAAAATCAACAAAAAATATAATTAGTATTTGGAAAGTCAACTAACTTTAAACAAAAAATTCCCTTCTTTTTGGATGACATATGCAATCTCCAAAATTGGAAACCTTTTCCAAAAAAGTTGTTGGGATCTAAATGTGCCATGAGGATAGAAAATCAATATTATGGATTTTCTGTAAATATAATATTTTGATATTAATAAGAGGAGGTTATTCATATTTAATAAGTTGTGTCATATTTGCTTTCCTTTATTGATTGTTTGGTTATTTTGAGCAAATATAAAATACTCCTTGGTTGTTGGTAATATATCGGATTGCCATATATATACGGGTATACATAGAAGACGTGGTAATTTAATAACAGTCAAAATAAATAGTCTGCAATCGATGGAATAAGATTTGGGGATCTTATTATGATAAGATTGTAAAGGTTGTCTACTTCCTTGGAGGGATGGTTTGTCTTGACCATCGGATAGGTTCCGAGTGGAAACTTGTATACCAGTATTGAGGTATGACATTAGACTGGACCTAAAGTGTTAATTGATTCGGTTTAATAATTCCGTTTATAAGAATCAATGACGCTTTGATTATCATCCTGTATTAATCTTAATCGTGAAATGATTACTTGAGTTCTTATCCATGACTTATGTACTTTAATGCACTACAGGTGAGATACTATTAATTCATGGTCAATATACTTGTGTTTTGGGTGTATAACTTATGAATGGAGAAATCAAGATTCATAGATATGGAATCCATAGCTATCTTAATGATAGTAAATTTATCTACTTAACGGCATTAGTTGGGGATTGAAAGATAGTATAACAAGATCTTGGTTATCGGTTTACTTTGTGCTCTCTGGTGGTTTATCAATTGTATGGTTTTACAATTAGTGATTCTTTCAATAGAAAATAATGGAACTTTAAGTTAAAATGATTAAAAAGGTAAAACGAAAAAAATCGTTAATTCAATCATGGATAACATATGAGGATTAAGCAAGCGATGAATAAATCATGAAAGAAGCACTATATTAGAGAGCTTTTGTAATACGCTATGTAAACAGGAGTTCAGCTTCAAACTTTTAGTGGAATAGTTTTGAAGTTGATAATTGATGAATAATTAATCTGGGATTAATTTTTCACAATTATAGGAGGCTCTTTACATATTTCCATCGGGTCCCTCTATTAGCTCATATAGTTCGATATAGCGTGTGGGATTTGTTCCTAATGAGATCGATAAATTTAAATGGAATTTAGTAATGTATATTAAGACATAGTACTCTCTAACATGCAATCTAGAAAGGACTGGACATGTGAAATTTGAAGACAAATGATTTGTCAATATGTGATTGGTTAATTTGAATTTTGAAAATAAGATTGTGTTTGAATTATTTAATTTTGAAAAATAAAATTTTTCTCTCATAATTAAAAGAGGTGCATGGTTTTTAATTGAGTTGAGAGAAGAAAATTTTGTTTCAAAATTATTCAAATATATTCCTAATATTAAAATATTAATTTATTTAAATAATTGAGATTATTTCATGAATTTTTCTCTCCTAATTAAAAGAGGTGTACGGTTTTTGTGAGGAAAGAAAATTTAAAATATTCCATTGATTTAAATTAATTAATATGGATAATATTTGTGGAAAATATTTATTCAAATAAGTGAATCTTATTTAAATTCGAAAAGGTTTAAAAGAAATTTGAATCTAGATAGGACTAGGAGTATAGATTCTTGATTTAAAATTTGAACCACCAGTCAAATTTGGAGGAGAGATCTCCCCTTGGAAAAACGTTTTTAGGTTCAATGAATCTAGTCCTAAAGTTATATGATATTTTGGTTCAAAAATTATCCGGAAAAATAATTATTAATTATTTTTCAAGAAGGAGATAAATTTTGAAAAAGATTGGATTTCTATATAAAGGCTAGGAATTCTTGAAAATTTTTTGGTTATTCATAAGGCAAAAAACATTTTTTTTTTGGGAGTGAGAGAAAATCAATTGTGGTTTCTTCTACTTCATAAAATTCGTGGCTATCTTGTGAGAAAGAAAAAGAGAATTGAATTAAAACTGTGAGGAAAGTTAAACCGAGTGATAATTTTCATAGGAGGTTAATCGGTTCCTGTTTTGTAGTTTTGAAGAAAGAAGCTGGATCATATTCTTAACGAGGAACATCGGAATTGAGAAGGAGGGATCTAGACTTCGGAAAGCATTACCGGTCGCTTAGATTTATAGAACGTGTGCCCACATACACTCTAAGACGTGGAACTCGAGAATAGTAGAGAAGACACGTTGGTCAAACGTTCTAGTAATTCCGGAATATAAGAAATAAGGTATGATTGATCATGAATTTAATTTATTGTTATATACATCATGAGCTTCTTTTCCGAATCGGCATAAAAATTTAAAACTTCCGCTGCACCGTAACTCTAATATCGGATCCGTTTTTTCCAACAAAAGTGTTTGTTACAACTTTTTTCATCATTATCTCATTTGAAAAAATAAAAATTATCTCATTTCTAAACTTATGTTGTACATAACCCTTTTACAAAAATAAAAAAAAAGTAATCTTTTTAAATTTTCTCATAATGTATTAGTCTCAATATCATTTTTTCTCATTTTAAATAATATTTATTTTCAAAAAGAAATTTTTTTTATATATCTAAATATCCTCTTATTTTAAAAATGATAAAATTTTTAAATTTAAAATAAAAATTTTTTATTTTTAAAAATAGATACGTCAACCAAACGAAATCGGTTTTTTGCTTGATTTCCACATGGATGGAGGTGAGGATATTAATAGCGAAACTTCTAGACCTAGACGCTACGTTGGTATGTTCCATCCGAAAAGCTATAAAACGCTATGTTTTGGCCGATCAAAATCAAGGGTTTTTCTTTCCCAAGACGGAACTTTACGGTGGAACACAAAACTCTACCCTCTCTCTCTCTCTATCTCTCTCCGTCTTTCTCTCTCTTCGAAAAGTTAAAAAAATTTCTTTCGTCCTGTTCCACAATCTCGGTACCCGTTGGATTGTATTGAAAAAGAAAAAAGCCACCCGTAAGTTTCCCTCTCCTCCTTTCCTTGTGGGTGTTTACTGTTTATGCTTTTTTTGCTTTGAAACTCTCGAGTCTGTTCTCGTTCTCTTCGTTTCAATTTGGAAAAATTTTCCCATCTGGGTAAGTTTTGTTTTGACGCTTGAGGATAATATTTGACGTTTCTACAATTGGGTAGGCGGTGAAATTAACTAAAAGTCTTTAGTTTGTTGGAATTTGATTGTTTTGATTTCAATTTATTTATTTATTTATTTATTTTTTGGTGAAAAGAAATAGAACTGTTGTCAAAAGTCTTGTGTTGTGGTTTATAAGGTAGAAGTGGGAAAAATATGTGGTTTAAACTTTAAGGATTCCCATGTCCCAAATTTTTGGAATTCGTGCAGATTTTTCATAATGGAATTTAGAGTTGAGTGTTGAGTAAATTTCTCTTTTCAATAGGTTGTTTGGTTCCTTTCTCTTTTGGAAAGTATTGGATATTAAATCACTCCTTTTTTGGGATTTAAGTACTATAATGATAGATGAAGGACCTTAGAGGTTGTTTGGCAGGAGGGAAAAGTGGTTGGAAGGATAATGGTGGTGATAGGATTAATGGAAGGATTCTGGGGCATATGGTTGTTTGGTTGGAGAGAAAAGAGGAGAGAATGGATATAGTGGGGGTTTAAGGTCCTTCGAAAGAGCCCCTCTTTAGAATGTCTTCAGTAGAAGAGAAAAATAGAAGGAAGGATAGGGGTGGAGGGATTAGTTGAAGGATTTTGACATTTATGGTTGTTTGGTTAGAGGGAAAAGAGGATGGAATGGTTTAGGGGAGGGATTCCAAATCCTTCAAAATACCCCGACTTAGATGTCTCTTTAAGAGAGATTATTGGAGGGATAACATACCAAATAACATAAGAGAAATAACCTCTCCCTCCTTCCCTATTTCCCTCACCTGGATTGTCTATATCTACTTTCTTCCTATTTTCTCTCTTACTCTTAGAGCTTGTTTGGTAGGCGGGAAAAGTGGGTGGAAGGATAATGGCGAGAGAATTAATTGACGGATTTGAAACGTATGTTTGTTTGGTAGGTGGGAAAAGAAGGGCGAGCGGATTGAGCAGGGTATTTAAGTCCTTCTAAGTCCTTCTAAGAACCCTGACTTTAATTTCTTACAACAATTTGTAAGGATTAGAGGAGGGAATCCGCACCATAAGAGAGCGGTCCTCTGACTCTTCTGTTTTCCCTAAGCTTTTCTTACATTGGCTGCAAACTTTTCTTTCGTTCCTATTTTGTTTCTCTCTTACCAAGCACAATGTTAGGGTGATACAAAGTTGATACCCATGTCTAGATAGGCTATTCTTTTCTAGTATCAGAATCTTGAATCAATTATTTGTTAGCAGTTAAACTATAACCTGTTATATATATATATATATATATTTATATCTCTTTTCTTTTCCCGGTATTATTTGTCTATTGCTTATTTTATTTAATAAGTTATTTAGTGCGGCTTACAGTACACTTTTCTACTCAAGTCCTTGTCCAAAGGAAAAGAAGTTTATTTTGTAATGAATTTTTGTCTTTATGTTTGGTAGGATCATTTGCATATGGCGGCACTGAATACATCTTCAGGCAGCAGTACTTTCGATGTGACTATGGAGGATAGAGCAAGTACTCAACCTGCATATGGACGACAGCCGACTGGGACCGAAGCAAAGAGGGCTTCTGTACATGAGGAGCTGAAGAGAGTGAATAAACTTCCTGTAAACAGCTCCTATGCTTCTCATCGCCTCCGTGTCCTTAACAAAATTCTGCAACTTTTGTCTATTCAGGTACACAAAAGTACACGTGCCATTGTCTCACTAATGCATTTGATTTGCGTCTATACATGTGCTTGCTGTTTGACATTTTTTGGTTTATTTGTCATAGTGTCTGTAAAATCAAGTGTGGCTTTAAATGTGGTCTATATGACTTCATTCCAGCTGATTAGGGGAATGAATACTAATTTAGCATTCGGTACCGTCCTGCTCATGTGTTTGTTTCTTTTATGCCAGAGAAGCACATCACAGGATGTGGAGTTGGAGCTGCTTTTCGCTGGCCTGTCTCTGTGAGCCGATCTTCAAGGCTTGGGTCAGTTCTAATCGAAGCTATATTGTAGATAAAGATCTTTGCTTCCTTCGTGCTGAACGTTATTATATTGGGCCAATTTATTACTTGTATTTCATAGTTCGTAAAAGATTCTGACTCGTCGATAACCAATGCTGTTTCTTGTAGCCTAATATCGGTATATATTATGGATTTACAGAATAGAAAAAGACAAAAAAAAAAAAAAAAAAGACAGACTGATTGACACTAATCAAAGTAGTCTTTTCCTCTATCAAAGCCTTTGGTCCAGCAATGCCTGCACTTCCTCTTTCTCAAACAAGCATTAAAATCTTATTTTCTCTCTCTCGGAACTTGTTTACGATTATTATTATTATTATTTTTTTTTTCAAATCTTCCTTCTTTTGTTAAAAATATAGCTTGTTGTGTCATGATATAGTAGTGCAACTATGAAATTTTCTTTATCTTGTTTCCGCAGATATACTTTGCAGCACAAAAAAAATGAGCAACGAACATTTTGGCATCGTGTTCTGTTTACTCTCATCTCCATTCTTTCTCGTTTCCATTTTCCTTACTGTTAGTTCATATTACTTGAATCCTATTAATTTTTAACACCCTTATGCTAATTGCTTTGTTAGTCGTTAAGCTAATTAAATTTTCGACATCTTTCCTATGGACTTGAAACTTCTTGAGACTCGTTCATGTGAAGAGAAACTTTCGCTTTTGCAAACTCTTGCTGTCATCAGTTCATATCATTTGCATGACATCTATATGTCAAGTCTGGTGAAGATGTTCGGTCTCTCTGTGACATATCTGATTTGTTCAGCTGGTCGCATGATTGCAGTGCGGGAATCTCAAACCGCGGATTTCTGCATGGTTGGACAAAGGTGGTTTCTCAACTTGTACGCAAATGTATAGAGAAGACTAGTAATCTTCGCATGCTAAGATGTATAATTACCTTTTTCCTTGTTTTGGGTTGAGGAGGAGAGGAAAAGGACTGAACTTGTCTGGTTATGAATGTCTCTGTAGCCGTCTTGTATGCTTTTATGGTGTGGGTGTGAAATATACTCAATGACCCAAGTATATATTATATATGACTCAAGTTAGTATATCTTTTGTTGATCTTTGCATTATATATACGTATATAATATATATATATATATATATATATATATGCTCCAAGTCTCCAACATGTGGGAATGCTCAAGTACGCCAAAAGAAACAACTGCTTACAAAAAATCTGGGAAAAAAAGACACCGGAACAGAGAAAAGAGATCAACTTCGGTGACAGGGCCCAACTGCTAAGTGAGTACACGGCGGCGACATTCCCACTCTTTAGTCCTGAGGAAGCGAGTAGGAGAGGAAATCCCGGACCAAACTCAAAAGTTTCAATCCTATAGTTCTCGGTAGCTTACCGAACACAATCCTCATGAACATTCCTATGCCTCGACTCCAATGGTAGCGGCACAGCCCGCAGCAGCCCCGGTCCGTCTCCTGCCTCCACAGCGCAATGCGGCACACGCCTGCACCATGTACTAATGACCCTTCATTCAGCTTATCGTGCCACCACCGCCAACACATGACAAGACACATGGAAGGAAGCTTTAAAATTGAGCTAAATCAAGCCCTCCAAAGGCGGCAACCAAACACGACCCAACTCTAAGACCCGATCCCCCGAGCTCTCTCCACACCGGCCAACAACAGACACAAAAACTCCGCTACCCTCTTAATGAGCCCCACCGTAGAAGAAATGTTAGGCTATTCCTCTTCGAGCCAGAGCATTCCTTCCTTACTGAGCAGATGGCTTCCACAACAATAGCTTCCCTCCTATCCAGAGAATCCACAAGGAGGAACAATCACCAATCGGGTCTTAAATTAATGTACTAATGATAAATTTTAACATTCCATTAAAAGAAAAAAAAGCTCTCCAATGGAAGTTATCTTTAATATCAAGTTTATTATACTAAATATGATGGCAAAATTCCTTAATGTGAAATTTGACATTTGATTATTATTAGTTGGCATATTAATATTTTGTCTTATTATCATAGTTTTATAATTTTTAAATTATTTAAGTACTAAAATTTTATTTATTTATTTATTTTTTTTTTATGATTTCAAACTTAATGATGATGACAAAAATGCTATATCACTTGATGATGATGAAAAACCGTAGATATAACATTAGAAATAAGTTTTTTTATGTTGGTGTACCCTAAACTTATTATACAGTTAGAATTTATACTTTGAATTTTTAATTTTGACAATTTACACCATAAACTTGCAAATCTGTATCAATTTGCACCCACCCCATTGGTAAATAATGTTGATTTTTTTAAAAAAAATGAAAATCGATTCTTCACTTGCATATAGATTGTTAATTAATAAAGATAAAAATAATTATTTTTACATGAATTAACAACACATGTATAAATTACATATCAATTTCCTTCAAAGATTAATATTATTATTAATAGGTGTAAATTGCTATATATATTTGTAAGTTATAATGTAAATTATCAAAAATTAAAAGTTTAGGATGTAAATTATAAACTCTATGATAAATTAGGATGTACCAATACATTAAAAAAAAAAAAAAGCTTAGAAATAACATGATATGTTAGAGTACGAATCTCAAATGCGTTATTTTTCATAATTCTATTGAAAAAAAATTAAATAATAGTAGATAATTCTAAAAAACTTATTTAAGTAAATGGTCGAATTATTTTTAGTTACCAATTAATCATTGATCAATAAATAATTATAGTTTAATCAGTAATAAACATATATTTATATTGATCAATCATTTATTAGTTTAATGATGATTGGATGTACTAATTGATTTGTCTTAATTTTATAAAATTTCAATCATTTAATAAAAGAATTCTATTAAAAAAAGTCATTTACCCACGTATTTGTAATTTTTTAAAGACAAATACAGGTATACAATATTGATATTGACTTCTTCCCAAAAAAAAAAAAAAATATATATATATATATATATATATATATATATTGACAAATGCCAAACACGGGAACGAAATTGCCAATTTA
>CM046374.1:16103957-16147803 GCA_025413025.1 Ficus hispida
CGGTGGTGGAATCATAATTTTTTTTTAAGGGACATGAATTAAACCAGAATTTTAATCAAAAGTACAACGTTAAAATCTTTTACCATTATTTATCTATTTATATCTTTGTTTTTTCTTAAGTGGATTCATATATTCCCACCATAGCCCTTCCCTCCTTCCCATCCCATCCCAATTCCTTTTCTTTTCCTTTTTTTTTTTTTTTTTTTTTAATTTTTAAAATCACCTGCCAATTTATGACCCTTTAGCAATGGCGCAGTCATATATCTTTTTCAAAGGATCGTGAATTAAGCCAAAAATTTAAACGAAAACCACAATGTTAAAATCTTTTACCACTATTTATCTGTTTGTATCTTTTTTTTTTTTTAATTAATGGATTTATAGATTCCCATCCTATCTTAACCCTTCTCTTCTCTCTCACTCTATCTCTCTCTTTTCCTTTTGCATTTTTTTTTCTCTTTCCCTTTTCCCCTTTTCTTATTTTTTACTATTTTGATATCACCTACCAATTTATGAACCTTTTAGGACGAAAATCGTCCCCACTATATCACATGTATAAGTGATGATTGAATAAGCTTTAACATGCATTATTACCGTTAAAATGTTTTAAAAACTTGAACAAACTTCTTTCAAAATAGTTTAATTTCATTCAATGTCAAACTTCAACACCAATCAATCTACACAGGTCATTTGTCAGTGTGGAGAATTAATTTTATTTAAATTAGAATTAAGATTACTTATTAAGATATTATTTTTATTAGTATGTGATTATAAATATAGATTAATGCTTATATTTTAGGATTATTTAGAATATTTAGATTTAAGTTAAGTTTGTTTGTTTGTTTATCCCCCTATAGATCTCTATATAAATAGATCAGTTATTGTAATTTTATTAAAAACAGAGTTGTTTATTGATTAATGAAAAAATATATTTTTTTTAATCCGTAAATGTAATAATGTGAAACCTTAGTCTTTTTTTTCTCTCTCCTTTCTCTTCTTCTATTATTTACATTAGGTGAGTCTGACAGTCAAAACTGTAATCAACGCAATAAATATATATAAATATCTACGTATATATAATTAAAAAGAGGAGATTCGAATTATATACCTTATGTTAGTCAGATATGAAATTCCCGCTGGATTTATGTATATATATTTTGAAAGGTGGACTACTATATTTAAGTATAACCTAAAATAAATTCATATCCTTATATTCAATATTCAAGCCTGAAATTTGAATTCCATATTCAAAAAATATTATTGCATATCATTAATTTAGTTGTGTTTGTTGTCGCTTCTGTTCTGAATGATATTGATGTACTGTTTAATTGGTTTTAATTGTGGATCCCTCTTTTTATTTTTCAATTATAATTAATTTCTATGATTTTATTGCATTTTTGCTATTTCCTTATATGTTTATGGAATGGAAAATTATAATAAAAGAAGTTTGAAAAGTGTATATCTTATGCAATCAAGTTATATATATTTTTAATTAAAATAGACAGAAGTTTGAATATATAAATATATGTTTTTAATGTCATGTAATCAATTATTAAATTAACTAATTATTACAGAGATTTTCTCAAAGACAGAGACAGGAGAAACCCCACAATATAAAGCATTCCTTAATTATTATTGTTATTATTATTATTATTTTTTTTTTTTGTGAAAAACACCAAATGCAAACCTGTAAATTAGCTAACCTTAGGAGCCTTGTGAAAGTGGACTAAATGCAAACCCGTTGGTGGTGACAAATTCTCTGGTATTTATAAGTGGACTAATTATGTTATTGTTCAAGTGATTTGATTTCACGTGCAAAATAGTAAAACGAAAGGTCACATTTCAACCATATTGAATTTTTCATTCAAATATTGACCATAAGAACAAACAATCATGTAGTAGGTGGATGAATAATGATGCTATACAGTGATGGGTCCAAGATTTTAAATATACAGTGAGGTATAAATAAGAATAAATTCATTATTAAACTCCACAAAGGAGTAAAACTTTAACCTTTTTTCGATAATAATTATTTAACAAAAATATCTCCTATATTTAGAAAAGTTACATAAATCATAATTAAGGAAAAAGTCCGTAAATCTGTCAAAATATTACTTATCTAAGTAGAAGGAAATAAAAAGTTAAGAGGAAGAAAGTGATTGAGATGGAAGAGAAAACAAAAATAAGGAAAAATTATATTTTTTAGGCATCCTCATGAAATATCTCTCAAACTTTAATTTTTACATTCTTTCCTTCTAAATTTTGATAAAGTTTACGAATTTTCCCTCTCAATTAATTTTTTGATGAAAAATACACACAACACTCGTTTGAAGTATGAGTTGTGAATATTAAATGTGCAACAATTATAATTAAATTAAAAAATTAAATATTTAGTGTTGATTATCATTTTTTTCCTCACATTTTCTCTTATAGATAATTTCGTTATTTCACATTTAATAATGGTTACAGATGCTAGGCACAGACAGATCTGCCCTCCGCCCCCCTCAATTTCTTGAATTCTAAAATTTAACCCCATATTTTTCTTAAAATTTTATAATTTTCCCCATTCAAAAGTTTTTTCTCAAATGTGCCCCCATTGAAATTTTTTTCCGCCCTCAAATATAACTTATGACACTCAATTTATTCTTATATTTTAATATCATCACTAACATTTTGATTCTTCTTTTTCCTCCTAATTTCTTTATCTACTTTTCTTTCTAATTTTTTTAAACTTTTATTTGGTTTTAAAAATTTATTGATTTTAAAATTATCAACAATTTGAATATATGTACGTGTTATTTATTTTTTTTTTTTTTGAGAGGAGTGTAAGTTTTTATTTATTAGCAAAAAAGAATTATCTTTAAAAGGAAAAATGATGGTGTTGAATAAATTAAAGTGTAATTTAATTTTACATCAGAAAATTACAAACAGCATACAACAAATCATGAGCTAGAAACTTCTATTTATGACAACATTTGAGATAAAGTTCAAGAATAAATTTCACAATATTTTCAAAATATAAAAACAATATGTAATAGTAATTATATGGTAATAAACATGAAAAAAATTTCATTAGAATAAAATATATTAAACTTTTTATCATATAAAGTTATTAATTTTAAAAATTTCTCCGTATATATGCCCCCACTAAGAAAAATTTATGGATCTATCACTGGTACCAGGAGTGCTGTCAATATGTGTCATTTCATAATTCTATATTTTATACCCCTAACTAATGCTTCCAATGAGTGTTAGATATATTTTTTCACCAAAAAATTAATTAAGGAGAAAAATTCGTGAACTTTTTCAAAGTTCAGAGGAAAGAATGTTACAAATTAAAATTCGAGAGTATTTTGTGATAAGACCTAAAATTAAGGGAGAAAAGTGTAATTTGTCCTGAAAATAACAGTGACTGTACGCGGTTTGTGGGGAGAGGAAAAGATAAGAGTCGAAGGGTGGGGAAAAAAAGGAAAGAAAGAGAAAGAAAGAAAACAGAGAAAAAGAAAGGGAAGAGAGAGACTTTTGAACAAAACGTGGTAAGAATGAAATTAATGGTATACAGACATACATATATGGTTTCGTGAAATCATCAAGATAATGACATAAAATTACGTGACTAGTAATACTTATGACAATGACATCATATGTAATTACAAATATTTGTTTCTTTTAAATGAAAATTATACTTCAAAGATGAAAAGTAGCACAATCAGCAATTCACACACAAAATCTCCTATAATAGAAAATCTGACACCGATAAACATTCGGTTCCATCAATAAATTTAAATAACGTAAAAGAAAAAATATCATGTACCAAACTCTACAAAATAAAAAACACCCAAAAAAGTGTATAAAATATCTAATACACATATAACTTTTTAACAAATCCTTTACAAGTGATGGAAATACTCAATCAACCAACGACAAGAAATCCGTAACACAAAGGCTCATAAACAACTGTAAAAAAAATAGATCTTGCAGTCGAAAAATAAAACCAAACACTAACAAACAAGATAAGTATCTAAACTAATCGGGGTGAGAATCACCGTAACAAAAACCCCAAATCAAAATATCAAAACACTAAAGGAGAGTGAGGGCCCTCAACTCCCGCAGAAGAAAATGATATAAAAGATAAGCAATTGGCATGTCTCTGATGGCGGCAAGGGCTAACCCATGCACCACCATACGACTCACCTTCTCTTGCAAACCAAAACCACCAAATGACATGTCAAGACGACATCCAACGTACTCGAAAACCCCTCACCAATGGCAACCCAATCTCATTCATAGCTTCAATCCGAAATCCATCCCTCTTACTCCTGAACTTAACATCGGACAACATGCTTTGTAGATGAAATTTTTTAGCCAGAGGCTCGAATGGTTTTTTTATATCTCTATCACTCACCCTCATTTTTCCTAGGGCCAAATAAAGTGCTTATTTTGATTAATATTTAATCCCATCACATCGTTACTACTTTTCAGAGCTGAAATTACTCCTATGAATTAATATACTCATTCTGCAATAATGTGATTATTAGTATTAATGATATGTAATATGATTTTATGTTCATTTTTAATTATTTGTTATTCTTATTACTAAAATAATCATTACTAAAATGTTGCGTAATTACAAAATATTAGCACAACAACATGATATATTACAAAAAAGTTCAGACAGTGACATAATTATGCAATTAATAAATCATTATTACTTGTCACAATTAAAAGAAAAATAGTGATAGAGATACCAATTGCAATCCCAACATTTTGAGTAACAACTTACATGTTATATTTTTATTGGCACATATAATCAATTGATGTGATAATACTTTAAATATTACTAATAAAAAAATGACAACTCATATAACATATAGGCTGATATCAAAAATTAGAATTAAATTAATATTCATAATATTTTGTTAAAATAATTATCTGATTTAGTATATTCATTACATAATGATACATGTTACATGACCGTTAGAGATTTTGGGGAAAACAAGCAATATTTTTTTTTGTTTTTGTTTTTTTAAAGATAATTATATATATTTGTTGATATAATTGAAAATCCCACTTTTGCATGGAATTTTATTGGACTTAAAATTTTAAAAATTTATATTTTTATTGTACATAATTAAATTATTTATCAAAAAAAATATATTTCAAATTTTGGGATGCAAGAATTTAAATTCTAATCTTATTTTTTTTGAAAATAAGTCATTGTATCTTTTTTTTTTTTAATGACCTTAGTATTTATTGTTTTTTCGATGCCTTCACTAGGCCTTATAGACGATGCTATGCAAATTCATGCAACATTGACAAAAAATAATTAGAAGACCATGTAAGTATACGTTATTATTATTATTTTTTTTTTTTAAAGGAAACACAAATGTGTTCGTCTTGTTTTATGTGGGTTTCATTTATCCGTTTTCAAAAAGAAAAACACTTTATCGACATAAATTAAAAAATTTACACTATATAATGTAAAAAATTAACACTAAATCAATATAATACAAAATTAAATTAAAATTATTATAAATTTGTGTCATGTTGATTAAGAATGAAGAATTTACTTCATGTTAGTTAATATATGAAGAAAAGATGTCATTTAGATAATTTTCTCCTTTTTTTTTTCTTTTAATATGGAAGTTATAAAAGAGGCGTATACATAAGAATAAGCAAGTAACTTCAAAAGCACTCATTCCAAAAAAAAAAAAAAAAAAAAACTAGAAAAGCACTCATCCACAAAGTATAGGACATGTTCCCCTAATTTATAGGGATATTTATTCTTGTCCAGTGGTCATATTCTAACTAATTTGAATGGACTAGAAGTTACAATATATATAAAATAGAGTAAGCTTTTAATTTTAGCAAATCAAAAATCAAAATTTTTAACAAATTTTAAAAAAAAAAAATTATTAATATTAAATATATAAAATAAATTCAAATTTTAAAAAAGACAATAATATACAAAATTATTTTTCTAAGACCCTTTGGCTAAATATCTGGAGATGATATTTTGAAGGTTGGGTTGGAAATGTATGTTTGGAAAGAAAACTTTTGAAAAAGTTTTATAATATATAAAATAATGTAAAATTTGTAATATGTTAGGAAAAAAATATGCAAAATAATCTTATCTTATTCCTCTCGTTACGAGTATTTTGACATAAAACTTATCTCATTCCAAATTAAATAAAAAAGTTATGCAATTTGAAATTTGAGTTTTTTGAAAATATTATATAAAAAAGTTTGATATAGAGTTAAGATTTTAAAATCAAAATGGAGTTTTACTATTTTAAATGACTCCCAAATGGGCTCTAAATATGAAATGATAACTATTCCTAATAGAGATCAGTATTCCAACTAAGTAATATTTATTCATGTCACCTTCTTCTAATAAGCTGGACTGGACTTAACCAATTAATGTTTATAGCATATGTTCGAAATTATTTTAAAAAAAATTGCAAAAAGTATTCCTATTCAACTTCAATTTTTTACTATTTCAAAATATACACCACACACATTTTTTTTCCCTCTCTTCCAAATATCAATTAAAAAAAATTTCTCAATTTGAATTTAAATTAAAAAAAAAAAACTTCTCAAACGTATGTTCTAAATAAATCAATGCAACATTTATTCAAGTAATCATATATATTCTATTTTAATAAAATATATTTAAACGGTGTACACACTTATTTTACCACATACCAATTCACTTTTCCTCTATACTTTTATTAATCATACTATATGCTCTCTCTCGTACTAATGCGTATTAAATGATTATTCAATTGTAAACGACCCCAATGCATATATATTTGAATATAACGTAAAAAACAGACTTCTAAACCCATATTATAATATGAATATGTATTATGAACCTTAAGGAGTTGCTTGGGGGTTTTTTTTTTTTTTTTTTTTTTTTTTTTCTCTAGACATCTAAACCCATATTATAATATGAATATGTATGATGAACCTTAAGGAGTTGCTTGGGGGAGGTTATTTGTTTGTTTTTTTTTTTAAAGGAAATTATCGTTTAAATTAAAATTGGATATAAACACTAATATCAAATACGAAATAACCCTTGATACAAGAGACGAATCCTGATTAAGATTGATTTTATCAGTAAAATCTGATAAAACTCAATAAGGAGACATAAGCGAGATCAGTGACATGAAAATTTCTCGAATTCCTTGGTAATCTTATAATGAGCATGTACAAAGCTCTTTTTTAAAAAAATCTACAATCGATGGAATATTTGATCGATTGAAAGACAGATAGCCATAATACTAGCAAATCATAGACATATATCGCTAGAAAATAACTTAAATGGAACACACACACAAAACAACATTTCAACTTAGTTCATACTTTTCTTAAATTCAAAATAATTTTTCACAATTCACATCTCCAAGTGTTTACAGTAAACTCAAACTTCAAAAGTTTAAACTTTGTCATTTCAAGTCCACATGAGATTATTTTTTTAATTGTATAGAATTTCGAGAGTAACGAAAAAATCTTTTTTTCCAATACCTTTCAAATTTTTACACTTTTTTCATTGCAAACATTTTTTTTATATAGAAAATTACCTAAATAACATTTTTTTTATCTATTGATTAAAATGATATAAATTCTCTATTAACTTTGACAACATACACAAATTTAGTTATCGTCAGTTTAATTTTATATCATATTAGTCTAGTGTTATTTTTTATGTCATGTTGGTGTAATGGTGTCTAAATTTGTGACATTTAGGTGTGTTTCCATTTTTTTTAACTAAATACATATTTTAAAAATAATCTCAATCCAATCTAAATATTTAAAAACTCTTCTCCAATATCTTCCTCAGACAGATCCTAAGTGCTATATTTTCAAAATGTCCACCTCAAGTTGAAATGCGTATGCGCTCAACTCGTTCTGAATGTTTGATCGAGCCGTAGTGCTCAACTCGTCTCGTGACAAGAAAAGCCAAGTACCCAATTTTTCACTGCACGTTGCCTTCTTGTCTTTCTATTGAAGATAGATTTCCAAAATCAAGCTCCATGAATTGGTAATGTTTTTATTTGAGCGCGTGTAACGTCATTGTCATATAACGCAATGTTATACAAAGATAGATCAAATCTCACCAAAAAAAAAAAAAATCAAATTAGTTTAAACTAAAAATAATGATCATAAATTAAATCTTATTGGTGATATGACGTAATGTTAATATTTTATTATTTGACATACTGCTTATACGATCCCCGTGGATTGTTACGTAAAGACACATATGAATTTGATATTATTAAGTTAAAATTTATCAATGACAAATAATGAATTATTATTGGTGACCATTTAGCATTTTTTACATCGATGCAAGGAGGAGGATAATAGCTTTGACTTCATAGCATATTTAAGGAAATGGATTTTACTTCCACAATACATAATTTAAAAAAAAAAAAAGCTAATTAAAATTTTTAAAAAGGAAACATTGACTTTCATTCAATGTTGAGAATATCATATTCACCCAAAAAAAAAATGTTGAGAATATCAGACTTAAAAAATTGTACCAAATTGAAGAAAGAGAAAGACAAAATAACATAACTAGCTAAAAAGTGGTCTACTAACAGGAACTATGGAGGTGTTTGGTGGAATATTTGAGTTGAGATTTTTAAGTTTAATAGTAAATTTTTTTTTGAATTTTTAGAAACGACAAAAAACTTTTTGAGAAAAAGACAAAAACTTTTTGAGAAAAAGATTAAAAAAAAAAAAGTTTGAGTTGGATGGTTTAAACCATCCGACCAAACTCTATATCTATGAATCGATAAGTACATTAGCTTTTACGGATTGATACAACGGACTTTTTATAGGTTGAAAAACATTTGCATCCATCTCAATAATCCAATTACGATATCATTTCGCCTGAGCAAACCAAGATCCCTCCTGGATAGCCAGGCACTCTACAAAATGAGGAGAAAAGCAACCAGACAAGCATCTAGACATCGCACCGAGGACCATCCCATGCACGTCTAATGCCACCACCCCATTTGCTAGTTGGGCAGCATTTGCATACGCGAACGATAAATTTCTTACCCGCATGTTTAAATCTCAGATATCTCTTCCACCGATTTAGACGGCAGTAGAACTCTATAGGCAGGAGGCGATTTGGCGGTTTTCATATGAAGCGATGTAGTTATGAAAAATTCTGTTTTAGAAATCCAAATCAAGACCGCCAATTATGTATAACCGGACAGTTCTACAAACAATGACGGTTTGAGAGAAATCTAGACCAAGACCACCAGTTTTAACTTGCCCGCGAGTGGTTTGCATTCGTGGTTTAGCAGGTTGATGGTGTCGTGAAAAAAAAAAAAAAATTGAGGCACGGCGATAATTTAACAGTTTTTTGTGTAGCCCCTAGACGTGACAAATTGTTCATCTTCAAAACTTGAGGCGAGATAGGCCTTCAAAATTTAGCAATAAATAGAACATTATATATTTTTCTAAAACGAGTTGTGATATGTATTTTTATTAATTTTAACCACATGTAGAGCTACATATCAATTGTATTACTTCTTTAAATTTTGGAACCAAAACCAACATTAAAAAAAAAAAAAAAAAAAACTTATTGAGTGTAATAATTTAGAGATGTTCGTGGTTTGGGTTGGGTGGTTTTGGTGAGATCTGAGAGTGAGAGAGAAGAGAAGAAGGTTGTTGCTAGGGGAAAATAAAAGAGAACGATGTATTTGTGTTTAAAGTGTCAATAGGAATAAAATGATTAAGCTATGATGAAAGCATTAAAACAAAATTCAGCACTGGTCGATTTAGTTAGGGCCACCCTCCAAAACTAGAAACCAAAATTTCTAGTCATAGGGCAAATTTAGTCTTGCTTTAAAATCGTTGAACATCGATACTGACATGACACCCACCTATTTACAAGATGTCCGATTAGTCTTACTCATTCTGGTTAACAACCATATGGAAAACTAGTCATAACCATCTCTGCCAATGGTAATTAACATTTTTACTTTGATCAAGGTAATGAAAAAAAAAAAAAAAAATTCTCAGATTGGGTTGCTCCACTTTACTTAGACTACCTAGCTCTGAAAACTAGAAATTGAAAACACCCATCATAGGAGAAAATTTGATCTTCATAAAAAAAATCGACAAATGTAACACGACACCAACCTAACTGAAACATGCACAATCAGTCTCGCCGGTTCCACTGAACAACAGCATGGAAAACTAGATAAATAATAATTTTTAATTTTTAATTTTTTATGGGTTTGTACCCGAAATTGACCTACAAAGAAAAACGAGTCATGTTCGGGTTATATGAATAGAACCCGAAATTGATCCATTAATTTCGTGTCACATTTGGGTGGACCCAATTTCGACTTGCCTAACTTTTTTTCCCAATCTTAACTCATAAAAATCATTTCATTTTCGAGTCGTGTCATCATATTGCGACCCGTATTATTGACCCTAATGACGATTACCATCGTTTACAAATGGACCTCTCCATACTTGATCAAACCACCTTTATACGTGCCAGAGAATAAAAGTCCACCAAGAATTGCTTCACACGAGCGCGGCGTTGACTAGTCCGTCGCCCCCCACAGGAAAACCACCCCAAAAAAAAAAAAAAATACAGGCAATGAAAAACAAAAAAAAAAGTCTAGATGACGAAGTAATAATTAATAACAATTAAATAAAAAGGGTCTAAAAGCAAAAATAATATAAATAATATAAAAATAAGGTCAAGAACGCTCTGCTGCAATTTCTCGCTCTTTCTCTCCATTTTCTCGTCGGTGGTCGCATAAATCATCAGAGACGAGAGAGAGAGAGAGAGAGAGAGAGAGCGAGCGAGAAGGAGAGGAGAGAGAAAGTGCTTCAGAAGAACAATTTGACCTTCGTCGTCCGACAGCTTCTTCTTCTTCATCGACTTCCTCTCTCTCTTAATTCCGCCATGAACGAGAAAGCCAACGTTTCCAAGGAGCTAAACGCCAAGCATAGAAAGGTCCTCTCTTTTTTTTTTCTTTTGTTTTTTTTTTTTGTGTGCCAATTCGTTTGGTTTTTATATTTCCCTGATTAATTGTGCAGAATTTTGGATTGTTCGATCTTAATTTCTCGCGAATTTGTTTGGATCGTCGATGGGCGATTAGAAGATTCGATTTTTGATTCGTTGAGATAGGGAATTGTTGAATCTTTCTGTGTTTATGTGTTTTGGATTGGGATTTATGCAATGAAATGGGACTCAATGGAAATCGGTGCGTTTTGATTTTGTGGGATTTGGTTGATCTGTGTTATTTATTTTCTTTTCAAATTTGGTGGTTGTTTATTGGTAGATTTTTGCTTTATATATATATATGTATATTATATTAGATATAAGTTGTTGTATTGGTGATCAGTTTGCTAAATATAGATTCTAACTCTGATCAGAGTCCTTTGGTTTCTGTTTTGTGATTTAGCCTGAAATTTATCAAAAGAATTGGGAACAACTTTATGGTATTGTTTGGTGATCTAGTGGCACTTGACTACATGGGGTTGCCATAGTGGTGAAGAATTTAGACATATTCCTAAGGTTGCTTGTTCTCCTGGACAAGGTTTTGAAGTTCAAGTCAGTCCCCCTTGTGGTGGCGGGGTATATGGGCAATCCTCCTTGTGATGGATCCATAGGCAATATAGCATGCGGGGATACATTGTCTCCCCAGAGTTACATGGGTACATCACACACCCAAATGAGTGATGTGTATACACCCCGTTGCCTTAACAAGTTATTTCACATTATAAGATTATGATTATTGCCATTTTGATATGGTTTTGAGTTTTGATGTATTAACCTACTGGGTTCTAGTTGCGCTTGGGCTGGGTACATGGGCAATACACTTGTGAGGGATCCATATGCCAGGCAGGATGCATTGTCCCCCCGGAGTTAGATGGATATGCTCATCACATGCCCAAATGGGCAATACATATATAGCAACTACTTTACCAAGCTATTTCGCATTATAATATTATGATTATTGCCATTTTAATACTGTTTTTAATTTTGATCTATATTGGGTTATAGCTGCGCAGTGGTGTGCTTTTATTTTATTTTATTTCTATTTTTTTTTGTATGCATCCCCTTTCTCGTGCTGCTTCATTTCCTTTTTTTTTTTTTTGTTTTTTCATTTGACTGAAAGCTGATGTCGTGTCTCGAGTGTAAATCCCTTTTTCCCATTGTTGCCTTGGTTTTGTTATTAAGTGGCCTTTGCTCTACAGGACTTCAGATAATTTATTTTTTGTTGCTGTTATTGCCATGTTGCGTTTCTTAATTATAATCTCCCTTTTGCTTTTAATATTTGTAGATATTGGAAGGGCTTCTTAAATTGCCAGAGAATAGGGAATGTGCCGACTGCAAGGCTAAGTATGTATTGCCTACCTAGAAGAACTAATTACTATTTTTTATACAAAGCTATCTTGGATTTAAATGAAATGCATTTAGTTTTAGAAGATGAGACAAATATCAGTACTTCAGCACTCAACACATTAAATGACTTCATATTCTTGATGGTTAATTGCTATTCAGGGGTCCAAGATGGGCTAGCGTGAACTTGGGCATCTTTATATGTATGCAGTGTTCTGGGATCCACAGGAGCTTGGGAGTGCACATATCAAAGGTGATTTCTTGTCTCTATTCACCCTAGTTGTTTATAATATGACAAAGTTACGAAGTGAAAAATTGTACAACGTTATGAAGTGAAATATTGGGAGCTCTTTATTGTTCAGGTGGTTTCCATGTTGTTATAAAAGATTTTTACAAAGATCTAGTAAATCAGGATAAGATTGATAAGGCTTCAATCCGAAGATTATTGAGGCGTTTCATGTCTTAGGGCTCCTAGTAGGCAGTATTTGCTGCACCCTGCAGTTGTATTTTGTTTGCCACTCTGTTGGGGATACGTTCCATTGGGCCTGTCATTTTCAAAGTAGTGTTGCCGTAAGGATGACTTGCACTTGATAAGCCTAATAGAAACATGAATTGTTTTGAGCCAGGAAAAACAAAATTTAGAAGTTCAAAACGAATCCATTGCAGAACATAATCAAGTGTTTAACAAGATAAAATTTTTTGAACGTTTGAACATGTGGTGTCTGACTCTTAGCAAATTCAATCTCATATGTGTAAAATGATCTCCAACGTCATCCAGATTACCAACCCATTCTCTTCCTAAAGTCTGTGAAATTAGAGCATCCCTCGAAACTCTTGCCAGGTTCTGAGTAGTTTTTCTTGAGCATGCACATTTGACTGCCATATATATTGCCCTGGAAAAGTTGTGTTGGAACTCGCACATTTATTGTTTCATAGGACACCATAGATCCAAATTAGAATGGGCTGAATTTAACTTTTCTTGGCTTATGATACAGGTGCGTTCTGCTACACTGGACACATGGCTTCCGGAACAGGTTGCATTTATCCAATGTAAGTTGGCATATTTTGTCGAAATTTTCTTCTACTTCAAAGTTTAAACTTGTGGTGTTTTTAGATTATTATTATCTTAATGATTGAGGACATTACTGTTTTCAAACAGCAATGGGAAATGAGAAGTCTAATAGTTATTGGGAAGCGGAGCTACCTCCAAATTATGACAGAGTGGGGATTGAGAACTTTATACGTGCAAAGTATGTATCTTATACTCAACTGGAGCTATACTTTTTTTTTTTTTTTTTTAAAGAAAACTGTTCCAGTATACTTATTATGGACTATATATATATATATATATATATATATATATAAATCTTTTTCCATATATCCACAAGTATCTATGTTGAGTGTGGAGTTTACTGTATTATGTACTGACTATGGCCAACTCTTGCAGGTATGAAGAGAAAAGATGGGTTTCTAGAGATGGCAAACCAAAATCACCTTCTAGAGGACGGGAAGAAAAGACTTCAATGCACTGGCTAAGACCGAGCGAGAGAACTGGGCATGGATCTGCAGGCAGTTCCGAAAGATTGTCCGAGGAAAGGAAGAACTTCCAACCACCGCCTACTATAAAAGAAAGTGTTCCAGCTACAAGATTAACTGTTCCTGTTCCTCCTAAAGCGCCTGAACCAGTAAGTTGCATTGTGCTCTCCTACTTAATTCTTGTTCCATCTATTCTTCTTCTATTGAAGAACAACTCCATTTGTGCTGATTTTTATGTTGGATGTTAGGATTTTTTAGTTCATTTTGTCTAATATGAACCAAAATTTTGGCTTATTTAAAAAAAAGCTAAAATTTCTTGAGAACAAGGGAAGATGGAAGGGGTGACTATTTCCTGAGAAAGAGAGATAAGTATTAGGATGGAGGTGCAACGAAGGTCATTTATGAAGGAATCAAGCATTTGATCTTAGGAAATGAAGAGTAAATGTCGAGATGTTGAATTACTTTGTCAAACAAAGTAAAGAAGAGAAAGAAAGTAAAGAAGAGATTGAGAAGCTATTGAAGGTTGGTTACATAAAGCCTATACAACACCCAATTTGGTTGACAAACATAATCCCTGTCAAAAAGAATTGGCAAATCCGACGCTGTGTTGATTTTTAGGCCTAATTTAAGCTTGTCCGTAGGACGACTTCCCTTTGCCAAACATGGATCTGCTCATAGACACAACAGCTGAGCATGAGATGCTCATTTGAACTTTAGGGCAAATAATGGGGCATGGCGGTAGGTTGTCCCGTGCAATGGCAATAGTACAAATGATGTTTCATATAATAATGCATTTGCATAACATTTCTTCCGCGAAAGATGAATGCTTATGCGAGGAAAAGGATTGATTAACTGAGATGAACATGTGTGTGTACCGTTTTGTTTAAATTATAGTAATTTCAGAACATTTTAATTATCTTTTAAGAATCATATATTATATACATATGGTCAGGTCACTCCTGTCCCAAATCCACAAGTTCAAAAAGTAGAACCAGTAGTGCAACAGCCTGAAGCCTCAAAGCCGGTTGCTGATACTACTCCAGTCGCCACTCCTCCAAAAGTTGATTATGCTACTGACCTCTTCAACATGCTATCCTTGGATGGTCCAAATGAGAATGGCTCGGAGGCAGCATCTGCTGATGATAATACTTGGGCAGGGTTTCAATGTACGTATCTATTTCTCCTTTTGTCTGGTCATTGTTTTCATTTCCCGGATCATGCTAGCTGTAAACTATAGGATGCATTTTATTTGCTTAGGCTTAAGAAATGCAATTTGTCATTCAATTTGCAGCTGCTCAAGAATCATCAACAGATGAGAAAACGGCACCAGCGAAACCAGTGGAGAGCAATAACCAGTCTAATTCAGGACTTGAGGATCTATTCAAAGATACACCTTTAATAACTCCATCTTCTGAAAAGCCCCAGAAAGACGTGAAGAATGATATCATGAGTCTATTTGAGAAGGTATGTGCTGCATTCGTTTAATAATTATGGTAAATCTGTTGCTCGTGTTTGCTGGTTTGAACAGCTGTTTCCGGCACTCTTCGACTTTTTAAGATCCTACTTAGTTTGTGATTTTCATGAATCATTTTTATCTTTTATCTTCCTTCCATGTGAGTTACTTGCTATCTAGACGGTATTTGTTTTACGTAATGGTTGGAATATTTGCAGTCGAATATGGTCTCTCCGTTTGCCATGCATCAACAGCAACTTGCAATGCTGGCTCAACAGCAGGCCCTTCTCATTGCTTCTGTTAATAAATCCGCGGGCGCGGAGCCAAAATTGCCTGTCAATACACAACAACCTGTGGTCAACGGTACCAATATAGCCTTTCAAGGTTGGCCCAACATCGGTTACCAAATTCCTGGAGTGATCATGCCCACGGGTGGTCAAGGTGATCAGCAGAAAGTTGCACAGGTAGATTCCAATAGTAATGCTTTTTTTTGTAATGGCGGTTCATTTTCTCATCCCATGAATTTCACATTATGCTCTGTTTTCTGCTGAATCAGGCAAGGAATCTGGGACCATCAAATCTAGTTGGGAACCCTGTTCCATATTCCATGCCCGGGTATGTTTAAATCCGTGTTCTATCATTGTTCCAAGGTTTTCAGTTGCATTTGCATTGTGAATCAATTCATAGCTTAAATCACTATCAACCACCATGTTATAAGACATTATCCGTCAATTTCAATTCAAATCTTTACAATGCATTTGGGGTTCCGTCTCCAGACAGTTTTGACATCTTAACTCCAAAACTCCCAAATCTATAACTCACTCTCCCTCTTTCATTTTCGAAAAACTCAAACTTTAAAAGTCCATAATTTTCGTATTTCAAATCAAAATAAGATGATTTTTGTTTCAAAATGCTCACAATGACAACATGAACGAAACAAGATCCATTTTGTATTTTTTTCCCAAATGCATATTAAATTTTTGCACAATTTTCTATATCATAGTTCATTTCCAATTTATATTTCCACCAAAAACACATTTCCAAACTAATCTCCGAAACTTCTCCAAAAGTCCCCTCAAACGGGCCTTAATCTTAGCTGCCATTTCTGTTTTGCAGTTTCCATGGTTTGGGCCAAGTCACCCCGCCGACCAACGGTGTGACGTCCGTGGGAGCTAGTAAAACGCAATCACCATCTCCAATGCCATCTGCATCTCCTATGCAATCGGGAAAAGATTTCGATTTTTCCTCTTTAACACAAGGGATGTTCTCGAAACAATGAGTAGCCTTTTCGGGGATCATGCTGCGCTTTGTCGTCATACTATACATAAATAGTGCAATTACAGAAAAATAGCATTTGTTTTTCTTCATTGCCTTTTTCTTTTTTCTTTTTTTTCTTATCTTTCTATTTTCTTCACTGGGATTGTAAACTACTTGTAGAGGCCAGTTTTTCGCTTTTCCTTTTTCTCTGGGTGTCTGCGTCATTTTTATTAGTAGGTGTCTCTGAAAGTAATAAGACATTTTATATATTGATTGATCCTTCTTCCTCTTCAAAAGTGCTATTTGGATAAATTCTTAAAAGTACAAAATAATCTTGACTGAAATCTAAGTTTTCACATAGAATTATTTCAGAGTTCTTGCTACTTGGAAGAAAATGTAACTTCATTTTCCCGCCATAAGAAAAAATGGAAGACAAGAAAATTCTGGCATATAAAATATATACATATTTGTCTTTTGTTTGATTCACCAATTCTAATTTAAAATTTTAATTTAGTTTGTGTTTTTTTTTTTTTGAAAAGTTGATTATTTTTTTAGTTATTTTTTGAAAAGGTAACAACTCTGAACTAGAAATTCAAATTTAAACCAACTAACTAAATGGGTGCTTATTGTCTCAAAATTATAAGAAAAAGGGGATTGGTTGATCGGAAAGTGCAGGCGGGAGTAGACATTCCAATCTTATATTAATATAAATGTTTCCAAAAGTCCAAAAAGAAGGAAGCTTCTAAAAAACATGATTGTAAGCTACAAAAACCATAATCTGGCAATGACGGTGTGTTGGCTCGTGGGTCCCTTTTTCTTGATAAGTTCTCTAACTAATGTGATGTTAATTAGTTTGATATGACATTCTAATACGTGTATCATGATATTTAAGAAGAGATGTGAAAAGAAATAGAAATAAAGAGACAACACTCAAATCTTAATTTGTGTTTAATACGAGACATTAATACAAAGTGATTTTATTAATTGTGATATTCAATTAAATAATCATTGAAATTTTTTAGCTTGTGGATAATTGAGACAGAATTTTGTAGATATTTTGATTAGAGATTATTGAGATTTTAGACATGTGCATTTACTTAAAAAAAATTGTTGTTTGAACTGAACAAGTGTAAAATCCTAAAATATGTTAAAAAAAAAATATCAATATAGATTTGTTTCATTACATCGAAATTATATGCAATTAAAAAAATCATTTCATTTCGACTTGAAATAACAAAGTTAATGAAAAGTTTGAGTTTATGATAGAGATTTGGATATGTGAATAGTAAAAAGTAGTTTTAGTTAAAGGAAAAAAAAAAAAAAAAACTTTTGAAAATGTGGTTTGGAATGCTCCCAAACGAGCCAAGTTCAGATCTGTTGTCGGATTTTCCTATCTAATTATTGTTCTACCAATAATATTTTGACAACTCATCAATTTGTTCAAGAATCTTTAGTATTTAATTTCATTTTCATATATTAAAATTTTTAATTCAAATGATATGACATAATACTATTTAGAGGGTAACTAATAAGATATGAAATCCAAAATAGCATTTCTTAACTCAACGAGCCCTTGGATTAATAAGCCAAATAGCCTCTTAGGACTTCTTCCCGTCCACTAATCCTTAAAAAAGGGGCATGAAAAATGTAATCATGCATTGAGAGGATAACTAACAAGACATAAAATCCGAAATAACAGATCTTTAACTCAACGAGCCCTTGAATTTATAAGCCAAATAGCCTCTTTGAACTTGTTCCAATATACTAATCCTACATTTATAAGAGGGTAGAAAGAACGCACCTCTTTTGGGTGTCGTTTTTGTTTTCTTCAATTATGCCTTCTTCCTTTCTGAGCCCTCCTCTTTTCCGATCACCATTCTCTTTCCTCTCTCTCTCGAAGCTGTATTTTCCACCTCCAATCTTTCGGTGCTTTTCCCCTTCCTTTTGCTCTTTTCGTTTCTCTCCAACCTCTATACTGTTGGGATGTGTACTATTTTGCTGATTTAATTTGAGAAAATTTTTTCAATATTATTTTTACATGCATATTTGGATGCTTTATAAATATTAAAAACTCTAGATTATTTAAATATGACTTTAAATATTGTATATAAGTGTTATATACAGGAGGATGATATTTAAAGTAAAATAATCTAAATTTGTCAGTAATTAAAAATTAAAGTTGGAATCTTTAATTTAAAATTACTAGCGCGGTTCATTACATTCTGAATGAAATGATCTTATCAGAATTGTTAATAATGAGATTATTAGAATGAAAGTGCTTTATATAATTTGATTAGATAGGACTGGAACATGATTAATTATGAATCTCTAATAATTTCCGTTATCATAATAGAGCATTCAAAATTAATTAATGATGGTCATATATGAATTGATCTTAATTCTGAGTAATTAATAGACTCCTGTTTATTGTATCATGTTTTTTGACATATCGAGTAATAATACAAATGAATAGTGTCAAATTCTTGGTTATTGAAAATATAATATACTAAGTAGCCGGGAATATTCATATACAAGGTGAAATTCATTCTTTTGTAAAGAAGTTAGATGGACGGTTTCCTTAAGTATTGATTCGGGACTTGAATAATAAGAGCGCTCAATTTATGATTAGATCATAAATATATTATTCATTAGAGAATTAATGGTACTTAAGGAGAAATATATAATTAAAAAGGTTAACGAAAAATACCTAGCTTTAATTATGAACCGTTTATGGATGATTGATTTATATGTAGTGACTATATCAATGGACAATTTAAATCCTTTATGAATATAATTAGTTTTATAATTTTAAGAGTGTAATTCCAAATTTTTAGTAGACAAATTTGGAATTAATAATTTTGATATTTTAATTAAGATGTTAATTAATTATCAAAATTATTGGAGCTTAAAGTTATAATATCCATAGTTTCTCTCAACGGCTCTATTGAATCATGTGAACATTATTTTATGTTGGGTTAATTTATTAATTTAGAACTGAGAATTCTATATTAATATTCACGCAATAAATTAATTAGATTAATTTATATTTTTAAACAATATGATTATTTAAAGTAAATTTAAATTAGTTTTAAATTAAAAATTATACAGTATGGTAAGGACCACACCGTAGTTGTGCACCACAAAATGGTTCACGTTATATCCACAAAGTGTATGTGGAATTTTGAATTTTGAAATTTGATAAATGTGGAAAAGAAAATACCAGTTAATTTATTTTGAATAATTCAAAATAAATTTTTTTAAAAAATTTAATTGATCAAATCATAGGAGAGAGATTTTCTCTCTCTCATATCAATCAAACACGCCCAGGAGTTAGTGGACGTGCATGTTATTCCACATGGTTGAATTAATTAATTAATTAATTAAAAAAGGAGATGTCTGTTATTTCTTGTAATATTAAAAAATGGTACATATGATGTATCTAAAAACAATGGGTACATACGATATATCTAAAAAAAGAGAAGATATATTAATTCTCTTTTTGACAGAGAGAAAAGAGATACGAATTTTTTTTATTTGAGAGTTTCTTCCCTTTCACTTTGTCTCGTGAGTTGAGAATGTAAAGTGAATCAAAATTCAAGTGTGTGATCAAACCAAATTCAGAAACCCCACTCGTTTCTTATTCATCATGACATGGAAAACGCTGAGAAAGAATCATTGGTTTTTCGAAGGATTTGGAGTTCTCAAGAAGATTGGTGTTTCCGAAGGATTTAGAGTACTCAATAAGGTTTTTGAAGGAGTTCAAGAATTTGGACCTAATCGGACAATGGTCAATCTCTAAACTTTCTTATTAATTTATTTTGTTAAATTAATATAAGTGTTGTCGCCGGAAAAAAATTTGAGAAAATTTTTATACGTGCGATTTGATCCGTACCATGCTTACGCTAATTTTTAAAAACTGGTTTTCAAAACCTAGATTTGTCATTGAGATTTGCTTGTTGGGATTTTTGACATCTCCCTCATCGTTTTTTGATTTTGGGGAAGTCGAAGCTCCTTCCGACGAGAATATATTCTTGATTCTGGTGAGACTCGTCGCTCTCTCACTCTCTCTCTCTCTCTCTACCTCTTGCCATTGCCGGTGACTCCCGTCGGACATGGGTTCTCGTCGACCAAGCTTTTTTTTTTGTCCTGTTTTCTTTTTTTTTTTTTTTTGGGTTTTTTGTTGGAAATTTAGGGTTTTCTACTTTAAATTTGGGGTTTTTCAATTTGAGAGTTTGAGGTTTTTTTTTTTTTTTCACTCTAATTTATGTGCTGCTCCTTTGTATTTATCTCTCTATATCTTTCTAAGTTTTCTAAGCTTAAGCTTAAGCAGCAACAGCTGAAATTTAGACCTCACTGCTTCTTTTCGCTTTCTCTCTACCTCTATATTTTCAAGTTTTGATTTTTTTCCATTTTCTTACCTCAAAGCTTTCATCTTTGAGGCTTCTTTCTTGACTATCATTGGAAAGGTTTCGGCCGAATAGGTCCAAGATCCCTGGCATTCCTAATTGGAGCTCCGCTGATTTCTCTCTCTCCAACAAACAAGCTTTGGCACAAGGTTGCTCTTTTATACATAGATTATTAGTTTTTTTTTTTTTTTTCCTTTCTGGTTTTTAAAGTAGAAAATGGGATAAATTTGCTTCTTTCTATATATATATATATATATATATCATATATATATATATATATTTTTTTTTAATTTCCAAGAGCATTTTTTAAAACGTGATTTACGCAAATTTATGAAAATTGGGATCGTGAAATAGTGATATTTTGTGCTTTTTTACTAAAGTAGGAGATTGGAATTGCTTTATGACCTTTTATTTTTTTATTTTTTTTCCCCTGCAGTGGTGTTGACATGATTTCTTCTGTTTACATTACTAATTCTTCATCATGAGAGACATAATTATAGCATTCTCTCTTTTAGGTTTGGTTGATCTTGTTCTTTCCTCTTCAATCACCAAAAAAGAGAGAGACAGAAAGAACATTTTCTTCGTATTTCATATACATATACATATACATATATATATAGCTTTAGAATATTGGGTTTCCTCTTTTACTTTAGAAAGTTTCATTTAAACAACAGAGAAAATAGTTCTTTTTGATTGTGAGCTAACGATGCCTTTAGGTTTCAAAATAAATTTAATAGAATTCTTTCATTTTGGAATTTCATTTTTGATTTTATGTCGTTTTGCCGTCATTTTCGAGCACAATTCAAGTTAAATTTGTACTTGGATCGAGTTTTTCTGTTTAGAAATTTCCCATTTTTGTCTGTTTTTGGAATGATAATTCATCCTTATATGGTTTTAGGAACTCATTATGCAGGAAACAAACATATTCAGTATTATTCTGGATAATGCCTACTAGAACTTGCCATGTTAGAATACAGGTTTAGGAAGGTCTTTGTATTTCATCTACACTTAATTTTACTGTAAAACTTTGAACAAGTAGGTATAAATGTTGCTGTTATCATATTATTAAATGGAGATAATAACACCTAATTGTGCTTAGAAGAAGCTTCTTTGTACCAAATGCCATGTTCATTAGGTCACTTATTTGCCACAATACTTGCATTTTGTTGTCCTGATGAACCAAAGAGCTTATGGAACCAATTTAGAGAGTTTTTATGTCAAGCTTATGTAAGGGATGGTATGGTTTTGCAAGAGGCAGAGGTTAAAACATTACAATTCATAAATTTTGTTTTGGAACCAATAGGCAAGAATGTCAATATTGACTACGGAATTGTGGATTACAATGTCAATCTAAGATATGATGAAAAGTTAGCTAAAATAATGGATGAAGAATTAGGAATAGTTGTTTCTGACTTAAATCTTTCATCTGTAAGTAGTCTGAACAAAGAACAAAAGATTGCATATGATATGATTTTAGTGAAAGTTTTTGCTGAAAAAGAAGGAATGTTTTTTATTGATGGTCCTGGTGGGATAGGAAAAACTAACTTATATCGTGCATTGCTTGCAGCTCTTAGATCAAATAAATAAATTGTTCTTACAATAGCTTCATTAGGGGTCGCTGCTGCCATATTACCAGGCTATTGGACTGCACATTCAAGATTTAAAATCCCTCTTGAAATGAATGAAATCACCATTTGCTCTATTAGCAAGTAATCAACTTTGGCTAATCTTTTTCAGCTCACAAAATTAAACATATGGGATAAAGCCCAAATGGTGAGTCGACAGACCGTGGAAGCTTTAGACAAAATGCTGCAAGATGTTAATGAATCTGATTTATTATTTGGTGGAAAAGTAGTTGTTTTGGGGGGAGATTTTCTTCAGGTCTTACCTGTTCTCTAAGAGGAACAAAGGAAAAAATAATTGGAAGAAGCTTAGTAAATTCTTATCTTGGGCCATCATTTGTCAAAATCAAATTAGCTCAAAATATGAGAGCCATCACAAATCCATCATTTTTAGATTATTTGCTTCAAATCGGTAATGGAATGGAACAACCCCACTCTTGTGATATGATTAATCTTTTACCCCATATGATAGTACCTTTTAAGAATGATATTTTATCAGTGAATAATTTGATTGATATTGTATTTCTAAATTTACATGATTTTGCAGATAAATTAAACTTCATGATTAACTGTTATATTAACCCTGAAAAATGGCTATGTTGATAAGATAAATAATATATTAATTGAATGTTTTCTAGGTATCACTTTCAGGTATTTTAGTTTTGACGAGTTTAATACCCGTGTGTAGCACGGGGAAGGAAGAAAAAACAAAAATGAAAAAAATTGAGTATTATATAATAAAAGCAGTTAATTAAGATATAGATTATAATTACAGTAAATATATATTTTTTAGTATTTACTATTATAATATTAAATTACATATATTCATGATTCTAAGCACAATTTTCTTGAAATAAAAAAGTACAAATAATAAATAAAATTTAAAAAAATTTTGAAAAAGCAAAGGGATAATAAATTTACGGGGTAAATTTAATAAAATAAAAACCAGTTAAATTAACAAATAAACGTAAAAATGAATAGAAATTTTAAAAAATTTATATCTAAATATTATAGATATAAATATAAAAGAAACTTATTGAACATTTTTTTTAAAAAAAAGGAAAAAAAAAATAAAAGAAGTCAAAGAATAAAAAAATAAATAATATCAAATATTAAAATAAAATATTAAGTGTAAGAATTGTTGTTAATAGAATAAAATATAATAGTATATTGTTATTAAAACATCAAAAAGAATAAATAAAATTAAAAACTTTTAAACTTAAATAGTCAAAAAAATTTAATAACTTAAGTAAATTTATTAAATTTAAACAAAATTAATTAAATCAATAAATAAACCTAGAAATGGATTAAATATTTTTAATATTTTTAATATTTTTAATTTTAAATAATAATATTAATATATGACAAATAATAATTTTACTATAATAATTATAAATATACATTCTTGCTAATTACGTTTCATTACAATATAAAAATTATTTATTAATTTTTAATTTTATTGTAATTTTATAGACCTTTTTTAATTTTAGAATTTCTGTAAATTATTATTTAATTTCTTGTTTATTTATTTTGAATATTATAATTTAATTGTATTAATTTATTTTTTAAATGTATTATTCTGTTTTTTTCGTTAAATTTTAATTAATTCAATAATTTAAAATTTTTCATATATTATTTAACGGATATAATTTTATTTTCTATAATTGAAAATAATTTAATAAATTATAATTTTTTTATCTTATGGTTTGTCTTTTTCTATCTTTATTTTTTAAAAATATGATTTACTATCTTATGGAAGTACATTAATGTAGATATATATATATATATATATATTTGTCGTTAAAAATTGAAAAGTCGTCGTTGAAAGTTATTAACGACAAAAAATCATGTTACCGACAGTTGTCGCTATATATATGTGTTGTTGATTGTTTCAATGACGACTTTCTTACATTGTCACTGAAAAGTGTTATTTTACGATAAATAATTGTCGTTGATTCAGTACAATCTACATCGTTAATTACTTTTAGACATCAGTGGTATTTTGTCGCTAAAAGAATACAACGACAAGGTAGTCGTCGTTGCAACAAAAAACGTGAGTAAATCCTCTCACAACATTTAATTAGTGTCGTGAATTTGAATTTTATTTTGGTTTTTTTTCAGATTTTAATTTCCAAGAAGAAAATATGGATTAAATACAATTAATATAATATTTAATATTAGAATAAAAAAAATTAATCTTATTTAAAATTCAAAAAAAATTAAAATTCAAAAGAAGAAACATTTCAATATTATTTCCATTAAGATCATAATCTTCTGGTACTTTTACCCCAAACACGCATCTAACCGTTCTCTCTCTAGCCTTCCAAGCCGAAACAATTAATTCATTGATTTTGCCTTTGTTGTGTTCTAAACATTTTGCTGCCTACACAAATCAAGAGCCCATTGAAAGCAATTAAGCTTTTGTGTAAGTGCCCAATACAAGGATTTAGAAAAATAAAGGTGCCCAATAGAAGGATGACCTCCATGAGAAAAGAGAAACATCTATAGGGAATTACTATAAGAATTTGATGCATACGCGGGACAAAACCGTAGTGGAGGCTCTAATTTGGGGCAATTAGATGGCAAAGATGTCTGTTCGATTTCAAACTGACAGATTAAACCATAGCAGAGGCTCTCAGTCAAGCAATTGGATGGCAAAGACTAGTGTTCAATTTCGAGCCGACGGACAACTGCGTCAAAAGAATTGTGAAACCAATTACAATGAATAGAAAGCAAATAAATAAGATGAAAACATAAATTACCTTTCAGCACCAAATTGTCCTGAGATTTTTGTATGAAACAGAGAGAAAAGGTGGATGATGAGCAAAAAGAAAAAAGTTATTTATGTTAGTGGAACTGAGTTGTTTTGTACGTGGATATAACACTAATATTTAACTGATAATGTAAATTTATTTGGAAAAAAAAAAAAGTGCCAACTTTTTTATGTTCAAAAACTATTTTAGCGCCAGCTACAAATTTTTAGTTTGCCGCCTCTTCTTTTAGCCCAGCTTAACTATTTTAAGTTGAATTTTAATATCATAAATGAAGAGATATTTATTATTAACCGTGTGTAGGTTTTTTTCTTTTCTTTTTTTTTTTTTTGAAAGTGTGTAGGTAGTTATCCCCGTCCTTTTCTTCAGGATATATATATATATATATATATATTTTTTTTTCGGAAGGAGTTATCATATATAAATATTACTTAATATTTGTATGTATGGTAAATATTTGATCACCACTTTCAACTAAAAAATAAAAATAAAAATGTGATCACTACCCTTCTGTACATATGTAAATATTACCTTTTTCCATTTGAAAAAGTTTTTGAACTTCACTTAAGTTTAGAGAATTCTGATTTAAAATAAAAAGGTACATAAACAATTTTTAATTCAGTAAGTACCAAAAATTGAAACTTTCAACTATAAATCGAGGTACTTCTAAATATTCTATTTTCTATGTTAGAGCATTTATACTTTTTTAAATATTAAAGCAATTATATTTTTTAATTATTAAAGTATTAAAGTATCTATATTGATATTATTTTGCAACATAGATGACTCTTTTGAGTTTTTTTTTTTTTTTTTGCCAAAAATAGTTAAAAGAAAAAATATACAATTTTTTTTTTTAATTTAAAGCTTTCAATGACAAAAATTATTCTCCTTTATAAAATTTATACTTTTAATGATGACAACGACCTTTGTCGTTAAATGTAATTGGACAACTCTTTTACTGACAATTTTTAACGGCGACTAATGTATCGTTACTAAAAGTTGATAATTTATGACAAAAATTGGAAAATTAATGACAAAATTGATTATCGTTAAAAATCACTAATTCATTAGATTTTTAATGACAACGACCTTTGTCGTTAAATACAATTGGACAAAACTTTTATCGACAACTTTTAACGGCGACAATTGTATCGTCATTAAAAGTTCATAATTTACGACAAAAAGTGTTTAATTAACTGCAAAGTTAGTTATCATTAAATATCACTAATTTTGAATATTTTCAACGACGACATATGATTGTCACTAATTGATATAAGTTATCGTTAAAAGTTTACCCGTCAATATGAGGGTGCCAAAGCTCGTTGGTGCCAAAAATATCAAATTTTTAGTGACAATGTGAAGAAAAGTGTCGCCAATAAAAACTTTTTAACGATAGTATAATTGTCGTTGATGCTTGTGTTGCATCCTGTCATTAATAACGTAGTTTCAATCGTTGATTCTCAGTTTTCTTGTATATTTATAGCATTACCATATTATAGAAGAAAGAAGTACATGCTTTTATAAAATATATATATATAACATTACCAGATATATTTTTGAGCTATAGTTTCCTTCCACAAACATGTTTAATTATAATTTTAATCTTAACTAAAATTCAGATAATCTGAACGTGTTCAATTACTATTTAAATTATCTTATATATTAAAATATTTGTTCTTTACCTACAATTTAGTATTGTTATCTTATATATTATAATGTTTGATATTATTATTGTTGTATATATTATGATTGTATTATGAATTGAACTCTTCAACTTTATTTATTAATCTATATTTTTTTATAATCTTTAGAAGATATTTCTTCATATTTATTGTTATGAAAATTTTCATGATGACTCTATAAGTGCAATGCATGTGTCTAAACTAATCCTTAAAAAAGGGGCATGAAAAATGTAATGATGTGTTGGACGGGGAAACATAAAAAACAAAAACTTGCAACCAACGGCGGTGGTGAAAGATTAGCGTGTCCAAGATAAGCCGTGAGAAAAAGGGCTTGAGGCTTGTTCACGGCCTCCACGTGTCAGCCATCGTACGGCTAGGCGGTGCAAAACTTGTTTTTTGATCTTATCTCATACTCAATATCAACCAATTAGAAGTCAAAGGTCTTAGGTCACCAAAAGTAACCAACTGGCAAAACGTACTTGACTTGGAAGCATTGTGTGCCCTCTTTAATAAGTCGCCAAAGTCAATTGAAAAAACTCTGAACAAATCATTAAAGTGATCTACTTGTTCCATATACTTGAACTGCTGATGGCAATAAAAGGACATTTATTTCTTTTAAATTATTTTTGTGAGATTTTAGATCGTTTTAATATTTGTGTTTTCAATTGTTTTTAGTTACTAAATTTAGTGATGTGGCCACCACCGGCTATGGAGGATGATCTTCTTTTTTCCTTTTTTTTTTTTTTTTTTTTTTTTTTTTTTGGGTCTCTCTTCTGGTCACGTGGCCTGTGGGTCTTTATGAGAAGGATGGCGCAAAAATGGTGGCAAACAAGAGATATAAAATGTTTTTGTGTGAATGAAATAGCTTGACCCCATTGGAATCAATGTCGACCTATCGCTTTTTATGTACGTTCTATATGTACCTGACATCATTTAAAAATGACATTTGTAAACTTGCATGGATTTTTTTTTTATTTTTTATTTTTTATTATGTATCTCTATGTGTAACTAAACGAACATATGAACTTTACGAGTTAGTTTTACATATAAAGACATATGCTATCTACACATTGTTAATGTGGGTGTTATACCATATTAACTTAAAATTATATATACGAACTTCAATTATTATATGTGCTAAACAGATTCCGACACTTATGATTATACATATATAATTATACAAATGTACATTTATTGGTGGAAATATGAAGGTACCATATGGTTTTACATGAACTCATTTATGACTTGCCTAACAAAATATGAATTGGGCAAGTCTTTTTTCTTTTTCTTTTTTTTTGTCAGAGCAAAAAATTATGATAGCTTGCCGAATTCATATGGTACTAGTGTTAGTAGAGGGGAAAGATAAAGAAAGAAAGGAAAAAAAAAAAAAAACACATCAACAATACACGCGAGCATTATTATATATTTATGTATTCTTACCGAAAATTCATTGCCCCATGTAAAAAATAAGAATACATCTATAATATGACAAATAGTAAGATTTATTAAATCTCCTATTATTATATGACAATCCTGATACAATGCCACATGTACGGTATTTGTATCACTAATAAAGACGTGATGTTTTCTTCAACTATATCGAAGATTGTTTGCTTCTATTTCTAATCTATGGCAAAATAATTATTGGATGAGGTAGCTTCTTTAGAATTTTCTTAAGAAAAAAAATAATGGGGTTTTTTTTTTTGGGGTCTTAGTCGTAATTTTAAAAGCCCAACCTTTTGTTATTCGCGGTCGATAATCTCTAAATATTTTGGCCACGCAAATGTTGGTAGACTCAACATTGAAAAAGTTGAATTCACCAAAAAAAAAAAAAAAGTTGAAAAAGTTGAAAACCTTTTTTGTTCTTTGTACACTTCATTTTCGAACTGTTTTTTTGGGGGCTATCCAGCTTGATCTTTCATGTCATCCAAGTTCACATTTTCAATAGGTATCCAAAAACAAAAACAAAAACAAAAAAAAGTCACATTTTCAATTTAAAAAAAAAGTTTACAAAACAAACTCAAACTATGACTTTCTCGGCCATCGTAATCCCTTCACGCTGGCCAATGACCATCTAATTGGGAGCAGAAAATTGACTCTAAGACCACTATTTGACTCCAAATGTTTTCGTATTAATCCAAATTCAATTTTTCACTTTTTAAAATACATTTCACGCTCTTTTTGTTCTTTTCCAAATACATATTGGGATTCAAACATTCGTATTGAATGCAAAAACTCAACTACAATCTATGATTCAAACGAACACTCACAAATTTTTTTTTCCCTTTCTATTTAATAGAAAAAGATTAAAAAAAAAAAAAAAAGTGAGAGAGCCTTTTTAGAGCCACTCAATGCAAACCCAAAGACTACCATGAAATATATTATCAATTTGGTTAGTTGGGCATGCCGTTTTTCTCTAACTTGTACATTTTCAAACTTAATTAGGAAAATACCAAATCATATCCTTGGCCTATTCGTTATAGGAAAATGACTATATTTGCCCATAGGTTTTGTATACATTGCGTATTCAAGAAGGTCAAGTTTTTTTTCTATGTGAATTTCAATTTCCTCCATAATGCAGATTCAGAAGAGGGTAAATGGTCGGTAATTTTTAGGAGTGAGAAAGGGACTTGTGAAGCTTGTTGTCCACTAAATCATTTCAAATACAAAGCACATATTCAAACTAGTTAGATCATCTTTATTAAAAATGCAATAAATATCATTTGAGTCCTTTTGATAACATGGATATAATTTTATCCTCTCTTTCCTCTTGTTTTTCCTTTTTTTTTTTTTTTTTTTTATAATTATTATTGTTTTCCTTTTTCCACAAAAAGAAATGGGCAATGCTAAATGGCCTACTTGGTGCTAAAGTATCGTTCAATAGTAGGCCTTTAACATGCTTAAAATGTAAGTCCTTCTAGAATTTCTAACAGGGTGTTTGGTGTTTAAGTTTGAGTTAAGATTTGTAAGTTTAAATAGTGATTTTGGTTGATTTTTTCAGAAAAGACAAAAAACTTTTAAGAAAAAAGACAAAAATTGAGTTGATGGTGGTGAGTTTAAACTCACCACCCAAACACATTCTTAATTTAAGGGGAAAAAAAAAGGGATAATTTTATGATATAGGTATAGGACATAGTATTCAACTGTTGGTTTCTTATCACATCTGTTAATTATCATTTTTGTTTTTAAATTAACATTATTTTGAAGTAATTTGATGGTTTAAAACAATGCCTTATCCATTTTTTTTTTCGTACTAAATTATTAAATTCTCCTTCGAAAATAACATTGAAGTATTGGGCAATCTAGAGGAATCACATGCTAACTCTTATTACTCTAAATTGACTTTAAAGCTCTAAATTGACTTTAAGCTTTTCTTAGATGACAGTCCTAAAATGAAACAAAAAAAGACAATTATAATATCAAATAAAAGCTTTTAATGGTCGTGTATTTCTAATGTTAACGTATAGTTATGAAAATCATATAAAAATAAAAAATACATATACATATACATACACACACACACAAAAATGATGAGTTGAGATCTATAGTCTCATTTTTATTTTTTATTTTTGGTCTCTATCTCTCTGATATTGTTTTGATAACTTATTGTTAGTTTATCAATTCTCTAAAAAGCTTAAGTTGTTCGAAGGTGAATCAATAATAGTTTTATATTTCAACACACTCCTCACGTACAGGCAGACAATGAGTAAACGTGTGGACAAATATTAATTTGAAAGTCTAACATAAATTATAAAAAACACGAAACATATTAAAAGCCAAACATATAATGATAATAAAGGGTTATAAATAGTGTAATTACATTAGTTCGAACTCAGGACATCTCGTTTTGATACCTTGTTAGTAAACTAACACTTATCAATTTATTTAAGTATTTTTGTACTTTTTTATATGACTAAATTCTTAAATTCAACTGATATGATGTAAAACTAATAGGAAATAGAAAAAATACGAGTCTCGATTAGAAACTGATAGAACCTAATACATATTTAACATTTAAGATAAAGTTTCTCAATATGCATATATATATATATATATATTCTTGTGTGTCAATATACATACATACATATTATATATATATATATATATTCTTCATGTCCAAAGCTAGAATTCTCAATATATTAATACAATTAGTCTATTAGACATGGGAAAATTTCTTACATGTGAATTGCTCAAAGTTATCTCCATGAAAGAGGGCTTTGCTTTAGAAACGAACAAAACTCACATGTTTTCTTTTTCTTATTGAATTTTTTTGACCGACCAAGTATTCAAAATTGTAAAAACTAGAGGAATCTTTGAACAAACACAGTATAGTCTATAGATATAAAGCGTGGTCGGTAAGAGGGGGTAAGCCGATGAGTGTGAGTGGCACGTGGGAAAGCCCAATGGGCCAATCAAAGCCTTATGGGCCGGTGATCGACGATCCTGAAACACCACCGATGTTAACGGTCAAATAATTTTATAGCCGTTGGAGAAGAATCTCAGCCTTTTTTTTTTTTTTTTTTAATTATAAATATTCAAATATGTTTCTGACAACGCCCACAGCATATACACGCATTAAACATAAGCATCTAGCTGTGTGGTTAGGTTCTCAAGGAGAATTACTAATAATCCCCATATTAAAAATAATAATAAAAATAATTAGCTATAAGGTTTTGAATTAATTAATTAATTAGTTTATTTATTTAATTATAATTAGAAATAAACCCTGGTTTAGGTGTCTATTAAAATAAGGGCATTGGAAAGCTGCAATTATGCCACTGTGCAAAGGAATTTGGGAAACAGCTAGTGTCTCATCCGTCAAAGAGTGTTTCCTCTTTTTCTTAATCCCAAAAAGGACACACCAAATTACACTTGTTAATTAATTGTAAAAATTATAATGATTGGTTTTCGACTACTCTCATGTATATCATCTCATTTTCATCGGACACAAACAGTATTTATAACAATTAGTATTTTAAATTATATTAAATAATATCTTAGGGTCTGTTTGATAAATGAATTTGAGTTGAAAATTTTAAATTTTACTAATAAATTTGTATTGACTTTTAAAAAAGACAAATTTTTTTTAAAAAAAGATAAAATTAAAAAAAAAATAAAAATTTTAATTTAAAATAATGTTTCAAATGAGCTCTTAAATTATGTTAATTAATTTGTTTCCCTTATATTTCTCTCTCTCTCTCTCTCCCGTCGGATGCCAGATGCCGTATAGAAGACTATTTCTATTATTTTATTGTTATGATTACTGACATCATGATAACATCAAAGAAAATAAGTAAAGTTATTATTATTTATAAATAGGGATTTTTTTTTTGTTATGGTCATGACAAATATTAACCTATAAAAGATAATAATAATGAGGTTTAATAATAGTAAGGGTTGATTTTATTTTTGATTCCTAAATTATTAGTTCATGAACCTTAAAACATTTCAGAATCAATAATGCTCATATTATCAAATTGTCCTCTAATTGTCATTTCACTAAAAAAAAAAAAAAAAAAAGCTAAAAACTTGACTTAATTATCTCCTAGAGATAAAAGTGTATTTTAATCAACTTTAATTTTGTCGTTTTAGTATTATATCACAAGTGTTCTAAGAAATTTACAGCTTTTAAATTTAAAATCAGAAACATGAAATCAAAAAAACTAACTCTGATCGAGATAATTACAATAAGGTTTTTAACAGTATTTCAGAGTAAAAATATAGTATAAAATAAATTAATAATTTGAAAACTGCTGTGAAACAATTTAAAGTATAATAGAAAGAGAAAAATGAAATTAATCCTAATTGCAAAAAAAAAAATATATATATACATATATATATATACCCATATACATATATATATATACCCATATATATATTTATATATAAACATATACACAAAATCTCTTCTAGTAGTTTCAAAGAAAAAGCTTTAGTGGTGGTTATGCTAATGCCAAACCATTATGAAGCTCTCCCCAAATTGTGTCCCCTTTTAATTGGTGGGTTGGTTTTATCTTATTGGAGTTTTCTGTAAGTGTACCCACTTCCCAGACACACAGTGGACCCAGAATTTTCCATTTTTGTTTATGGCAAATATTCGACTCCTGAAATTCAGTAACTTTTTAAAGAGACCAGAAAAAAACAAGTGATTTGACTCAATTAATTGCTTCACAAACAATTTTTTGGTGAATAATTTCTTCACTAACAGCCCCTTAATTCTAGTTTGGAAAATTCTAGTATAATTTCTTACTTAAAAGTTTTGAACTGTCACATCTTATTGATGTAAAAAATCATCATTACAAGAAAACGACTTATAGATTGGCAAACTTTCAAGCCAAGTCTCGTGTAAATTCATCACTCTTCTGTCATTTTCTGCTTTTGGGATTATTATTATTTTTTTATTTTTTATTTTCTCATTTTTGACTAACGACACTGTTTTTTTTTTTTTCTCATTCATGTGTCACGTAGACTCCGTCAGGTGTCACAGGTGCTACGTGGAAGAAGTCCATTACTGCTGACATGTCATCTCCTATCTACGTGACAGACCACTATGTTTACACATATATATCTCTGAAAATTCATTTCCTTCTCTTTTTTTTTTTTTTTGAAGAATTCTCCTTTTTTTTTCCCCTGAATTTTATTTACATGTATCTGAAAATTCATTTTCCTTCTCTTTTTTTATTTTGCTCTGAATTTTATTCTCATCAAATTACAAAAATCTCACTAGACGTGGTTGTTATTGTCAATTTGTCCTCTTACTTTTCAAACGTGTCAATGACACTAAATTGCTAAACTTGATAAAAATAACGAACATGATATTTATGTTTATATTAAGAAAAATAAAACAAAATGAAGAACGTTATTGAGGGTTAGTTTTTGTTTTTATTCTCATAATACATTACTTCCAATGTCATTTTTTCTCATTTCAAGTAAATTTTTATACTTTAAAGAAAATTGTATATACATTCCAATATCATCTTATTCTCAAAATGAAAAGATCCCATTTGATATTTCATTTTACATAAATTTTTAATTTTTTTTTATAATATTCTCTGTGAAGAAAAAATGACTATTTGAATTGTGATTAATGGTTTTGAATATACCATCTAAATTGAATTACATTGATTAGTTGCTACTAAGTACAAGATGAGAATTACATTGACAAGTCTAAATGAGATATTTCTTTTTTCTAATTATATATGTGAGTTTAGTTCACAAACTCAAACTCAAATTTTTTAACTCAATTTTTATTTTTTTCTGAAAAAGTTTTTTATCTTTTCTGAAAAAATCAACAAAAATTACTATTAAAACTTAAAAATCTTAACTCAAACTCAAACACCTTCTAAATTTTTGAATTAAACAAATTAAGATTCTTTTTTTTTTAGAACACAATTTAAGTTTTTATACTTTTTTACTTCAAATAGTTTTTTTTTTCAATCAAAAACATGTTTTTAAGATTTACCTCAACTCTAATTTAAAATTTCATCTTTAAAACCGGGTCTAAACGGGACTTAAATTTAATGTTCGAATTGTGGTTTTGAATATACCATCCAAATTGAAGTACATGGAAGTTGAGACTATTTACAAAGATGAGGGCTTTTTTGTAACTTGGCATTCATTTTCCCTCAAATTTTCCTTCTTTGAAATGGGATCTCACTTCTCTTTGATCGAACGGTCCACGTTTCAGCACAAACAGTCCCTTCTCTTCCTTTATATACGTCCAGATTCTCTCTCCACAGATCTCATTCTACTCTTCACCGCTCTCTCGCACCTTCACGGGAAAAAATATAAAAAAAAAAAAACCTGTTTTCCGATTAAACGAAATTATTTTCCTTCACAAAAAAGAGAGAAAAAAAAAAATTCATGGCGATTTACTCTTCGAATCCAAGCAACAACTGGACCCTTTCTCTGAAGATTGTCTTGATTTCGACCGGAGTTCTTTCCATGGCGGTGGCTCTGAAGCTCTCCGCTCCCGTCGTAGCGGACTTCGTGGCCTCCGAGGTTCCTTCCTTCTGGAGCTTCGTCCTCTCATGGCTGAAGCCTCCTTATCTCTACGTCCTCATCAACGGCATAATCATCAGCATCGTCGCCTCATCGAAGCTCCAGCAGAAGCACGACGATCCGCTGCCGCCGCGGTCCGCAGAGGCCGTAACGGCAGAGGAAGTCAAGATCTCGGGCGGAGGTTTCAGGACGGACTTCGCGGTCTACAGCGGCGTTGTTTTGACTGGCTACGGTTACGATCCTAGCGAGGTCGCGAAGGTCTCGGCGGCGGCGACGGTGGAGAGTACGGGTTACACGCCGGCGGAGAGACTGGTGGAAGCTAGGGTTTCGGAGGCTGAGAAGGAGAACAGAGAAACCGCCGGTCTGCAGAGGAAAGATTCTGCTTTGGAGTACCTTTTCCTAAATGAGAACGAGAAACCGCCGGTTTCTGTGAGGTTTGGTCACCGAAAAGCTGCCAAAGCCAGTCCCGAAGGTACTGTAATCTCTCTCTCTCTCTCTCTCTCTCTCTCTCTCTCTAACATGAATTTAATTTGAAAAAATTTGAATTTTCTCGGGTACTGATTGGTCAAGAGTTCAGACCATCGAACTTTCGGTGGTCAGAGTTGCACTCGATTCTTCTCCCGCCGTCCAAATCTCCGGTGTCGTTCATTGTTGTTTTTTTTTGAAAACGGAAGACAGCGATGGAAAAAGCGTAATTAAGTAAGGTTTCTTAGGTCAGAGTTTAAACCATTGAACTTTCGGTGGTCAGAGTTCAAATCTAACGTTGTTTTGTCCATTTCCCCGGCTGAAATGGAAGACGAAAAAAAAAAAAAAATCGTAATAAGGTGAGGTTTTTCTGGTCAGATTACAAATCTCCGACGTCGTTTTGGACCATTTTCATGGCTGAAAATGGAAGACGACGACGGAAAAATCGTAATTAAGTGAGGTTTTTCTGGTCATATTGGTCAGAGTTCAAATCTCCGACGTCGTTTTGGACCATTTTTCCGGCGGAAAACGGAAGACGACGATGGCGAAAAGCGTAATTAAGTGAGGATTCTGAGGCGAAATCTGTATTTTTAATGTGTGCAGGTGGGAAGGCGCTGAGAGTGGCGAAGCCGAAGACGCAGGACACGCTGGAGAGCACGTGGAAGACGATAACGGAGGGCCGTCCGATGCCGCTGGCGAGGCACCTCAAGAAGTCCGACACGTGGGAGTCGCACGTGCGTAGAGGAGGAGCAGGAGGAGGAGGAGGAGGAGGAGGTGTGGGAATGCAGAATGCCCAATCTACCCCTCCTCCGGCGGCGACGACGAGGAAGTCGGAGAGCTACAACCGGAGCTCCAAGCCATCGTCGCTGAGCCCGTCGCCGGGGTCGGGGAAGCTGAGGAAGGAGCCGTCGCTGAGTCAGGACGAGTTGAACCGCCGAGTCGAGGCCTTCATCCAGAAGTTCAACGAGGACATGAGGCTGCAGAGGCAGGAGTCGCTGAATCAGTACCAGGAGATGATCAGCCGTGGGGCCCACTATTGAGGAAGGAGCGTGATCAAAGACATCATCACCGTTGATCATGATCAATCAAAATTTGATGATCTTTTTCCCTCTTTTTGGTGTTTGTGGGTGGTTCCTTTCTGCCGGAACTGTCCTCGTGGCGGAGGTAATTTGTCGCGGTCGTGTGAAAATGGAGCTCAAGCTTTGTATTTTTTTTTTTTCATTGGGAGAAAAAAAGGTTGGACGTTAGAGTTAGAGACCAAATCTATATATGTAATATAGATCTAGAAGTGGTAAATTTTTAGCCCAAGTTTTAATTTAATTATTTTTCTTGGTTTAGCTCATATGGAATAGAAAAAGGCAAAAAAAAAAAAAAAAAAAAAGATAGAAACAAAGAAATTCTCTCTTTCTATCTTGTTGTTGTGAACAAAATTGTAGTTGTATGTTTTTTCTCGTCTTGAAGATTTGCTATATGGATTGATGCAGTATTGAGGGGTTGATTATTACATATGAATTGTGTGGGGAGCAAGTTAGGACAGAGGAACTTTCGGCGCTACTAATTTTAGTGAAAGCAACCAAAAAAACAAGCTAAAACCAATACCACTCTATGTATGTGGCCACCACCGATGGGGATAGTGGCAAATGAGGTCCTATCCTCGTTACACTCTTAATTACACAGGTTTAGGATCTGGATGTTTTGTCACTCCATTGACGGTCCCAATAGCTATCATTTTCATCATATTGGATCAGCGGACGTGAATATATAACTTATTATTATTATTCTTATTATTATTATTTTAAAAAATGAAAACCAAGGCTTCGTTTGAAAATGAAATTCAAGCTTGATTTTCAACCCTCAAGTTTTGTCTTTTTTCCTCAAAAGTTTTATCTTTTTCCTCAAAAGTTTTTGTCTTTTTCTCAAAAAGTCAATAAAATTTATTATTTCAACTTTAAAAACTTAACTCAAATTTATTTACTAAACAGACCTCAAAGCTTGAAAAGGTGTGGAACTAATGGATAGCGACTCACTTAAAACAGTGTAATTTCTGGAATCGGCTCGGTGTCATTAAGAGATCTCTCTCTCTATCTCTCTCTCTCCTTGCTTGGCAAGTCTTTTCTATGATATGGAACTGTTTTGAGTAAATCCAGATGGTCCCAAATTGAGCAAGAAGCCCCATTGTCAATGTATCCCTTAAAAAAGTTTTTGACTGAATTGGACATACTGCTACTACTGCAGTGCTGGTGCTGTCAGATGATATAATTTCTTGAGTAACGCCGTTTTGATCTTATCCGCTCCAATGTCTTCCCTATCCCATACCCACACCATTTTAATGACAGCATTGCCGACTTTGATTATTCTTTACGAGAGCTTGGACCGTTCTTCAGCTGAGAGATTTTGATCTCAAAAGAGTCATAACCGACGGCGTTAACCGCGTTTGCTCATTGGTTCGTCGTTGATTATGAGTTGATTAAATTAAAGATTTTTAAGTATTAGAACTCAATTTATGTATTTCTCAGTCTGTTTGCTTGCTAGTTTTAATTTTTTTTTTTGTGAAATTGAGTCCCGAAATTTTTATTTGGAAATTTTGTTCGTTTCCTACACAATGTGGTTCCGCGCGTAGTTCTCCTGTGGGATTGTGCGTCTCTGCAATAATTTAATATTTTAATTTAATCAATTGTTAAAATAAATTTATGATTTTTTTATTTGGATTTTTTTTTTCAAAAAATGGGAGTGTGAATAATCTCAAGTTACCTAATCGATTCATGTTGTTCATGACATTATTGATATTTTTATGATATTATTTATATTTTAAAATCTCGGTATAGATAACAATGGAATGATATTTTATCAAGAGTGTCTATCAAATATTCATAATGTACAAAAATATTATGTAATATCGACGAATATCCGTGAATATCCAAAAATTCTGAAAAATATTATCTATATGCAAAAATTTCAATTTCATAGCACATTTTATTTTACTTTTTTGTTTTTGTTTTTTGTTTTTAAGTGGCAGCATTCTTAAATTCATAACGATTAAAATTTTTAAGATTAAAAGAAAAAATTCAAGGAAATATGAACGAAAAATTGTAACAGAATAAAATAATAACAATGAAGCGCAGAAATCTTATTGTTGTTTGATTGAGATTAGAAGAAAACAAGTTCTGGAGCTATGATGATATAATGAGGTGAGCTGCTGACTATGAAGAAGGAAAATAAGGGTTTATCGTTTAAGGGAGTTTTACCGGAAGTATTATTGATATAATGAGGGTAAAATGAGTATTAGGAAAATTCATTAAAAATAATGCTCAACTTATACATCTAACTCCCGTTATGGGAGCAGTAAAACTTTTTATATAATTATTTTTTTGGGTGTTTTACCAAACATAATTTAGGACCTAAATTAATGGATAGGTGCTTTGGGTTTCTTGGAAAAACATCCTCCCTCATCTGGATGCCACAACTTCGTTCGAAACTTGTTATAGTAACTGTACTTTCGCTTTTTAATCCTCCGGAAAATTACTTTCCTGCCCTCTCTTCAAGTAAATTGTGTTTTCTTCCACTAACAAGATCCATTTCAAGTTGTCATCGCTTTCAGTTCTTTTTAAGAAACCCACCCTAATCATGCATCATCTGTCTTCCTCCTGATGCCTTTTCTCAACCAGTTCAGTTCCGTCTCAAATCCGATAAGGTTAATTTCAAATTTGGGTCTCAAACTGTTTTTCTTGTTCCAATTGGTCCCCAATTAAATTTCAAAATGTTACAAAGTGCATCTAATCTACCTAGACGTCCCACCTTTGGCTCATCTATCATAGAATTGCTTAAAATTCTAGAAAACCAACCATGCGAGTCTCACAAATTCAAAAATGAGTATGAATCAAATGAGGGTCGCAAATCACACCTTTAAAGTTATTTAGGGCGCGATTTGCTAAAATTCCATCATTAACCAGTCAAATGTGAGGTCACATGGTTGATTCTATAGAGGTTTTAAGGATAATAGAAGGTTGGCACGAGAAACTCTTGGTTGTATTTCTGTGAAGTTTTTAAATTTAAGAGCCGAAATGGGACGAGGCACATAGCTCGAGGACCTAAACACAAATTAACCCTATTTCTACAGTCTACAATGTAAAAACGTGGGCTCTAATTGGGAGAAATTTGGATGAAAATATTTTAGATGAAAACATTTAGCACTGTAGAAAAACATCGAAATGACCAAACTATTGCCCTCTGAATATTTAGAATTTTGCTTATACGTTACAAGTGGTAATATTTTACAACATTTCCACTATTTTAATGTTGTTTCGCAAATGCCCATTTCAAAGTTTGGGAAATGAAAAAAATTTAAAATATCGGGAAATGATTGAAACAAACGGAGGGTAAATCCTTGTATTAATTGTAAACCGGTAACTATAGGTTCACATGTGTTTGGGGCCTAGTATTAGCGGGTTAGCACGCCCAACTTACACCACTAAACAAAGAAAGATCGATCCATCTGCATTGCCACAATTTACAAAAACTAAAAGAAATTTTTAAAACCTTTCATTCACAAAATAAACTAACCATATATCTAATATAAACATGTTTGTTAAGTTCTAATAATAAGCTAAAATATGTAACATCTTATGGGAAGGGATTTATTGAAGAAAGTTTCAGAGCAAACTAATGCTTAACTTACACTGCAAACAACGGAAATCAGGATCGAACTCCGATAAATCGATCCATGTCTTGTCGACCAAAACAAATGAAAGAATGTGACTATCAGATCCAATTTTCTCTTCATTCTAAAAGTTTTCGGTAAAATTTTCACTCCACATTTGCAAGAATGTTCTGATTACAGGTTTTATCTTCAAAATTGTGTAAGCTGGGTAGTTTTCAAAATTGGGAAGTACTAGGTAAGAGAGCAAATGCAAGTTGGCAATCAACAATTAGTATCAGATTTAAAAGAGAAAAAAAAAAAATGCTCGTCCATACCTTGAATTGACATTGAGTACCTCCACATTAGCCGCCATCACAATATCCTTCAACGAAACGAAGCTTGGAGTATGAGCAATGGCCTTAAATTCTGACTCGATACCAATTAACTTAAGACACTTGAATCTTAGGCCTGTTAATTCGTCATAGTAAATCAAATCATTATGACGAGGCTGGAACATCAACAAAGCTCCATTTTTAACTTATTGGTTGACAATAAAGATAATTAGGCGACTGTTGTTCCCCTGTATTATCTATGGAGAACAATCTAGTCCAAGACTCGAGCACACCATAGTCTTTCATCACCCCATAAAGAGTAAAATACACACAAAGACAACCTCCTAAAAATCCGATGTTCAAATCCGTTCCTTGTTGACAAGGTGATGGAATAGAGTAGGAGTTGAACTGGTCCATCCAGATAGATGGGGTTGCGTGCGAAGTCGTGACTAAATACTGAGACATCAAACACTTCTCCAAGAATCTGTCTCAAGTGTATGTGTGAAAGTTAGAGAGAGGAAGAGTTAGAGAGAGGAAGAAGGAATTTGAGACTGATATGAAAGGTTATAATATATTTTTGATGTGGGACTTGAGTTTCTTTTTACCCTTAATACACCTCCGCAAGACGGTGCTCACCACTTGTGGGACTCAGGACTCTGATATCATGTGAAAGTTAGAGAGAGAGAGAAAGAATTTTGGACTAATAAGGAATTTGACTTTTATCTTAAAATGTCAACCTATTAAGTGGAGTGGTCCAATATCTTTATATGTCTGTTGTTGTTGTAATATGTTTTCGATGTGGGACTTGGGTTTCTTTTTATCCTTAACAGTATGTACCTCAACCATGTTACCACCAGTCCTACAAATGCCCGTAACGAGGTCCATTGTTTGACGAATAAACACCCTAATAACCTTATATTTGTTATTCTTCGGATCAACACTACAAAATCTGGCGTTAGTCTTTTTATTAGAAGACATTGGCAGATATATAAACTCACCTAGGATCGGGTTGCAAACAATGTTGTCATATGTCGTTCCGTCAATCAAGCAAAGCAAGCCATTACAAGAATCCTCAATAAAGTACCTGTGAGCTCACACTGACTTCAACTTAATCAAGTGCTTCCTCTTCCGGATGTTTTTCATGCCAAAGATCGCTTTCTTGTCATCGCCGACATAGCTTAACATAACTTCGGCATTCCTCACCGGCATCTCTAATTTGGCGTTAAGTTTTATGTCGAGACGACAACTATTACACTTCTCCTCAACAGATCCGCACCAGCAGTATCCCGAGTCAAAACAGCAATCATCTTCAGGCTCCAACAAATACAAGGCTCTAGAAATTCGGCAAGAACTCATGTCTCGAAGCAAAAGACAGGTTATTGCTTGTTCCAAGTGCAGCCTCGCGAATTGAGGGTCTGAAATGAGAGCATGCCAAGACTTGCACACATATTTGCACCAGACAATGCTCTTCGTGCATAGTTTCAGTGGAATGTCGACAAAGACGGTCGTTGGAAGATCAGTTATGGAGGGACCATCAGTGTTGCTGATCTCGGTTCCGCAAAATGTTGGCTTTCCTTTTCTTTTCATGGCTATTTCTGCATCATGTTCATGTACGCATTTAAATTCGATTCAAGAACTAACCAAGGAAAGAGAACTAAAAATACACAGAGAAACAAATTTCGATTTAATACCAACAAGGAAACATAAATATAAAGACACACATGAAAATTGAAAGAGGAAATAGGCCAGAAAAAATGACTAATAAATGTCAGGAAAATACCCCTACACCCAAAGCTTACCAGAAAAATGAAGACAAAAGTTTTACGTACTGGAGAATAAATCACTAGCCCTAATTTGTGTCAAAATTCAAAAATCAAAATACGTGACAATAAATACTTAGAAAGAATATTGTTACCGCAGAGTTCTTTACAAATTGTAATTAAAAAACCCACTGGGAAAGCATAAACATTCGCAAAATTATACAAACTCAAACAAACGAAAAACGAAAATAGACAAATCATTAAGACACAGAAAATGATAATCTCTTCAGAACCCCATGGCTGGGAATCAGAAATATGCATGCCCGCGGAAAAAATAATAATAATATAATAAAAATCAAATTCGACAGTGAAACAGAAATTTAAACGTCCAATAAAAATGAAAATGTAGACTGAAGGGCCAAAATAAAGGAATAACACATCAGAAAAAGAGTGACTATTAAAAACGCATAGTTAATTTATCTCTTAAAAAAAAAAAAAAGCAACATTGAATAGATACCCATTAAAGACTGGTGGTTACATGTATAGTCTAATGGTAATATCATACCTAACTCCACATTAAAGTATAGAAATTGATTTTAAATCCAATATTTCATAATTCTAATATTTTATGCCTGTATTAGCATAGATAGTACAATTTAGTAGTGTAAGTATTTTATCGAATTAAGTTTCAGTTAGGAATCTTTAATTATACAAATAAGTATAAATGTTTACATGTTCATTAAATTGGACATCTAATTTATGAGAATGTCCAATATAATTCAGAAGTCATACAAGAAAAGTGAGAATCAACGACAACAATTTTAGTGACGATTAAAACTTCGTCGTTGAAAGTGACATTCAATGACAAGTTGTCGTTGAAACTGCGCTATTAATGACAGGATGCAATATAAGCATCAACGACAACTATATTGTCGTTAAAAAGCTTTTATTGACGACACGTTTCTTCACATTGTCGCTAAAAATTTGAGATTTTTGGCGCCAACGAGCTTTGGCACCCTCATATTGGCGGGTAAACTTTTAACGACAACTTATATAAATTAGTGACAATCATATGTCGTCGTTGAATATATTCAGAATTAGTGATTTTTAATGATGACTAACTTTGTAATTAATTAAACACTTTTTGTCGTAAATTATGAATTTTTAATGACGATACAATTGTCGCCGTTAAAAGTTGTCAATAAGAGTTTTGTCCAATCGCATTTAATGACAAAGGTCGTTGTCATTGAAAATATAATGTATTAGTGATTTTTAACTATAATCAATTTTGTCATTAATTTTTCAGTTTTTGTCATAAATTATCAACTTTTAGTGACGATACATTAGTCGACATTAAAAATTGTCAGTAAAAGAGTTGTCTAATTACATTTAACGACAAAGGTCGTTGTCATCATTAAAAGTCTAAATTTTATAAAAGAGTATAATTTTTGTCATTTAAAGCTTTAAATTAAAAAAAATTTTATATTTTTGCTTTTAACTATTTTTGGCAAAAAAAAAAAAAAAAACTCAAAATAGTCATCTATGT
>CM046374.1:16147903-16190026 GCA_025413025.1 Ficus hispida
TGAATCAAATCCAAATAGGTACATGAACATATAGGGGATTCTCGATGCTTTACCACCTTTTATTATTGAATTTTCTTCATTTCTAAATTACGGTATTTTAAAAATTGTTTTAAAATCACAAAAATATTTCTTTTCCTTCTTTCTTTGATTACTTTTTCTTCTAACGCTTTTGTTCCGCTAATCTTTTCTTGTTTGTTTTATCACTCCTCGTGGGATCGACCGTCCTAATTGTGCTACAATCGACCGCTTGTTTTTGTACACATTTGGGCGTAATCAAGACTTATCCTCTTGTGCTTGGAAGGACGAGAACGCAGCTTCGTCGCTTATGATTCTCACTCCTTTCTCATCTTTTTTGTGTGCCATTTCAAACTCGTCATTTTAGGATAGGAAAGAAGAATGGAACTGGCACTTGTGGCTGATGGATTGGAGTTCTTGAACTTTTTTTGAGAAGAACTGATAGTTGAAAAGCTACCGCGGCACGCCACTGACTTTGTTGTGAGTTTCCGTTTTGTTGCTCTTTGGTAGTTTCATATCCGAAAATTGCATCTGATAGTTTTGGCAGTTCAAAAGCCTGGCTTGTTTTTTATTAGAACTTAATGAACACGTTTATATTTGACATATGGTTAGTTCTTGTAATGATACTATTAAATCCGTTTTTATTAACTTACCGAGCTTAATGAACATATTTAAATTTGACATTATGGTTAGTTTTGGTAATGACCGAGCTTAATGAACACGCTTATATTTGACATATGGTTAGTTCTTGCATTGAGACTATTAAATCCGTTTTTAATTAACTTACCGAGCTTAATGAACACGTTTATATTTGACATATGGTTAGTTCTTGTAATGAGACTAATAGATCTTTTTATTAAATTGCTGAATGTAATTAAATTTCAATTAAATTAAATTACTGAAAGTGTAATAATTAAAGAACATATGCAATTTTTACGAGGTTTGGTCACAACTACTCCTCAGGCCATGCTCAACTATCAATTTTTAATGACTTACTTTTCATTTTTTTGTAAATTAAGGCAATGCTGTTAAGAGATCTTTCTTTGTTTAGTGGTGTAAGTTGGGGTTGCTAACCCGCTAATACTTGACCCAAACACGTGTGAGTCTATAATTAACAGTTTACAATTACTGCAAAGATTTAGTATTTACATGTAGACCCTGGAAATAGGGTTAATTTTAGCTTTAGTCCTCAAGCTATGAGATATGTGCTTTGTCCCATTTTGGCTCCTAGACCCTAGAAATGCAATCAAGAGTTTCTCGTTTGAACTCTAGAGTCAACTATATCATCTATTTTGATTGATTAATGAAAGGGTATTTTTAATATATATATATTATATATTATATATATATAAGAAAGATCACGCCTATAATAAGTTTAAAAGTGAAATTTGTGACTCTTATTGATTTGTGCTCTCTCTCCACGAGCTCTTGGCTAGCCAAACATTGGATTAAAATTTTATTTTATACTTATTTTTTAGAGCATGATTTTATCTTAAAAAAACCCTTGATTAATCAGGCATGTGTGAGTCAAATGATTGAGATTTTAAACAATTTTATGACAGATGAGCCCAAAGTGGGACTTCTTGGTCGATCGGGTATTCATTGTTATATTATGAAATTTGGGGACCAAATGGAACAAAAAAATAGTTTGAGATCCAAGGTTAAAATTAACCTTTAAATAATAATAAATCACATAATTGCTTGTGAGGGAAATTTTGTTAATAATATAATTACCTGCAAGGGAATAGTTTGTTTGATTTTAAAATCACAAATTATATATCTATCCTGCAAATAAATATTTTATCCATCCAAAATAAGAGTAAGCTACATACCTTCCCAAATAGTACTTTGAGGACTAAAGAATCAATAGTATAACATAATCATTCTACCTCAATAGGCCAAACTCTATCAAGGAAAAAAGTACTAGTTTATATCTGCAATCATGATGTATATTAATTATTATTATAGCTTTAAAATAGTCTATATCTGCAATAATGACGTTTATTAATTATTACTACGGGATTAAAATAGTCCAATGTACATTACAAAACTCTTTACAAAAAAAAAAAGTAAGAAGGATGGCTCAAATTCTGCATTTTTTAATAGTAGAGTCAAATATGAAATTGTCGCTATATTACATTTGTAACAATCAAAATTACATAATTGGATACTATCATTGTGCCGAAAAAAATTTATAATATTTGAATGCTTGTTATGTTAAGTTAAATATTAACTTTGAAATCGTATGAAAAACTTTGATAGCAAATTTCAAAAATTTATTATTCTTTAAATTAAACCGAGAAAACCAATACTTTTGGTTTGATTGCAAAAATTTATTAAATACAGTGGGTAATATATAAAATAATTTTACCCTCTTAAATAGTACATATCATAGTTTTAATGTAACTTATTTGTTTACTTGTTTATAACTAAATTTCTTGATAAGCCTCTTGATCTTCGTTGCTATTCTCTATTCTCTATTCTCCTAGAGTCAATGGCATGTGGCCAGAAGCTTAACATCATGTTTGAGTGAGTCTATCCATTAATTTCACGCATTTCCAAGCCTTTATCCATCACATGACCAGTGATACATGAGGGGAAAAAAACGCGGATCAATCAATAACATCTAATTAGAAATGGCGAACGCCGAGACTATAAAGTAAAACGACCTTGGCACACCAATAAAATTGAGTACGCGTATGACTTATTTTGACTAAACGTAAGAATCTTCTAAATTTTTAAGAGTCAATAACCAGTAATAGTAAGGCCATCTATTATACCGTACAAAAACAAATATAAGCGGTTCACTGACACCTAAACCACTAAGAAACAACTTAAATGAGTACAACACGCAAGTAAAATCACACCAACTTACTTATTACAAACACAACAAAAAACACATCAACAATTGACTACACATAGTTTGAGAAAATAACACTGCCTTTATAAAAGTAAACAACCACCAAAAAGAGACACAAATCCTGCAACACAGTTAGACCATTAGGATAGAGTCGGCTAATGTCACCAAAGGGACTTGGAGAAGCAAAGTCATGATGAAACAGAGTCATCGTCAATAATATGCCACCATGTTAGTACCAAAGAGCCACCTTCCACATCCCGGTAAAAAATTGAGCGAGGCAATCACCCACCATCAAGGCTCAAATGCAATAGATTTGCTCTAAGTTATGCACCCGTGAGTAGCATCGCGGCACCACCTCCAACGCAGGACTAACCATGAAGCATTACCCGCCGCCTAGGCCTTTACTTAATTGTCCAAGGCTTCTCTTTAGGGCCAAGAATATGGAAGCCAGCCGAGAGCAAACCTAGAATTTGGCCCAAAGAGAGAAGACAAGCAAACGATCCTAACACACTCAAAAGAGGGATAAAGAGAGAGAAAATCTCGTTGTCTTATGGACGTCACCTCTAATCCTAACTTACCAACTTATATTGCATGTGAGTTATCGTTTTTTTTTAATTGATAGGTATTTAAAATATAAACTCATTAATTGATTGTATCTACTAATAAAAATATGACACGTAAGTTGATATTTAAAAAAATTTAGGATTAGAGCTTGTATCCCTAATATTGTTGAGTGTAGTTATTATGCTCGAAGCCTTTGGTGGCCACATACAAATGGTAGTATTGGTATTATATATAGCTTGGTTTTGGTAACTTTCACTGTAATCAGTAGTGATCAGTGCCCTGAAAGTAGCGCCCCATGGTTTTGCAAGCTTATCTAGCTGGGCTTTCATTCGCTTTAGCTGCCTCGCCATACAGTACACCAGTGCTTGCGACCCTGTTAGGACATGTAGCTACTTCCAAGGTACTTTAAATGTATAAAGTGGAAAAAAAATTTCCTTGATTTTTTACTTCAATGAATCATTTTCTAGGCTTTTAAGGAGCACTGTGACACATATCTTGGAGATATTTAAGTGCATCGATGCAACTGAACAGAAAAAGAAAAACAAATGAACAACGAATTTATTTCTAGTTAGGTTACAAGTACTAATGCTTCCGTAACAGGATCCAGTTATAGCGGGAAGCCTCCTCTTGACCTACACGACTAGGTATATTGCTCCGCTGCTCCTTGCTGCTTCGTTTGCTGGAGCACTACAGGTATATAGTATTTCATTAGCCTGACATCAACTCTATCATATTGCTAAAACGGAAAACAAGCTATAGATTTCGAGCACTTCTTGACTTGGATGTCATGATTGATTGCTAATGCTTGCAGTAGGCCCTTACCAATATACGCATAGAATTTGAATTAAACAATGATTGGAATGTCGGTTTAGGGATGCAAATCTAGTTGCAATAAACTGATATTCTTTTCCTAATTTGATGTACTAAAGGGAATTAGGAGCATTTGGCACTTTTGCCCCCTAAACTTCTATTGATTGGTAAGTTGCCCTCTGAACTTTGCCTTTTTGCAAAATTACCTCCGGAATTTCATGTTGTGGAGTGCCCTCAAATCATTGATAGTTGATGAAATTTAGACGGAAGCACCTTCCTGCACATCCTGTGAGCTCATTTGAAAGGTAAAGAGACAGAATTTTATATGATAGACAGAGCAAATCCATCACATGTGCATTAGTATACTGCGTCTAAATATCAATTGCTATCATAGTCTTGGGGGGATCTTCGCAACACTTCATAAAATTCAGGTAGTAATTTATTAAAGTTAAAAGTTCATGGAGCAACAGTCAATCCAAAAATATAATCTAGTGAGTAAAAGTGTGCATGTGTGTATATATATATATGCATCATTATTTTATCAAAGTTTCCTGTGAGCAAAATTTGATCCGATAATTGTGCAGAGTCTACTTTCGTTTCGTAAGTTCTCGGCATGGATCAACCCAGTAAGGTAACTTCATCACTCTATTGTAATTATTCGATATTGTCATTCGACTTACATTTGCATATCTTTTAGTCACTAATCCACTTTCTGACCAGTCCCTAGTAGTGATTGAATGAATAATACATATTGAAGCAACTAGAATGTGTTTTTCTCTGCTGCGTTACTCATTTTTCAGAGTCCTAAGCTCCTTTTTTCATTATTATTTATTTTTTGACTTTTTGCAGTGGTGCTCTTCTATTAGAAGGGGGTGTGTATACTTTCTTGGATAGACTTTTCTCGGCCTCCATGTCCATGTAGAAACTTTGTTGTTGTATTGATTTTCCCAAAAACATAAACCACAGAAAGTGCAAAGTAAAATCAGGCGAATTGGGAAATAATCTCGAGTAATCATTTTCATTCCTTTAATAGCACCACCCTACTAATACGAAAATATTATTAACTAAATAAAAAAATTACAAAAAGTCAATACTAGCCGCAATGCATTACAACCCATCGAAAAAAAAAATCGAGGGTGAATGAAACTAAAATGAAAAATCGAGTTCGGAAGTAATGCAAAACAAAAACCAAGGCAGGAAACATTGTTTAAACTACGCATTATAGATCTCATTAAAATTCTTGTTAGTAAAACCGATGGGAAAAATCTAAGAAAGGAAAGAATATATGCGTTCGCAATGTAACAACCTCACAACAAAGGAGTACATAAATGAACAGAATCAGTAATGAACTAGAAACATCATCGACAACAAACGAGGGAATAAAACAAGGGGCTGCAAGATGTCAATGCCAGGGAACTTTACGAGATCTAAGAGACAAGAAGAGAAATCGTGTAAGATGAATCGCTCTCCGGCCACAGCTTTTTCCATTGAAACGACAATACATCAATAGCATGAAGTGTCCACTTGGCCTCAAATCCAAAACAACATCAAGAGGAATAGCAAAGCAACTTTTGATGAAAAGCCTCTATAAGTGCGAAAACCCTACCAAAACTCATAAGATCTAGACTACCAAAAGCAGCACCATCTGTGTTGATCTTAATCCAACTCGAAGGAAGAGGGCATCAAATGAATTTGTATTCAAATTAAGTAAAAATGACCAACAATACATTTCTTTTGTGTCGTCAAGTGTAAAAAATTGTCTAAAATTTTATACACATGGGCAAAAGGACCCATAGTGTCAAGAATTGTAAGTTTGAGAGGTTGAATTCCACGGCAAAAAAAGTTTAGGTATTAAATTACCAAATTCCAGAAACTTAGGAGATGTTCGTACATAAAAATCATATATATATATATATATATTATCTTTATCTCACATATATCCCATTATTTCTAACATTAAAAATATAGTTTCAAGCAGACGAAAATATTAAATTGATAGTTTGTAGTTAAAAAAAAAAAAAAAATCATTTACACCACCAATGGACTGAGGTGTTGGTAAGGATGCCTCTCACTCTTCTCCTCCCAAGATGTCCCTATTCCTTTTAACACTTTACAATCCTAGTGTAGAAGGTCTTGCCAGGTTATTGTATTATTTAGTAGGCCATTGTATCATGCAGTATTAAACCCACGATGATTTGCATAAAATTGATTAAGCTTTCTAGTAGAATTAGTAAAGACCCTATTCATTTTATTAGTAGTTATCAAGATTTTTAGATATACCTTGAAAACGAGGATGAGATAAAATTAATAATCCCCTTTTGATCGACAAAAAAATAAAACGTAAATAAAAAACCTTACCTTTTACAAACAATTTTTAGTATATTAATCATCCATTTTGCTCTTTTTATTAATTTCTTCCCATTTATTTCAATTAAACTATATAATTGATCATTCTCCCAAAAAAAAAAAAAAAAAACTGCAGATTTGATCGAGTCACGTAGCCAAATAGGGGCACCACCACAGATAATAAAACATGGGGTCGCTGTGGTCCCTATAGTTTAACATTTTTTTTTTATTTTGGTACCTTAATGTTTAAAAAATCACATTAAAGTACTTATTATTTGAGAAAATAATAACTCCTCTATCTCGAACATCTTTTTGAAACAAAAAATGACAATTCTACTATTTTAATTTAAAAAATTAACTAAACAAAATTTACAAGAATAAAAAAATCCATTCATTTATAAGTTTATTTATCATGTTTTAAATATATATGTTCTCTGTTTAAAAAAAAAAAAAAAATTTAAAGGGCATCATTTATGTCTCTAGAAAGAGACTGAAGGTACCTAAATGATATTTTTCAAAATAATTGATACCTCAAAGAAATTTCTCCAACATTAAGGTGTCAAATTATAAAAATGTCTAATACAGGTACCAATATGCTACATCTATATTTATATATATATATATATATTCATTTATTTATAATTTGCTTGGGCTACCAAAGAGACATAGCAAAGGGTTTTTCCTCTCTCTTTTATTTATTTTTTTATTTTTAATATTTTTTTGGTCGGGAAAGAACAACTTATGCTCGACTCTTGACTTGAGCACCAAGTACATCCGAAGAGGAGGTGGGTTTTTGTTTTTTATGTTTTTATTTCTTTTAATAATTAGGGAGAAGTTTGAATAATTGTTAGTTTTTATTTTCAGGGAAGACGTAAAAGCAAAGCAAACCCCAAAAGAATCCAACTTGGTCCAGAGATAAATCCCTGTTCTTTCTTTTGTTCGTCTGAAATTCTGCCTTTTGAAATGGAAGAAATCAACTATGCATTTTTAACAGTCTCTTTTTCTGATGTATTTTCCATTTATATTTTTCATTTCCGTTTGGATTTTTATATTTCTGTTTCACTGGGTTTTTTCTTTTTTATTTTTTTTCTTTCTATGGTCATGCATATTTCTGATTCCCTGATATGGGTTTTTGAAGAGATTATCTTTTTCAGTGTTTACTTTATCATTTGTCTATTTTCGTTTTTGTTTTTGTTTTTGTTTTGTTTTGTTTTTCGTTTCTTGTTTTTTTGTTTTTGTGTGTGTGCGTGTGCGTGTGCGTGTGTGTGTGTGTGTGTGTGTGTTTATATTTTGGATGAAGAGTTTGTATATGTTTATGAATGTTTCTGTTTTCCTGGTGGCTTTTGTAATTAGAATTTGATTAGAATTCTGCATTGCTTTCTTATGGCAATAATTTTCTCTCTAGGTATTTATTAGTCATTTTTTCTGGTTTATTTCCTCTTTCAATTTTCATGCGTGTTTTATGTATTCTTCTTGGTCATTGAATCAAAATTCGTTTGTGTATTTCTATTTCTATTTCTTTCTCCTTGGCTAGTGTCTGAATCGAATTTAAATACATACATACACAGGTTGCAGAAATGGCCATGAAAATAAAAAGAAAGCCAACAGTTTGTGGAACCGAGATCAAGAACACTGATGGTCCCTCCATAAGTGATCTTCCAATGACCCTCTTTGTCGATATTCTACTGAAACTATGTACGAAGAGCATTGCCTTGTGCAAATGTGTGTGCAAATCTTGGTACGCTCTCATTTCGGACCCTCAATTTGCTAAGCTGCACTTTGAACAAGCAAAGACCTGTCTTTTGGTTCAAGACATGAGTTATTGCCGAATTTCTAGAGCCCTGTATTTGTTGGAGCCTGAAGGTGGTTGCAGTTTTGACACGGGATACTGCTGGTGCGGATCTGTTGAGGAGAAGTGTAATTGTTGTCACCTCAACATAAAAGCGAAAGCCAAATTGAAGATGCCGGTGAGGAATGCCCAAGTTATGTTAAGTCATGCCGGTGATGAGATGAATGCGATCTTTGGCGTAAAGAACAACCGGAATAGGAAGCACTTAATTGGGTTGAAGTCAATGTTGGCTCACAAGTATTTTATTGAGAATTCTTGTAATGGCTTGCTTTGCTTGATTGGTGCAATGGCATATGAAGACCCTGTTGTTTGCAACCCAATCCTAGGGGAGTTTCTATATCTCCCAAAGTCCTGTAACAAAAAGAATAACGCCACATTTTTTAGTGTTGGGTTGGGTTTCAATCCGAAGAAAAATCAGTACAAGGTTATTAGGATGTTTATTCGTCTGACAAAGGACCCTGCCACGGGCATTTTAAGCAGACTTGGTGGTAGCATGGCTGAGATACATACAATTGGGACAGATTCCTGGCGAAGTGTTGAAATCTCGGCATTTAATCTGTACGTCGAACGCAACCCTGTCTATCTCAATGGAGCTCTTCATTGGATATATGGGAAGGATGGTTTGAAATATATAGGCTCTTTCGACTTGGAAGAGGAGCAGTTCCACTCCTTCTCTATTCCATCACCACCTCATCTGCCAGGAGCGTATTTGAAAATGGGAGTTTTAGGAGGTTCTCTTTGTGTCTATCATACGGATGCTTATGGTCACATTGATATATGGGTGATGAAAGATTATGGCAACTCCGAGTCTTGGACTAGATTGTTCTCCATTGATTATGCAAGTGATCTAGGGCCACCTTCTTGTTTCCGTTGTCAACCAATAAGTTACTTAAACAATGGAGCTTTGTTGATGTTCGAGCCTCGTCTTAATGATTTGATTTACTATGACGAATTAAGAGGCCTACGATTCAAGCAGCTTAAGTTTATTGGTAGTAAGTCAAAATTTAATGCCATTGCTTATACTCCAAGCTTCTTTTCTTTGAAGGATATTGCTATGGCAACTAATGTTGAGGTACTCAATGTCAATTCAAGGTATGGATGAGATTTCTGATTCTAATTGTTAATCGCCAATTTACGTTTGCTTTCTTACCTAGTACTTCATGTGGTTTTTTCTTTTTCTTTGACATTCATCTAGTATGACTTCTGGAAGCTGGTCTGCCTCTTTCTTCTTCGATTTTTTAAGTTTTAATCTTCCTCTGCCCATTTTTATTTGCTGTATATCCAAGCATTGCTTCAAGACTATGTTTGATAGACATACTAATGCAAAGATATAATTATTGAGTGGATATATTTTGTCCTCGTCACCTTCGGGATATCTTTGCTGACCTGAGATTACCAATAGAGGGGGGGAAAAAACATAGCTTATGCAATTTTGGAGTTTAAATCTGTAATCAGAATTTTCTTTCATTTTTTTGGTTGATAAGATATGCATTGATTTATCTCTGAGTTTGATCCTGATTTCTGTTGTTTGCAGTGTAAGTTAAGCAATAGTTTGCTCTGAAACTTTCTTCAATTATCCCTTCTGATGAGATGTTACATATTTTACTGTTGATGATTCAGGTGCGGGAAGTTACGACTCGTGGAAGAGACTTATCCTCTTGTGCTTGGAAGGACGAGAACGCAGCTTCGTCGCTTATGATTCTCACTCCTTTCACATCTTTTTTGTGTGCCATTTCAAACTTGTCATTTTAGGATAGGAAAGAAGAATGGAACTGGCACTTGCGGCTGATGGTTTGGAGTTCTTGAACTTTTTTTGAGAAGAACTGATAGTTGAAAAGCTACCGCGGCACACCACTGACTTTGTTGTGAGTTTCTGTTTTGTTGCTCTTGGTAGTTTCATATCCGAAAATTACATCTGATAGTTTTGGCAGTTCAAAAAGCCTGGCTTATTTTTTTATTAGAACTTAATGAACACGTTTATATTTGACATATGGTTAGTTCTTGTAATGATACTATTAAATCCATTTTTATTAACTTACCAAGCTTAATGAACACATTTAAATTTGACATATGGTTAGTTCTTGTAATGACCGAGCTTAATGAACACGCTTATATTTGACATATGGTTAGTTCTTGCAATGAGACTATTAAATCCGTTTTAATTAACTTACCAAGCTTAATGAACACGTTTATATTTGACATATGGTTAGTTCTTGTAATGAGACTAATAGATCTATTTTTATTAAATTACTGAATGTAATTAAATTTCCAATTAAATTAAATTACTGAAGTGTAATAAATTAAAGTACATATGCAATTTTTACGAGGTTTGGTCACAACTACTCCTTATGCCATGCTCAACTATCAATTTTTAATGACTTACTTTTCATTTTTTTTTTTGTAAATTAAGGCAATGCTGTTAAGAGATCTTTCTTTGTTTAGTGGTCTAAGTTGGGGTTGCTAACCCGCTAATACTTGGCCCCAAACACGTGTGAGTCTATAATTAACAGTTTACAATTACTGCAAAGATTTAGTATTTATATTGTAGACCCTGAAAATAGGGTTAATTTTAGCTTTAGTCCTCAAGCTATGAGATATGTGCTTTGTCCCATTTTGGTCGTAGACCCTAGAAATGCAATCAAGAGTTTCTCCTTTGAACTCTAGAGTCAACTATATCATCCATTTTGATTGGTTAATGAAAGGGTATTTTTGATTTATATATATATATATATATATATATATATATATATAAGAAAAATCACACCTAATAAGTTTAAAAATGAAATTTGTGACTCTTATTTCATTTGTGCTCTCTCTCCACGAACTCGTTGGCTAGCCAAACATTTGGATTAAAATTTTGTTTATACTTCTGTTTTAGAGCATGATTTTATCTTCAGAAACCCTTGATCAACCAGGCATGTGAGAGTCAAATGGTTGACTTTGTAGAATTTTAAACAATTTTATGACAGATGAGCCCAAAGTGGGACTTCTTGGTCGATCGGGTATACTTTGTTACATTATGAAATTTGGGGACCAAATGGAACAAAAAAAAATAGTTTGAGATCCGAGGTTAAAATTAACCTTTAAAATAATAACAAATCACATAATTGTTTGTGAGAGAATATTTTGTTAATAATATCCTGCAAGGGAATAGTTTGTTTGATTTTAAAATCATAAATTATATATCTATCTTGCAAATTAATATTTTATCCATCCAAAATAAGAGTAAGCTACATACCTTCCCAAATAGTAATTTGAATACTAAAGAATCAATTGTATAACATAAACATTCTACCTCAATTGGCCAAACTCTATCAAGAACAAGTACTAGACTATATATGCAATCATGATGTTTATTGGTTATTATTACGGGTTTAAAATAGTCCAATGTATATTGCAAAACTCCAGAAAATAATAATAATAATAATAAGGATAGGTCCAAATTCTGCATATTATAGTAATAGAGTCATATATGAAATTATCATTATATTATATTTGTAACCATCAAAATTAAATAATTTGGATATTATCATTGTGGCCGAAAACAATTTATAATATTTGAATGCTTGTTATGTTTAGTTAAATATTAACTTTGAAATCGTATGAAAAACTTTGATAGCAAATTTCAAAAATTTTGTTATTCTTTAAATTAAACCGAGCAAACCAATACCTTTGGGTTTGGTTGCAAAAATTTATTAAATACAATGGGTTATACATAAAAAATAATTTTACATTCGTTAATATTACATATCATAGTTTTAATGTAACTTATCTATTTAATTGTTGATAAATAAATATCTAGATAAGCCTCTCGATCTTCATTGCTATTCTCTATTCTCTATTCTCCTAGAGTCAATGGCATGTGGCCAGAAGCTTAACATCATGTTTTGAGTGAGTCTATCCATTAATTTCATGCCTTTCCAAGCGTTTATCCATCACATGACCAGTGCTACATGAGGGGAAAAAAAACACGGATCCATTAGTAACATCTAATAAAACTTAGAAAGGATGAACGCCGAGATTATAAAGCAAAGCGACCTCGTCACACCAATAAAATTGAGTACGCATATGGTTTATTTTGACTAGATGTCATAATCTTCTAAATTATTAAGAGTCAATAACCTGTAGTAGTAAGGTTATCTATAATACCATACAAAAACAAATATAGGTTCACTGACACCTAAACCACTAAGAAACAACTCAAATGAGTACAACACACGAGTAAAATCACACCACCTTACTTATTACAAAACAAAACAAAAAAACAGATTAACAATTGACTACACGTAGTTTGTGAAAATAACAGCGCCTTTACAAAAGTAAACAACTACCAAAAGAAGACACAAACCCCTACAACACAGTTAGACCATTGGCGTAAATTCGGCTAATGCCACTAAAGGGACTTGGAGAAGCAACGTCATGATGAAACAGAGTCACCGTCAATAATATGCCACCACGTTAGTAACAAAGATCCACCTTCTATCCCGGTAAAAAATTGGGCGAGGCAATCACCCCGCTACCACTGCTCCACGAGACCCACCATCAAGGTTCAAATGCAATAGATTTGCCCTAAGCTATGCACCCGTGAGTAGCATCGCGGCACCACCTCCAACGCCGGACACCCCCTTCGGCTAACCAGGAAGCATTACCCGCTGCCTAGGCCTTTACTTATTTGTCCAAGGCTTCTCTTTAGGGCCAAGAATCTGGAAGCTAGCCAACAGCAAACCCAGAATTCTAATCTGACTTACCAACTCATATTGCATGTGAGTTGTCATTTTTTTTTTCATTGATTGATAAATATTTAAAGTATAAGCATATCTATTGATTGTGTAAATACATCAATTGATTGTATTTACTAATAAAAATATGATACGTAAGTTGATATTAAAAAAAGTTTGGAATTACATTTTTTGTCCCTAGCATTGCTCAATGTAGTTATTATGCCAACCCTTTCCAAGTCTTTGGTGGCCACATACAAATGGTAGTATTGGTATTATAACTTGTAATCCGTAGTGATCAGTGCCCTGAAAGTATCATTATCCACCCCATGGTTTAATAGTTTTTTCAATTTGATACCATAATATCTGAAAGAAATCTCAATTGGGAACTTTATTTTGAGAAAATATTATTCATAAATCCTGTATATCTTTCGAAAATGTAAGATCACAATTCTACCATTACGGATTGAAAACTTAATCAAATAAAAAATAAAATGTAAAAAGAATACAAATTTGATTCATATTTAAGGGTGATTTTACAATGAGACCTTCCATCTTTTCCCCATCAATAGGGTAAAAGTTTTTTACCATCGATTGATTTTGAATGGTTAAGATTAAAAAGATACATCAAATAATTATATAATCTATCACACCATATTATTATTTTACAAAACATTTCAATTTTTTTTTAAATGGAAGCCCATCCCCCACCGGCTATAACGACCCATCTTACGTGGCTGTTACTTAACTTAAACTACTTAATTTACTTACTTATCTCATAAGACTTAAAAATTTGTGGAACTTCTTCTTTCTCTTTTTTTTTTTTCCTTATAGAAAGATGTATCTTTCTGTAATTACCACCACAATAGTAATTACCGTTATAATTGTACAACTTATATATGTTGAAAAGACATCATAAAAACTTTTTAGTAGTTTTAGAACTTACTGTCCACACTTGATTAGTAATAGTTACTTACTACTAGAAATTTAAAGAGCATATTAAAAATACTTAAATGGTATACACTATATAACACTTATATTAAAATATATATGTTGTTCAAAATGTGGAAATAACTGTGCAGTGGAATCCATGACCGTCCTTCACACTTTCTCTGTAGCTTGCTCAGTCCATCTTTTTAAATTGTGGGTTTCTTACCTAAAATATAACATTCTATGATGAGCTTTAGTTCAGTAAGTACAAGAATATCCTCACAAAATAATTAAAAACATATCACAAAACATGCATAATCTATTTATACTTGATTGTGAATTATCCATTATTATTGATTATAGATTTTCTTATCTTATCTTGGCTATGGGCCCTGGTGTATGTACCGGATGTGCGCGATCATTGGACTGTGAGAGTTTGTAAGGTCCCCAACAACACCAAAATCATAAACTGAACTTGCTCTAGATCAACTGAAATTAATTGAACTGATCCTCCCCCTGTAAAAGGTTGGTATAACACGCTTAACTTGTCTTATCTTAATCTTGTTAATTATTTTATGATGAGTATGTAGTATGTCATACTTCAACATAAATTCTCAAAGCTATAAAATTGAGACATATATCATGATAGCTTTAAAACATGTAAGTCATGGCATCAAGCATAAAAGTACGCAATATGTCATACTTTAGCATAAATCTTAAATATAGAACTTGAACATATCATCATGGAACATATTTTCGTAAAACATGTGTTTTAAAAACCTATCGTAAAGCATATATTTAATACACGGCTTAAGACTTGCACTTCTTAAAACATATCATACTTAAAACAATTCATAACTTGCATTGAATAAAACTATTCAAACGTATATCACATTAATCATGGAGTGCATTTCATAAAAACATTTAAGATTGAAAACTATAGTTTTCATACTGTACGTAAAGTTTGTACTTATCTGTTTTCACGTCATAGTATTTTTCCCGTCTTGATCTTTTGATGAAATAACAGGTCCACGTCCTGTTTTAAACACCCATAACGAGTATAAGTATTTAATTTGGCTAATTAAATTTCTAAATTAGATTTTAATTAGTTATTTATCTATTTTAATTGATTAATCAAATCATCATGTTGTTTGTTCTGAGAACATTGGGCCTACAAGCCCATTTGATTATTAAAATATATATATAATAAAAATCTCCTGTTAAGCGTTGACCAATATCTTTTGGGACTCTCGAGCTGAAACCGAGCTCTTAGTCCTACTTCGACTAATAAAAAAATCTAACGGTCTGACTATCTTGATTTATGTGATATCTTTATGCCAAACTATTTTCAATAGTCTAATATAATTAAATGTGAAGATCGATTTATCATATTGTCCCAAAGATATGGGCTTTTACCAATTTTCATGTCATAAAACTTCATGATAAAATGCTATCTTTTATAGAAGCACATTTTGAGAGAACTTTCTCACGCAAACTTGTGCATTTTAAAGTAATTAATATACAAATACCGTGCTTTGCTTAAAATCAAATGTACATAATGAGAGCCATTTAAAATTCTGCTTAAAATAAATACATTTTCTTTAAAAAGATTCCTGCTTAAAATAAATACATTACAAAATGCTATTTTTTGTATAGAAACGCATTTTGAGAAAACGTTCTTACGCAAATTTGAGTATTTTAAAGTATTATACAAATACCGTGCTTTGCTCAAAATCAAATGCATGTTATGAGAGCTATCTAAAATTCTGCTTAAAATAAATACATTTTCTATAAAAAGATTTCTTCACGAATCTTATAGATCTTAGATAGATCTTTAACTTTCGTGTTTCAACTAAAAACTTATTAAATATTTGACACAATCATTTGCTTAAATTTCATAACTATATAGTGTGAATTATGAAAAATTCACTATTTTCAATTGATTCCGTAAATCACATAAAATTGCCTCATAAAGTTGTTTATAAAAACTTCTTCATGCTTAAAACTTGTGGGTCTCATCGAGATCTAAATCTTTTATGCTTGGCTTAGAGCCTAATTCAAAATCTAACGTGCTTATTTTATGTGAAAACCAAAGCTTGGAGAATCTTGTAATCAAGAATTTTCCTATTTTCCAGCGGTTCATAAATCACCATGAAACTATTCTTTAAAGACATTTTCAGAAAATATTATCTTCATAAAACTTATTTAAAATTCATAGATCTTAAACTTTCCAGTTTTGTTCAAAACTTTGTTTGGCTTGTATCTTGCACTTTCCTTTGAAAAACTGAGACAAAACTATTTTATTTTCGGTTTGGGACCAATTTTGTAAATCCATATAAACTATACCTTAAAGGCATTTTTGGTAAAAGTCATTTTCACAAAACTTTTAGATCCCATCAAGATCTAAAACTTTCATGTTTTGACCGAAAGATAATTTGGTCTCTAACTTGTTCATGTGTATAAAAACCCGTGGCTAAATCCTTATTCAAGGAACATTGTTCCAGTTTTGCCTGTTTTTTAAAGTTAGCCCGAAACTCAATTTTAACCTCATTTTTAGATAAAATGATCTTCATGAAACTCTTAGATCTCATCAAGATCTAAAACGTTACTGTTTTGATTTAAATCTAGTTCGGCCTCTAAGATACTCTTTTCGGCCAAACCCATGGGTAAGAGATCCTCTTATTAGGATATCTTATTTCTTACGATAGTTTGTAAATCGTCCTAGAATTATACTCTAGAGATGTTGTTAGACAAAATGATCTCCATGAGAAAAAGCTAAGACCCTCGTTTGGACTAAAATCCGTGGCTGTGCAGGTTTACTCAAGTTTCTGTTCAGTTTTGGAAAATGGCTTGAAACGTGATCTTAAAGTCCGAATTTGAGAATGGCTATTTGAGATTGAATTGTTCATAACATCCAGGACTAAAACTTTGTAGTTTATGACTAAAGACAAAAACTTCTTTTACACGGTTGTTGGAGTGTAAAACCATAAGTGAAAATTTGGACCGGTTTCGAAATGGTTGTTACTTGGTTTAGACACCTCCAAATATGTCTCTAAGGCGTGAGCATAACCAAAAATCATTTTGAATGTAATCACCCTTTAGCTCTAAAGCCAATCAACATAAAAACTTAAATAAAAACTTAAATAACATAAATATAAAACTTATTACAACCCAATAACAAATTCCTATGCATTGGTTCTGAGCATAAATTAGTGCTTGAAACTAAGAGGATGAGTTTAGGAGATTTTACCTCAAATAATCCTCTAGATTTAATTATATGGGAGGTGTTGGAGTTTTGAGAGTGTGAGAGGTAAGAGATGGACGCTTTTTTGCTGAGAAAAGAGAGAAAGGGTTGCAAAATAAACACTAAATGACTTGATTTGCTTATATATACATAGGGCTAATTGCACTTAATTACTTTTTCTCAACTCACTTAAGCCAAGTTAAACTTGGCTAAATGGCATGAGATTGGCTGATTTCCTTCAGCTAAGAGTCCGGAGTTCTCAGCTGAAAAGTGGCTGAAAATATTGCCACAAATGCACGTAAATCTAAGAACTATTCATGACATCACCTAAAAATTTTTACGACAAAATTTTGACACCTATTCCTTGATTTAAGGAAGGATGTCTCTTGGCTTTGTTGGCCTTCTAAAAACCGTGGGTTGGCTGCTGTTAAAGAACTGAAAATGCAGCTCAATGCTTGTTTTTGGGTCTAAATTTTATCCAGAAATATTTTTAACAATATTTTTAGACGGTGTAAAATATCCATTTTTCTCTAATTCACAAACAACTGATATTTTTATTTCCTAGTAGTGTCCTAGAGCTCATAGATGTTCTTTGCATTTTAATTGGGTCATAATTCAATATTCGAATACTTGAAATTGTAATACGAGACAAAATTACACAGTCCGTGAAGTTTTTCCGAATAGTGACGAAATTGATCTGAATTGCTTATTTAGAGTTCTAAACCTCAAATGGGATCAAATTATGATATTGTTGCATCAAAACCCTAATTTCTCTAGTATTATACTAAATTTACCCGTCTACAAATTATATTGGTTGGGCTAAAGCTTTCCATTGTTTGGTTATTCTGATTGTTTCCATATTTGTATTCTTAAGCTTATTCATACTATCATTATAATTGGTGTAAATTAACATATAACTTTAAAGGTGTGATTTGCGACCCTCATCTGATTCATGCTCATTTTTGAATTTGTGAGACTCGCATGGTTGGTTTTCTAGAATTTTAAGCAATTCTATGACAGATGAGCCAAAGGTGGGACGTCTAGGTAGATCAGGTGCACTTTGTGACATTTTCAAATTTGGAGACCAATTGGAACAAGAAAAATTGTTTGAGACCCAAAATTGAAATTAACCTTACCGGATTTGGGACGGAACTAAGCTGGTTGAGAAAAGGCATCAGGAGGAAGACAGATGATGTATGATTGGAATGGGCTTCTTAAAAAGAATTGAAAGCGAGGACAACTTGAAATGGATCTTGTTAGTGGAGGAAAACACAATTTACTTGAAGAGAGGGCAGGAAAGTAATTTTCCGGAGGATTAAAAAGCGAAAGTACAGTTACTATAACAAGTTTCGAACGAAGTTGTGGCATCCAGATGAGGGAGGATGTTTTTCCAAGAAACCCAAAGCACCTATCCATTAATTTAGGTCCTAAATTATGTTTGGTAAAACACCCAAAAAAATAATTATATAAAAAGTTTTACCGCTCCCACAACGGGAGTAGATGTATAAGTTGAGCATTATTTTTAATGAATTTTCCTAATACTCATTTTACCCTCTCATTATATCAATAATACTTCCGGTAAAACTCCCTTAAACGATAAACCCTTATTTTCCTTCTTCATAGTCAGTAGCTCACCTCATTATATCATCATAGCACCAGAACTTGTTTTCTTCTAATCCCAATCAAACAACAATAAGATTTCTGCCTTCATTGTTATTATTTTATTCTGTTACAATTTTTCGTTCATATTTGCTTGAATTCTTTCTTTTAATTTTAAAAATTTTAATCGTTATGAATTTAAGAATGCTGCCACTTAAAAACAAAACAAAACAAAACAAAACAAAACAAAACAAAACAAAAACAAAAACAAAAAAGCAAAATAAAATGTGCTATGAAATTGAAATTTTTGCATACAGATTATATTTTTCAGAGTTTTTAGATATTCACGGATATTCATCGATATTACATAATATTTTTATATATTATGAACATTTGATAAACACTCTTGATAAAATATCATTCTACTGTTATCTATACCGAGATTTTAAAATATAAATAATATCATAAAAATATCAATAATGTCATGAACAACATGAATCGATTAGGTAACTTGAGATCATTCACACTCCCATTTTTTGAAAAAAAAAATCCAAATAAAAAAATCATAAATTTATTTTAACAATTGATTAAATTAAAATATTAAATTATTGCAGAGACGCACAATCCCACAGGAGAACTACGCGCGGAACCACATTGTGTAGGAAGCGAACAAAATTTCCAAATAAAAATTTCGGGACTCAATTTCACAAAAAAAAAAAATAATAAAACTAGCAAGCAGACAGACTGAGAAATACATAATTTGAGCTCTAATACTTAAAATCTTTAATTTAATCAACTCATAATCAACGACGAACCAATGAGCAAACGCGGTTAACGCCGTCGGTTATGACTCTTTTGAGATCAAAATCTCTCAGCTGAAGAACGGTCCAAGCTCTCGTAAAGAATAATCAAAGTCGGCAATGCTGTCATTAAAATGGTGTGGGTATGGGATAGGGAAGACATTGGAGCGGATAAGATCAAAACGGCGTTACTCAAGAAATTATATCATCTGACAGCACCAGCACTGCAGTAGTAGCAGTATGTCCAATTCAGTCAAAAACTTTTTTAAGGGATACATTGACAATGGGGCTTCTTGCTCAATTTGGGACCATCTGGATTTACTCAAAACAGTTCCATATCATAGAAAAGACTTGCCAAGCAAGGAGAGAGAGAGATAGAGAGAGAGATCTCTTAATGACACCGAGCCGATTCCAGAAATTACACTGTTTTAAGTGAGTCGCTATCCATTAGTTCCACACCTTTTCAAGCTTTGAGGTCCGTTTAGTAAATAAATTTGAGTTAAGTTTTTAAAGTTGAAATAATAAATTTTATTGACTTTTTGAGAAAAAGACAAAAACTTTTGAGGAAAAAGATAAAACTTTTGAGGAAAAAAGACAAAACTTGAGGGTTGAAAATCAAGCTTGAATTTCATTTTCAAACGAAGCCTTGGTTTTCATTTTTTAAAATAATAATAATAAGAATAATAATAATAAGTTATATATTCACGTCCGCTGATCCAATATGATGAAAATGATAGCTATTGGGACCGTCAATGGAGTGACAAAACATCCAGATCCTAAACCTGTGTAATTAAGAGTGTAACGAGGATAGGACCTCATTTGCCACTATCCCCATCGGTGGTGGCCACATACATAGAGTGGTATTGGTTTTAGCTTGTTTTTTTGGTTGCTTTCACTAAAATTAGTAGCGCCGAAAGTTCCTCTGTCCTAACTTGCTCCCCACACAATTCATATGTAATAATCAACCCCTCAATACTGCATCAATCCATATAGCAAATCTTCAAGACGAGAAAAAACATACAACTACAATTTTGTTCACAACAACAAGATAGAAAGAGAGAATTTCTTTGTTTCTATCTTTTTTTTTTTTTTTTTTTTTGCCTTTTTCTATTCCATATGAGCTAAACCAAGAAAAATAATTAAATTAAAACTTGGGCTAAAAATTTACCACTTCTAGATCTATATTACATATATAGATTTGGTCTCTCTAACTCTAACGTCCAACCTTTTTTTCTCCCAATGAAAAAAAAAATTACAAAGCTTGAGCTCCATTTTCACACGACCGCGACAAATTACCTCCGCCACGAGGACAGTTCCGGCAGAAAGGAACCACCCACAAACACCAAAAAGAGGGAAAAAGATCATCAACTTTTGATTGATCATGATCAACGGTGATGATGTCTTTGATCACGCTCCTTCGTCAATAGTGGGCCCCACGGCTGATCATCTCCTGGTACTGATTCAGCGACTCCTGCCTCTGCAGCCTCATGTCCTCGTTGAACTTCTGGATGAAGGCCTCGACTCGGCGGTTCAACTCGTCCTGACTCAGCGACGGCTCCTTCCTCAGCTTCCCCGACCCCGGCGACGGGCTCAGCGACGATGGCTTGGAGCTCCGGTTGTAGCTCTCCGACTTCCTCGTCGTCGCCGCCGGAGGAGGGGTAGATTGGGCATTCTGCATTCCCACACCTCCTCCTCCTCCTCCTCCTCCTGCTCCTCCTCTACGCACGTGCGACTCCCACGTGTCGGACTTCTTGAGGTGCCTCGCCAGCGGCATCGGACGGCCCTCCGTTATCGTCTTCCACGTGCTCTCCAGCGTGTCCTGCGTCTTCGGCTTCGCCACTCTCAGCGCCTTCCCACCTGCACACATTAAAAATACAGATTTCGCCTCAGAATCCTCACTTAATTACGCTTTTTGCCATCGTCGTCTTCCGTTTTCCGCCGGAAAAATGGTCCAAAACGACGTCGGAGATTTGAACTCTGACCAATATGACCAGAAAAACCTCACTTAATTACGATTTTTCCGTCGTCGTCTTCCATTTTCAGCCATGAAAATGGTCCAAAACGACGTCGGAGATTTGTAATCTGACCAGAAAAACCTCACCTTATTACGATTTTTTTTTTTTTTCGTCTTCCATTTCAGCCGGGGAAATGGACAAAACAACGTTAGATTTGAACTCTGACCACCGAAAGTTCAATGGTTTAAACTCTGACCTAAGAAACCTTACTTAATTACGCTTTTTCCATCGCTGTCTTCCGTTTTCAAAAAAAAACAACAATGAACGACACCGGAGATTTGGACGGCGGGAGAAGAATCGAGTGCAACTCTGACCACCGAAAGTTCGATGGTCTGAACTCTTGACCAATCAGTACCCGAGAAAATTCAAATTTTTTCAAATTAAATTCATGTTAGAGAGAGAGAGAGAGAGAGAGAGAGAGAGAGATTACAGTACCTTCGGGACTGGCTTTGGCAGCTTTTCGGTGACCAAACCTCACAGAAACCGGCGGTTTCTCGTTCTCATTTAGGAAAAGGTACTCCAAAGCAGAATCTTTCCTCTGCAGACGGGCGGTTTCTCTGTTCTCCTTCTCAGCCTCCGAAACCCTAGCTTCCACCAGTCTCTCCGCCGGCGTGTAACCCGTACTCTCCACCGTCGCCGCCGCTGAGACCTTCGCGACCTCGCTAGGATCGTAACCGTAGCCAGTCAAAACAACGCCGCTGTAGACCGCGAAGTCCGTCCTGAAACCTCCGCCCGAGATCTTGACTTCCTCTGCCGTTACGGCCTCTGCGGACCGCGGCGGCAGCGGATCGTCGTGCTTCTGCTGGAGCTTCGATGAGGCGACGATGCTGATGATTATGCCGTTGATGAGGACGTAGAGATAAGGAGGCTTCAGCCATGAGAGGACGAAGCTCCAGAAGGAAGGAACCTCCGAGGCCACGAAGTCCGCTACGACGGGAGCGGAGAGCTTCAGAGCCACCGCCATGGAAAGAACTCCGGTCGAAATCAAGACAATCTTCAGAGAAAGGGTCCAGTTGTTGCTTGGATTCGAAGAGTAAATCGCCATGAATTTTTTTTTTCTCTCTTTTTTGTGAAGGAAAATAATTTCGTTTAATCGGAAAACAGGTTTTTTTTTTTTTTTAATATTTTTTCCCGTGAAGGTGCGAGAGAGCGGTGAAGAGTAGAATGAGATCTGTGGAGAGAGAATCTGAACGTATATAAAGGAAGAGAAGGGACTGTTTGTGCTGAAACGTGGACCGTTCGATCAAAGAGAAGTGAGATCCCATTTCAAAGAAGGAAAATTTGAGGGAAAATGAATGCCAAGTTACAAAAAAGCCCTCATCTTTGTAAATAGTCTCAACTTCCATGTACTTCAATTTGGATGGTATATTCAAAACCACAATTCGAACATTAAATTTAAGTCCCGTTTAGACCCGGTTTAAAGATGAAATTTTAAATTAGAGTTGAGGTAAATCTTAAAAACATGTTTTTGATTGAAAAAAAAAACTATTTGAAGTAAAAAAGTATAAAAACTTAAATTGTGTTCTAAAAAAAAAAGAATCTTAATTTGTTTAATTCAAAAATTTAGGAGGTGTTTGAGTTTGAGTTAAGATTTTTAAGTTTTAATAGTAATTTTTGTTGATTTTTTCAGAAAAGATAAAAAACTTTTTCAGAAAAAAATAAAAATTGAGTTAAAAAATTTGAGTTTGAGTTTGTGAACTAAACTCACATATACAATTAGAAAAAAGAAATATCTCATTTAGACTTGTCAATGTAATTCTCATCTTGTACTTAGTAGCAACTAATCAATGTAATTCAATTTAGATGGTATATTCAAAACCATTAATCACAATTCAAATAGTCATTTTTTCTTCACAGAGAATATTATAAAAAAAAATTAAAAATTTATGTAAAATGAAATATCAAATGGGATCTTTTCATTTTGAGAATAAGATGATATTGGAATGTATATACAATTTTCTTTAAAGTATAAAAATTTACTTGAAATGAGAAAAAATGACATTGGAAGTAATGTATTATGAGAATAAAAACAAAAACTAACCCTCAATAACGTTCTTCATTTTGTTTTATTTTTCTTAATATAAACATAAATATCATGTTCGTTATTTTTATCAAGTTTAGCAATTTAGTGTCATTGACACGTTTGAAAAGTAAGAGGACAAATTGACAATAACAACCACGTCTAGTGAGATTTTTGTAATTTGATGAGAATAAAATTCAGAGCAAAATAAAAAAAGAGAAGGAAAATGAATTTTCAGATACATGTAAATAAAATTCAGGGGAAAAAAAAAAGGAGAATTCTTCAAAAAAAAAAAAAAAAAAAGAGAAGGAAATGAATTTTCAGAGATATATATGTGTAAACATAGTGGTCTGTCACGTAGATAGGAGATGACATGTCAGCAAGTAATGGACTTCTTCCACGTAGCACCTGTGACACCTGACGGAGTCTACGTGACACATGAATGAGAAAAAAAAAACAGTGTCGTTAGTCAAAAATGAGAAAATAAAAAAATAAAAAAATAATAATAATCCCAAAAGCAGAAAATGACAGAAGAGTGATGAATTTACACGAGACTTGGCTTGAAAGTTTGCCAATCTATAAGTCGTTTTCTTGTAATGATGATTTTTTACATCAATAAGATGTGACAGTTCAAAACTTTTAAGTAAGAAATTATACTAGAATTTTCCAAACTAGAATTAAGGGGCTGTTAGTGAAGAAATTATTCACCAAAAAAATGTTTGTGAAGAAATTACTTGGGTCAAATCACTTGTTTTTTTGTGGTCTCTTTAAAAAGTTACTGAATTTCAGGAGTCGAATATTTGCCATAAACAAAATGGAAAATTCTGGGTCCACTGTGTGTCTGGGAAGTGGGTACACTTACAGAAAACTCCAATAAGATAAAACCAACCCACCAATTAAAAGGGGACACAATTTGGCGAGAGCTTCATAATGGTTTGGCATTAGCATAACCACCACTAAAGCTTTTTCTTTGAAACTACTAGAAGAGATTTTGTGTATATGTTTATATATAAATATATATATGGGTATATATATATATGTATATATATATATTTTTTTTTTGCAATTAGGATTAATTTCATTTTTCTCTTTCTATTATACTTTAAATTGTTTCACAGCAGTTTTCAAATTATTAATTTATTTTATACTATATTTTTACTCTGAAATACTGTTAAAAACCTTATTGTAATTATCTGGATCAGAGTTAGTTTTTTTGATTTCATGTTTCTGATTTTAAATTTAAAAGCTGTAAATTTCTTAGAACACTTGTGATATAATACTAAAACGACAAAATTAAAGTTGATTAAAATACACTTTTATCTCTAGGAGATAATTAAGTCAAGTTTTTAGCTTTTTTTTTTTTTTTTTAGTGAAATGACAATTAGAGGACAATTTGATAATATGAGCATTATTGATTCTGAAATGTTTTAAGGTTCATGAACTAATAATTTAGGAATCAAAAATAAAATCAACCCTTACTATTATTAAACCTCATTATTATTATCTTTTATAGGTTAATATTTGTCATGACCATAACAAAAAAAAAAAAATCCCTATTTATAAATAATAATAACTTTACTTATTTTCTTTGATGTTATCATGATGTCAGTAATCATAACAATAAAATAATAGAAATAGTCTTCTATACGGCATCTGGCATCCGACGGGAGAGAGAGAGAGAGAGAAATATAAGGGAAACAAATTAATTAACATAATTTAAGAGCTCATTTGAAACATTATTTTAAATTAAAATTTTTATATTAGTTTTTATTTTTTTTAAAAAAAAATTTTTTATCTTTTTTAAAAAAAATTTATCTTTTTTAAAAATCAATACAAATTTATTAGTAAAATTTAAAATTTTTAACTCAAATTCATTTATCAAACAGACCTTAAGATATTATTTAATATAATTTAAAATACTAACTGTTATAAATACTGTTTGTGTCTGATGAAAATGAGATGATATACATGAGAGTAGTCGAAAACCAAGAATTATAATTTTTACAATTAATTAACAAGTGTAATTTGGTGTGTCCTTTTTGGGATTAAGAAAAAGAGGAAACACTCTTTGACGGATGAGACACTAGCTGTTTCCCAAATTCCTTTGCACAGTGCCATAATTGCAGCTTTCCAATGCCCTTATTTTAATAGACACCTAAACCAGGGTTTATTTCTAATTATAATAAAATAAATAAACTAATTAATTAATTAATTCAAAACCTTAATAGCTAATTATTTTTATTTTTTTTTTAATATGGGGTTTATTAGTAATTCTCCTTGAGAACCTAACCACACAGCTAGATGCTTATGTTTAATGCGTGTATATGCTGTGGGCGTTGTCAGAAACATATTTGAATATTTATAATTTAAAAAAAAAAAAAAGGCTGAGATTCTTCTCCAACGGCTATAAAATTATTTGACCGTTAACATCGGTGGTGTTTCAGGATCGTCGATCACCGGCCCATAAGGCTTTGATTGGCCCATTGGGCTTTCCCACGTGCCACTCACACTCATCGGCTTACCCCCTCTTACCGACCACGCTTTATATCTATAGACTATACTGTGTTTGTTCAAAGATTCCTCTAGTTTTTACAATTTTGAATACTTGGTCGGTTAAAAAAATTCAATAAGAAAAAGAAAACATGTGAGTTTTGTTCGTTTCTAAAGCAAAGCCCTCTTTCATGGAGATAACTTTGAGCAATTCACATGTAAGAAATTTTCCCATGTCTAATAGACTAATTGTATTAATATATTGAGAATTCTAGCTTTGGACATGAAGAATATATATATAAATATATATATATATATAATATATGTATGTATGTATATTGACACACAAGAATATATATATATATGCATATTGACAAACTTTTATCTTAAATGTTAAATATGTATTAGGTTCTATCGGTTTCTAATCGAGACTCGTAGTTTTTCTATTTCCTATTAGTTTTACATATCATATCAGTTGAATTTAAGAATTTAGTCATATAAAAAAGTACAAAATACTTAAATAAATTGATAAGTGTTAGTTTACTAACAAGGTATCAGAGCGAGATGTCCTGAGTTCGAACTAATGTAATTACACTATTTAGAACCCTTTATTATCATTATGTGTTCGGCTTTTAATATGTTTCGTGTTTTTTATAATTTATGTTAGACTTTCAAATTAATATTTGTCCGCACGTTTACTCATTGTCTGCCTATGAGTGAGGAGTGTGTTGAAATATAAAACTATTATTGATTCACCTTCGAACAGCTTAAGCTTTTTAGAAAATTGGTAAACTAACAATAAATTATCAAAACAATATCAGAGAGATAGAGACCAAAAATAAAAAATAAAAATGAGACTATAGATCTCAACTCATCATTTTTGTGTGTGTGTATGTATATGTATATGTATTTTTTTTATTTTTATATGATTTTCATAACTATACGTTAACATTAGAAATACACGACCATTAAAAGCTTTTATTTGATATTATAATTGTCTTTTTTTGTTTCATTTTAGGACTGTCATCTAAGAAAAGCTTAAAGTCAATTTAGAGCTTTAAAGTCAATTTGGAGTAATAAGAATTAGCACGTGATTCCTCTAGATCGCTAAATACTTTAATGTTATTTTCGACGGAGAATTTTATAATTTAGTACGAAAAATAAAATGGATAAGGCATTGTTTTAAACCATCAAATTACTTCAAAATAATTTTAATTTATAAACAAAAATGATAATTAACAGATGTGATAAGAAACCAACAGTTGAATACTATGTCCTATACCTATATCATAAAATTATCCCTTTTTTTTTTCCCTTAAATTTAGAAATTCTAGAAGGACTTACATTTTAAGCATGTTAAAGGCCTAGTATTGAACGATACTTTAGCACCAAGTAGGCCATTTAGCATTGCCCATTTCTTTTTGTGGAAAAAGGAAAACTATAATAATTATAAAAAAAAAAAAAAAAAAAAAAGGAAAAACAAGAGGAAAGAGAGGATAAAATTATATCCATGTTATCAAAAGGACTCAAATGATATTTATTGCATTTTTAATAAAGATGATCTAACTAGTTTGAATATGTGCTTTGTATTTGAAATGATTCAGTGGACAACAAGCTTCACAAGTCCCTTTCTCACTCCTAAAAATTACCGACCATTTACCCTCTTCTGAATCTGCATTATGGAGGAAATTGAAATTCACATAGAAACAAAACTTGACCTTCTTGAATACGCAATGTATACAAAACCTATGGGCAAATATAGTCATTTTCCTATAACGAATAGGCCAAGGATATGATTTGGTATTTTCCTAATTAAGTTTGAAAATGTACAAGTTAGAGAAAAAACGGCATGCCCAACTAACCAAATTGATAATATATTTCATGGTAGTCTTTGGGTTTGCATTGAGTGGCTCTAAAAAGGCTCTCTCACTTTTTTTTTTTTTTAATCTTTTTCTATTAAATAGAAAGGGAAAAAAAAATTGTGAGTGTTCGTTTGAATCATAGATTGTAGTTGAGTTTTTGCATTCAATATGAATGATTGAATCCCAATATGTATTTGGAAAAGAAAAAAAGAGCGTGAAATGTATTTTAAAAAGTGAAAAATTGAATTTGGATTAATACGAAAACATTTGGAGTCAAATAGTGGTCTTGAGTCAATTTTCTGCTCCCAATTAGATGGCCATTGGCCAGCGTGAAGGGATTACGATGGCGGAGAAAGTCATAGTTTGAGTTTGTTTTGTAAACTTTTTTTTTTAATTGAAAATGTGACTTTTTTTTGTTTTTGTTTTTGTTTTTGGATACCTATTGAAAATGTGAACTTGGATGACATGAAAGATCAAGCTGGATAGCCCCCAAAAAACAGTTCGAAAATGAAGTGTACAAAGAACAAAAAAGGTTTTCAACTTTTTCAACTTTTTTTTTTTGGTGAATTCAACTTTTTCAATGTTGAGTCTACCAACATTTGCGTGGCCAAAATATTTAGAGATTATCGACCGCGAATAACAAAAGGTTGGGCTTTTAAAATTACGACTAAGACCCCAAAAAAAAAAACCCATTATTTTTTTTCTTAAGAAAATTCTAAAGAAGCTACCTCATCCAATAATTATTTTGCCATAGATAAGAAATAGAAGCAAACAATCTTCGATGTAGTTGAAGAAAACTTCACGTCTTTATTAGTGATACAAATACCGTACATGTGGCATTGTATCAGGATTGTCATATAATAATAGGAGATTTAATAAATCTTACTATTTGTCATATTATAGCTGTATTCTTATTTTTTACATGGGGCAATGAATTTTCGGTAAGAATACATAAATATATAATAATGCTCGCGTGTGTTGTTGATGTGTTTTTTTTTTTTTTTTTCTCCCCTCTACTAACAATAGTACCATATGAATTCGGCAAGCTATCATAATTTTTTGCTCTGACAAAAAAAAAAAAAAAAAAAAAGAAAAAAGACTTGCCCAATTCATATTTTTTTAGGCAAGTCATAAATGAGTTCATGTAAAACCATATGGTACCTTCATATTTCCACCAATAAATGTACATTTGTATAATTATATATGTATAATCATAAGTGTCGGAATCTGTTTAGCACATATAATAATTGAAGTTCGTATATATAATTTTAAGTTAATAGGGTATAACACCCACATTAACAATGTGTAGATAGCATATGTCTTTATATGTAAAACTAACTCGTAAAGTTCATATGTTCGTTTAGTTACACATAGAGATACATAATAAAAAAATAAAAAATAAAAAAAAAATCCATGCAAGTTTACAAATGTCATTTTTAAATGATGTCAGGTATATATAGAACGTACATAAAAAGCGATAGGTCGACATTGATTCCAATGGGGTCAAGCTATTTAATTCACACAAAAACATTTTATATCTCTTGTTTGCCACCATTTTTGCGCCATCCTTCTCATAAAGCCCCACAGGCCACGTGACCAGAAGAGAGACCCAAAAAAAAAAAAAAAAAAAAAAAAAAGAAAAAAGAAGATCATCCTCCATAGCCGGTGGTGGCCACATCACTAAATTTAGTAACTAAAAACAATTGAAAACACAAATATTAAAACGATCTAAAATCTCACAAAAATAATTTAAAAGAAATAAATGTCCTTTTATTGCCATCAGCAGTTCAAGTATGGAACAAGCATATCACTTTAATGATTTGTTCAGAGTTTTTTCAATTGACTTTCGCGACTTATTAAAGAGGGCACACAATGCTTCCAAGTCAAGTACGTTTTGCCAGTTGGTTACTTTTGGTGACCTAAGACCTTTGACTTCTAATTGGTTGATATGGAGTATGAGATAAGATCAAAAAACAAGTTTTGCACCGCCTAGCCGTACGATGGCTGACACGTGGAGGCCGTGAACAAGCCTCAAGCCCTTTTTCTCACGGCTTATCTTGGACACGCTAATCTTTCACCACCGCCGTTGGTTGCAAGTTTTTGTTTTTTATGTTTCCCCGTCCAACACATCATTACATTTTTCATGCCCCTTTTTTAAGGATTAGTTTAGACACATGCATTGCACTTATAGAGTCATCATGAAAATTTTCATAATAATAAATATGAAGAAATATCTTCTAAAGATTATAAAAAAATATAGATTAATAAATAAAGTTGAAGAGTTCAATTCATAATACAATCATAATATATACAACAATAATAATATCAAACATTATAATATATAAGATAACTGTTGGGGTTAGACTTCGTCTTCCCTTTAAAACGTTAGCTTTAACAGTTTATCTGACAAACGGCAAACCCCCGGTCACATTTCGGACCTCATAGTTGGGCCAGTCCCAATTCACTGACCCGTTCGAGCCTCGAACGTCGATCGATCTCACGAATGGGCCGGACCCATGCAATGATTCCAAGTCATTTTGATATTTACGAACATTTACAATCGAGCATCGAACGTTCGTGTCAAATATGATTCTAAGCTGATGGAGTCTCAAATAAGCCACGAACGATAGATTATGAGGGCGAAGCCTTATTTCCTTCTTACCGTTCGTCGCTCGTTTATAATACAAATCATAAGGAGCATCTCCTATTACAATCGAACCTACGATGGATATATGACGTATTATGTCTGTATGAAAACTGACAAATACATGATCACCAATGGCTGTATATCAGTAACCGCTAGGCCCATTATCTGCGATTCATATGGGTAACTGCCAATTCCATGTCATGACACGTGTCCCACGAATAATGAGCAATAACCGTTTGCTATCAGTTATGGGATCGGATCCATCAATCTTCCTCTATAAATAGAGGAAGACCCCCCTGACCAAAGGGGACAAAAAATCTCTCTTTTCTACAGAATAGAAAAGCATCCTTTTACAGTACCCTTCTCCAATTAAGATTCACAGTTCTTCTTGTATCCCAGAAGCATTCGTATACATAGAAGCATCATTCACAGAGGACGTAGCACTTGTTGGGCGAACCTCTCTAAATTGTGGTGTCATCAATTCTATGCTTTTTTTTTATTTATTTCATTATGTTCATATTGAGTTGTTTTTATGAATTTCATTACAATTCCCGGGGGCCCAATACATTTTGATTTATCGATATTGACCAACTCCGGTTAAAATTTGACAGTAGATATCTAGCATCTACAGTTTGGCGCCCACCGTGGGGCCCTTGGGCATTCTACACTCGGAATTTATAAAGCAACGATGGCTGAACAACAAGATCATCAGGAGGAATTCTCCCAGGAAAGTCCTGTTCGTCCACAAGAGGCTTCTACATCAGAGGCCAATTCCCAGATCGCAAACCTGACGCAATTGGTGGAAGATCTCTCCAAAAAGTACAGTGCTCAACAGAGCCAAATGGAGAATATCACCGCTGAGAACCAGATTCTCAGAAACCAGTTAACCACCATCAACGCTCAGGTTGCTTACTCTTACTATAACCCGTATGTCGGGTACTCCTCCGGTGCGAGCGCTGGGGGCTGGCAGCAGGCGACACAGCACAATCCTCAACAAACGAGGAACATACCATACAGCCCCGTAGCCCGAATGCAGCCACTGTATACACCGGGATACCCGACTTCGGGAAATGAAGGACGAACTCAACAACAGCAGCAACGACAACCACTGCAACGAACAGTCCATGGTCCTGATGCAAGGAGAAACACGGGTCGAGTTCGACGTTCGACGCCCGACGTACAACAATTACCTGAAGGTCCCGTTCCACAAGGGACAACGAACGTCGAGGATATGATGAGGAGTTTCATGTCCGAGGAGATGAGAGCGTTGGAAGCCCAGATGGAGCAACGCTTCTCCTCTCAGATTCACCGTGCCACCACATCCACTCCGGGGTTCGACGATCTAGCTCGTGGTGTCAGAGAAACGCCTTTAACGAAGCGAATCACAGACACAATTACTCCGAAATTCGGCAGCGTCTCCTTCCCGAGGTTCGACGGAATGTCGGATCCTCACGATCATCTATTACAGTATAAACACGTCGTTCAATCAACGAACATTCCCACCGGAATGCTCGATGACATGATGTGTAAGCTGTTCGCACAAAGCTTGAAAGGAGCAGCTTTAAGATGGTTTTGTAACTTACCTCCCGAGTCGATCGATTCGTTCGACGAGCTATCGTTGGAATTTATGCGTAGCTACTCAGTCCACATTCAGTCGGGAAAGACGACTAAGGACCTATGGGGTGTGATACAAGGTCCGCATGAGTCGCTCCGAGCCTACATCAAGCGCTTCAGTAAGGCGATATCAGAGATATCTGGGCTCGACGATGGAACGGCCAGGGAAGCGCTGAAAAAGGGTTTGAGACACAAATCCTTGTTCAAAAACGAGATCTGCACTCGATACCCTCCAACAATTCAGGATGCCCTTCATAGGGCAAAAGGATTCATCGAGTTGGAAGAAGAGAACGAGCGTGTGGACCGAGACATAGTGCGAACAAGGGAGGAGGTAGCCAGAGTCCGCAACGACCAAGAGAAGGTGTTCCGACATGATCGATCACGCCCAGCTACAAGGATAGACCGTCGCGAAGGACGAACAGCGAAGCGCGAACAAAAGCGACCAATCTCCCCGCCGAAGTATGCCCTCGGTATCAGCCCTTCTGAACTAATAGCTCACCTAAGGCGCCAGGACTTTGTGACTTGGCCAAAGAAGCTGCCAGAAAACCCTGCAAGGGACACCACAAAGTATTGCGAGTTTCACAAAGATCATGGTCACCAAACCATCGATTGTCGAGCATTAAGGGCTGAGGTCGCAGAACTTCTAAAGAAGGGCCATCTTCGAGAGTTTTTGACGGAGAAAGGAAGGGAAACATATGGGCTTGGTAGCGAAGCCAAGGAACGAAGGATCGTGCAGCAAATCGAAGACACACCTTCGCCTCCACCAGTCCGGAAGACGATCGGTGTGATCTGCGGAGGCTCAGACTCTAGCAGCGAGACTACAAGCCCTAGCCGTTCTCATAATGATGCATTGTTTCTACGCTACCAAAACGGAGACAAACAGGTTGGAACGCTTGGTCAGCCTTCGGGGAAGTTTGACTTCCTAGTTACATATTCTCCCCCTCTGAGGACAGACCAGCCAATCGAACCAACGGGATGGGATGAACAGACAGAGGACTATCCAAGAGGATCACCTCCACCAGCCCAGAAGACGATCGGTGTGATCTGCGGAGGCTCACTCTATAGCGGCGAAACAATAACCGCTATCAAATCCTACAGAAGAAAAGCTTTGCAGCCAATTCCGTCAGTTCTTCCCGAAGACCCCATCGAACACTCGATTAGCTTCCATAGCAGCGAGGCTACTAGCCTAAGCCGACCTCATAATGAAGCATTGGTTTTAATGTTGAACGTATCTAATTGTGAGGTTGGGCGAATTCTCGTTGACAACGGAAGTTCAGCAGATGTTCTTTTCCTGTCAACATTAAAAGAAATGGATCTGTCCGAATCGGACGTTGAATGCTCGACGACCGTTTTGACAGGATTCAATGGAGAATCAACCGCCGCTATTGGAAAGATCAAGCTTCCCGTTTTTGCAGCAGGGGAGAACAAGCTGACCAATTTTTTGGTTCTGGACTGTCCTTCAGCCTACAATATCATTCTTGGTAGGCCCTGGTTTCACGCGATGAAGGCAGTCCCATCCACGTATCACCAACGTATAAGATTCCCAACCAAAAGAGGAGTGAGGGAAGTGAAAGGTAATCAGGAGACAGCTCGAACCTGTTACCTTCATTCCCTAAAAATGAAGAAAAGTAACCGGTTATAGCAGCTAGAGGAGGAAAAAACATCGAACGCTCAATGCAAACCCAACATGGAGCAACTCGACGAAATCCAGATCGACCCCGAACATCCCGATCACACGGTTAATATTGGTTCGTTACTCGATCGAACGATACGTACCGAGCTCATAAGTTTTCTTCTAAACAACCAGGACTGTTTTGCATGGTCACACAACGACATGCCAGGTATCGACCCGGACGTTACAACATACCGTTTGAACGTCGATCGAAATCATAAGCCTGTCAAACAGAAAAGAAGAAAACTCGGTATCGAACGTAACCAAATTATCAACGAAGAGGTACGGAAGTTGATCGAGGCTGGATTTATCAAAGAGGTTCAGTACCCAGACTGGCTGGCGAACGTTGTAATCGTGAAGAAGAAAAACGGCAAATGGAGAGTCTGTATCGATTTTACAGATTTGAACAAAGCATGTCCGAAGGATAGTTTCCCCTTGCCTCATATTGATCGACTGGTCGATGCTACAGCGGGCCACGAATTACTCTCGTTCATGGACGCTTTCTCAGGATATAACCAAATCCTTATGCATCCCGACGATCAAGAAAAAACAGCATTCATTACGGAAAGGGGGATCTATTGTTATAAAGTTATGCCGTTCGGGTTAAAGAACGCTGGTGCAACATACCAGAGACTTGTCAACGCAATGTTCGCTGATCAACTGGGTCGAACGATGGAGGTCTACATTGATGACATGTTGGTAAAGTCGCTGAAAGGAGCTGATCATATCGGACATTTGTCCGAATGCTTTTCAGTACTTCGTCAGCATAACATGCGACTAAATCCATCGAAGTGCTCTTTCGGAGTTTCATCCGGAAAATTCTTGGGCTACATTGTCACGCGACGAGGAATCGAAGCCAATCCTGACCAGATAAGGGCGATAATTGACATGCCATCTCCCAGAAATAAAAGAGAGATTCAGAAGTTGACTGGTAGGATCGCCGCTCTAAACAGATTTATCTCACGCTCGACTGACAAGTGCCATCCCTTTTTCAAGCTGCTGAAAGGGAACAAGAAATTCGAATGGAACGAGCAATGCCAAAAAGCGTTCGATGAACTCAAAAGATATTTATCAAGTCCTCCAATCCTATCGAAGCCCTTAACCGGTGAGAGTTTGTTTTTGTACTTAGCCGTAACAGAAGATTCTGTCAGTGCCGTTCTTGTGCGAGACTCGAACGGTGAACAACCAGTCTACTACATCAGCAAGTCATTACTTGATGCAGAAACGAGATACCCGGTGGTCGAAAAATTAGCTTTAGCTCTCATCACAGCAGCTAGAAAGCTGAGGCCGTATTTTCAATCACATTCAATAGTCGTAATGTCAACTTACCCACTACGAGCTATACTTCATAGTCCAAATTTATCCGGACGATTAACGAAGTGGGCGGTTGAGTTGAGTGAATTCGACATTGAATACAGGGTTCGAAACAGCTTGAAATCTCAAGTACTTGCTGATTTTGTAGCTGAGCTCACTCCAATTCCTTCCACACCAAGAAACGAAGGAGAATGCTCATGGACGCTCATGGTGGACGGAGCATCAAACATGAAAGGATCCGGAGTGGGAGTAATTTGCAAGACCCCCAATGGCGAAATAATTGAACAATCGTTTCGCCTTGGGTTTAACGCCTCAAACAATGAAGCAGAATACGAAGCCTTAATTGCGGGGTTGCGCTTGGCAAAGGCGCTGGGGGCTCGACGTTTGAATATTCAAAGTGATTCACAACTCATTGTGAACCAAGTACTCGGAGAATACACAGCCAAGGACACAAGGATGGAAGCATACTTGAATGTTGTCCGTTCGCTTGTCCAGCATTTCGAAGAATACGAGATTCAACAAGTTCCACGGAACTCAAATACACAAGCAGACGCTTTGGCTGCGTTCGGTTCGACATCCGAGTCACATTCACGTCGAAGCATCCCAGTCGGGTTTATTGAAGAGCCCAGTATTCAGATCGAAGCAGCAATTATTTCAGACGAAGTAAAAGAAGACTGGCGAATGCCCATTGTAGCTTACTTGAAGGAGGGACTATTACCAGATGACAAGCAAGAGGCACGGAAGATCAGAACTAAAGCTGCAAGATTTTCACTGATCAATGACGTTCTCTTTCGTCGCTCGTTTAACGGTCCCTACGTTCGATGTCTCGACAACAAGGAAGCTATCTATGTGTTCAAAGAAATCCATGAAGGCGAATGCGGAAACCATTCTGGGGGACGATCTCTATGCAATAAAGTCAAACGCCAGGGCTACTACTGGCCAACCATGCTCCAAGACAGTGAAGATTTTGTAAAGCGGTGTGATAAATGCCAAAGACATTCCCCAGTTTTCCACCAGCCGTCCGAACGACTTTCGAGCATTGCATCTCCATATCCATTCATGAAATATTCAATGGATATTGTAGGTCCACTGCCAAGGGCGAGCGGTCAACGCAAATTTCTACTCGTACTCACTGACTACTTCACCAAGTGGGTCGAGGCAGAAGCATTCGGGGAAGTTAAAGATTCGGACGTCGAAGGTTTTATTTGGAAGAACATCATTTGCAGATTCGGCTTGCCTCAGGAGATCGTCACTGACAATGGGTCCCAATTCATCTCTGGCAACTTCAGAAAATTCTGCCAAGCATGGAAGATCGAGCTCAGCTTTTCAACCCCTAGGTATCCCCAGGGAAACGGGCAAGCTGAAGCTACCAACAAAACTATTGTTCAGAACTTGAAAAAGAAGCTCGAAGCTCGAAAGGGCCGATGGGCAGACGAACTTCATGGTGTACTTTGGGCGTACAGAACAACCCCACGAAGGGCAAATGGTGAGTCTCCATTCTCACTGACCTTCGGTGCAGAAGCTGTTATACCAGCCGAAATCGGTGTTCCCACGATCCGGCGTGAATTGGCTTTCGAATACGAAAGTCAAAATCAAGAAATGCTTAATGACAGTCTGGACGTTCTGGACGAAAAACGAGATCGAGCCCTGATTCGCATGGCAAACTATCAGCAATCAGTGGCTAAGTATTATAATTCAAAAGTTCGACCGAGAATTTTTAACGAAGGAGATCTCGTACTTCGGAAAGTATTCCAGAACACAGCTGAGCCAAATGCAGGAAAGTTGGGAGCAAATTGGGAAGGTCCTTACAGGATCTTGAAGGTTATTCGACCGGGTGTCTACCGTCTGAAAACAAGCGATGGAGTAGAAGTTCTCCGCAGTTGGAACGCTCATCATCTCCGAAAATACTACTTGTAATTCTTGTAAAGGTTAGATCCATTACGGCGAGCGTTCATCGCTATATCGAACCCGTAGGTCTATGCCTGAACTCCATTGCTCTTACACAATGTACGAGCTGCGTCACCTGAACTACGTTCGACTTGATCCCTAAACATTGGGTACGTAGGCAGCTCGTATACGTTTATACGAGTTCAGTCGTAAAAATTCAAACACAAATGTATTGGAACTACGAATGGCTTGATCCCTAAACATTGGGTACGTAGGCAGCTCGTCACGTTTGAACGAGTCCAGCTATAATCCATTATAAAAATCATGTTTTCTTCGACAGAAATCTCGCGCACGCCAGCTCAGACCTGCGCCATAACGGTACGAATCCCAATGCCGTTACAGAACATCCAGTCAGTACTCGCCACGTGTATAGAGATTTCCTCTCTCACAAGTCTCGAGATTTCCCATCGAGTATTTCGTCAGTCCGTTCTGATCTTCCTGATCTGATGTAACAATGACTGATGCGAATTTTTATCGAGTATGATCAAACACTCTATCGAGGATCCATCGCTCGATAGACTGGGGGGCTATCTGTTGGGGTTAGACTTCGTCTTCCCTTTAAAACGTTAGCTTTAACAGTTTATCTGACAAACGGCAAACCCCCGGTCACATTTCGGACCTCATAGTTGGGCCAGTCCCAATTCACTGACCCGTTCGAGCCTCGAACGTCGATCGATCTCACGAATGGGCCGGACCCATGCAATGATTCCAAGTCATTTTGATATTTACGAACATTTACAATCGAGCATCGAACGTTCGTGTCAAATATGATTCTAAGCTGATGGAGTCTCAAATAAGCCACGAACGATAGATTATGAGGGCGAAGCCTTATTTCCTTCTTACCGTTCGTCGCTCGTTTATAATACAAATCATAAGGAGCATCTCCTATTACAATCGAACCTACGATGGATATATGACGTATTATGTCTGTATGAAAACTGACAAATACATGATCACCAATGGCTGTATATCAGTAACCGCTAGGCCCATTATCTGCGATTCATATGGGTAACTGCCAATTCCATGTCATGACACGTGTCCCACGAATAATGAGCAATAACCGTTTGCTATCAGTTATGGGATCGGATCCATCAATCTTCCTCTATAAATAGAGGAAGACCCCCCTGACCAAAGGGGACAAAAAATCTCTCTTTTCTACAGAATAGAAAAGCATCCTTTTACAGTACCCTTCTCCAATTAAGATTCACAGTTCTTCTTGTATCCCAGAAGCATTCGTATACATAGAAGCATCATTCACAGAGGACGTAGCACTTGTTGGGCGAACCTCTCTAAATTGTGGTGTCATCAATTCTATGCTTTTTTTTTTTATTTATTTCATTATGTTCATATTGAGTTGTTTTTATGAATTTCATTACAATTCCCGGGGGCCCAATACATTTTGATTTATCGATATTGACCAACTCCGGTTAAAATTTGACAGTAGATATCCAGCATCTACAATAACAATACTAAATTGTAGGTAAAGAACAAATATTTTAATATATAAGATAATTTAAATAGTAATTGAACACGTTCAGATTATCTGAATTTTAGTTAAGATTAAAATTATAATTAAACATGTTTGTGGAAGGAAACTATAGCTCAAAAATATATCTGGTAATGTTATATATATATATTTTATAAAAGCATGTACTTCTTTCTTCTATAATATGGTAATGCTCTAAATATACAAGAAAACTGAGAATCAACGATTGAAACTACGTTATTAATGATAGGATGCAACACAAGCATCAACGACAATTATACTATCGTTAAAAAGTTTTTATTAGCGACACTTTTCTTCACATTGTCACTAAAAATTTGAGATTTTTGGCACCAACGAGCTTTGGCACCCTCATATTGACGGGTAAACTTTTAACGATAACTTATATCAATTAGTGACAATCATATGTCGTCGTTGAAAATATTCAAAATTAGTGATATTTAATGATAACTAACTTTGCAGTTAATTAAACACTTTTTGTCGTAAATTATGAACTTTTAATGACGATACAATTGTCACCGTTAAAAGTTGTCGATAAAAGTTTTGTCCAATTGTATTTAACGACAAAGGTCGTTGTCATTAAAAATCTAATGAATTAGTGATTTTTAACGATAATCAATTTTGTCATTAATTTTCCAATTTTTGTCATAAATTATCAACTTTTAGTAACGATACATTAGTCGCCGTTAAAAATTGTCAGTAAAAGAGTTGTCCAATTACATTTAACGACAAAGGTCGTTGTCATCATTAAAAGTATAAATTTTATAAAGGAGAATAATTTTTGTCATTGAAAGCTTTAAATTAAAAAAAAAAAATTGTATATTTTTTTCTTTTAACTATTTTTGGCAAAAAAAAAAAAAACTCAAAAGAGTCATCTATGTTGCAAAATAATATCAATATAGATACTTTAATACTTTAATAATTAAAAAATATAATTGCTTTAATATTTAAAAAAGTATAAATGCTCTAACATAGAAAATAGAATATTTAGAAGTACCTCGATTTATAGTTGAAAGTTTCAATTTTTGGTACTTACTGAATTAAAAATTGTTTATGTACCTTTTTATTTTAAATCAGAATTCTCTAAACTTAAGTGAGTTCAAAAACTTTTTCAAATGGAAAAAGGTAATATTTACATATGTACAGAAGGGTAGTGATCACATTTTTATTTTTATTTTTAGTTGAAAGTGGTGATCAAATATTTACCATACATACAAATATTAAGTAATATTTATATATGATAACTCCTTCCGAAAAAAAATATATATATATATATATCCTGAAGAAAAGGACGGGGATAACTACCTACACACTTTCAAAAAAAAAAAAAAGAAAAGAAAAAAACCTACACACGGTTAATAATAAATATCTCTTCATTTATGATATTAAAATTCAACTTAAAATAGTTAAGCTGGGCTAAAAGAAGAGGCGGCAAACTAAAAATTTGTAGCTGGCGCTAAAATAGTTTTTGAACATAAAAAAGTTGGCACTTTTTTTTTTTTTCCAAATAAATTTACATTATCAGTTAAATATTAATGTTATATCCACGTACAAAACAACTCAGTTCCACTAACATAAATAACTTTTTTCTTTTTGCCCATCATCCACCTTTTCTCTCTGTTTCATACAAAAATCTCAGGACAATTTGGTGCTGAAAGGTAATTTATGTTTTCATCTTATTTATTTGCTTTCTATTCATTGTAATTGGTTTCACAATTCTTTTGACGCAGTTGTCCGTCGGCTCGAAATTGAACACTAGTCTTTGCCATCCAATTGCTTGACTGAGAGCCTCTGCTATGGTTTAATCTGTCAGTTTGAAATCGAACAGACATCTTGCCATCTAATTGCCCCAAATTAGAGCCTCCACTACGGTTTTGTCCCGCGTATGCATCAAATTCTTGTAGTAATTCCCTATAGATGTTTCTCTTTCCTCATGGAGGTCATCCTTCTATTGGGCACCTTTATTTTTCTAAATCCTTGTATTGGGCACTTACACAAAAGCTTAATTGCTTTCAATGGGCTCTTGATTTGTGTAGGCAGCAAAATGTTTAGAACACAACAAAGGCAAAATCAATGAATTAATTGTTTCGGCTTGGAAGGCTAGAGAGAGAACGGTTAGATGCGTGTTTGGGGTAAAAGTACCAGAAGATTATGATCTTAATGGAAATAATATTGAAATGTTTCTTCTTTTGAATTTTAATTTTTTTTGAATTTTAAATAAGATTAATTTTTTTTGTTCTAATATTAAATATTATATTAATTGTATTTAATCCATATTTTCTTCTTGGAAATTAAAATCTGAAAAAAAACCAAATAAAATTCAAATTCACGACACTAATTAAATGTTGTGAGAGGATTTACTCACGTTTTTTGTTGCAACGATGACTACCTTGTCGTTGTATTCTTTTAGCAACAAAATACCACTGATGTCTAAAAGTAATCAACGATGTAGATTGTACTGAATCAACGACAATTATTTGTCGTAAAATAACACTTTTCAGTGACAATGTAAGAAAGTCGTCATTGAAACAATCAACAACACATATATATAGCGACAACTGTCGGTAACATGATTTTTTGTCGTTAATAACTTTCAACGACGACTTTTCAATTTTTAACGATAAATATATATATATATATATCTACATTAATGTACTTCCACAAGATAGTAAATCATATTTTAAAAAATAAAGATAGAAAAAGACAAACCATAAGATAAAAAAATTATAATTTATTAAATTATTTTCAATTATAGAAAATAAAATTATATCCGTTAAATAATATATGAAAAATTTTAAATTATTGAATTAATTAAAATTTAACGAAAAAAACAGAATAATACATTTAAAAAATAAATAATACAATTAAATTATAATATTCAAAATAAATAAACAAGAAATTAAATAATAATTTACAGAAATTCTAAAATTAAAAAAGGTCTATAAAATTACAATAAAATTAAAAATTAATAAATAATTTTATATTGTAATGAAACGTAATTAGCAAGAATGTATATTATAATTATTATAGTAAAATTATTATTGTCATATATTGATATTATTATTTAAAATTAAAAATATTAAAAATATTAAAAATATTTAATCCATTTCTAGGTTATTTATTGATTTAATTAATTTTGTTAAATTTAATAAATTTACTTAAGTTATTAAATTTTTTTGACTATTTAAGTTTAAAAGTTTTTAATTTTATTTATTCTTTTTGATGTTTTAATAAACAATATACTATTATATTTTATTCTATTAACAACAATTCTTACACTTAATATTTTATTTAATATTTGAT
>CM046374.1:16190126-16312841 GCA_025413025.1 Ficus hispida
AACATTAAGATAGCAAAATAAAAATAAAAATGTTAAATATATAGGTACCACAGCGACCCCAAGTTTCATTATCTGTGGTGGTGCCCCTATTTGGCTACTTGACTCGATCAATCTGTAGTTTTTTTTTTTTTTGGGAGAATGATCAATTATATAGTTTAATTGAAATAAATGGGAAGAAATTAATAAAAAGAGCAAAATGGATGATTAATTATACTAAAAAATTGTTTGTAAAAGGTAAGGTATTTTATTTATGTTTTATTTTTTTGTCGATCAAAGGGGATTATTAATTTTATCTATCCTCGTTTTCAAGTATATCTAAAATCTTGATAACTACTAATAAAATGAATAGGGTCTTAAATAATTCTACTAGAAAACTTAGTCAATTTTATGTAAATCATCGTGGGTTTAATACTGCATGATACAGTGGCCTACTAAATAATACAATAACTGGCAAGACCTTCTACACTAGGGTTGTAAAGTGTTAAAAGGAGTAGGACATCTTGGGAGGAGAAAGTGAGAGGCATCCTTACCAACACCTCAATCCATTGTGGTGTAAATGATTTTTTTTTTTTTTAACTACAAACTATCAATTTAATATTTTCGTCTTGCTTGAAACTATATTTTTAATATTAGAAATAATGGGATATATGTGAGATAAAGATAATATATATATATAATATAATGATTTTTATGTACGAACATCTCCTAAGTTTCTGGAATTTGGTAATTTAATACCTAAACTTTTTATGCCGTGGAATTCAACCTCTCAAACTTACAATTCTTGACACTATGGGTCCTTTTGCCCATGTGTATAAAATTTTAGACAATTTTTTGCACATGACGACACAAAAGAAATGCATTGTTGGTCATTTTTACTTAATTTCAATACAAATTCATTTGATGCCCTCTTCCTTCGAGTTGGATTAAGATCAACACAGATGGTGCTGCTTTTGGTAGTCTAGATCTTATGAGTTTTGGTAGGGTTTTCGCACTTATAGAGGCTTTTTATCAAAAGTTGCTTTGCTATTCCTCTTGATGTTTGTTTTGGATTTGAGGCCAAGTTAGCAGGGACACTTCATGCCATTGATGTATTGTCGTTTCAATGGAAAAAGCTGTGGCCGGAGAGCGATTCATCTTACGCAATTTCTCTTCTTGTCTCTTAGATCTCGTAAAGTTCCCTGGCATTGACATCTTGCAGCCCCTTGTTTTATTCCCTCGTTTGTTGTCGATGATATTTCTAGTTCATTACTGATTCTGTTGATTTATGTACTCCTTTGTTGTGAGGTTGTTACATTGTGAACGCATACATTCTTTTTTCCTATCCTAGATTTTTCCTATCGGTTTTACTAACAAGAATTTTAATGAGATCTATAATGCGTAGTTTAAACTATGTTTCCAGCCTTGGTTTTTGTTTAGCATTACTTCCTCACTCGATTTTTCATTTTAGTTTCATTCTCCCTCGATTTTTTTTTTTCGATGGGTTGTTATGCATTATGGCTAGTATTGACTTTTTGTAATTTTTTTTTATTTAGTTAATAATATTTTCGTATTAGTAGGGTGGTGCTAACTACTAAGTAGGTACTGACCTAGACAGGATGTCCCAGTGTATTCACTAATTCTCGTCATCAACAACCTTTAATAATAGAAAAAGGGGAGAAAAAAAAGGCTATTAAAGGAATGAAAATGATTATCGAGATTATTTCCCAATTCGCCTAATTTTACTTCGCACTTTCTGTGGTTTATGTTTTTGGGAAAATCAATACAACAACAAAGTTTCTACATGGACATGGAGGCCGAGAAAAGTCTATCCAAGAAAGTAAACACACCCCCTTCTAATAGAAGAGCACCACTGCAAAATGTCAAAAAAGAAATAATAATGAAAAAAAGAGCTTAGGACTCTGAAAAATGAGTAACGCAGCAGAGAAAAACACATTCTAGTTGCTTCAATATGTATTATTCATTCAATCATTACTAGGGACTGGTCAGAAAGTGGATTAGTGACTAAAAGATATGCAAATGTAAGTCGAATGACAATATCGAATAATTACAATAGAGTGATGAAGTTAACTTACTGGGTTGATCCATGCCGAGAACTTGCGAAACGAAAGTAGACTCTGCACAATTATCGGATCAAATTTTGCTCACAGGAAACTTTGATAAAATAATGTGCATATATATATACACACATGCACACTTTTACTCGCTAGATTATATTTTTGGATTGACTGTTGCTCCATGAACTTTTAACTTTGATAAATTACTAGCTGAATTTTATGAAGTGTTGCGAAGATTCCCCCAAGACTATGATAGCAATTGATATTTAGACGGAGTATACTAATGCGCATGTGATGGATTTGCTCTGTCTATCATATAAAATTCTGTCTCTTTACCTTTCAAATGAGCTCACAGGATGTGCAGGAAGGTGCTTCCGTCTAAATTTCATCAACTATCAATGATTTGAGGGCACTCCACAACATGAAATTCCTGAGGTAATTTTGCAAAAAGGCAAAGTTCAGAAGGCAACTTACCAATCAATAGAAGTTTAGGGGGCAAAAGTGCTAAATGTTCCTAATTCCCTTTAGTACATCAAATTAGGAAAAGAATATCAGTTTATTGCAACTAGATTTAGACGTTTGCCAGCATCCCTAAACTGACATTCCAATCATTGGTTAATTCAAGTTCTATGCGTATATTGGTAAGGGCCTACTGCAAGCATTAGCAATCAATCATGACATCCAAGTCAAGAAGTGCTCGCTTGTTTTCCGTTTTAGCAATATGATAGAGTTGATGCCAAGTTAATGAAATATTATATATATACCTGTAGTGCTCCAGCAAACGTAGCAGCAAGGAGCAGCGGAGCAATATACCTAGTCGTGTAGGTCAAGAGGTGGCTTCCCGCTATAACTGGATCCTGTTACGGAAGCATTAGTACTTGTAACCTAACTAGAAATAAATAAGCGAAAATTCGTTGTTCATTTGTTTTCCTTTTTCTGTTCAGTTGCATCGATGCAGTTAAATATCTCCAAGATATGTGTCACAGTGCTCCTTAAAAGCCTAGAAAATGATTCATTCAAGTAAAAAATCAAGGAAATTTTTTTTCCACTTTATACATTTAAAGTACCTTGGAAGTAGCTACATGTCCTAACAGGGTCGCAAGCACTGGTGTACTGTATGGCGAGGCAGCTAAAGTGAATGTAAGCCCAGCTAGATAAGCTTGCAAAACCATGGGGCGCTACTTTCAGGGCACTGATCACTTCTGATTACAGTGAAAGTTACCAAAACCAAGCTATATATAATACCAATACTACCATTTGTATGTGGCCACCAAAGGCTTCGAGCATAATAACTACACTCAACAATATTAGGGATACAAGCTCTAATCCTAAATTTTTTTAAATATCAACTTACGTGTCATATTTTTATTAGTAGATATAATCAATTAATGAGTTTATATTTTAAATACCTATCAATTAAAAAAAAAAACGATAACTCACATGCAATATAAGTTGGTAAGTTAGGATTAGAGGTAACGTCCATAAGATGACGAGATTTTATCTCTCTTTATCCCTCTTTTGAGTGTGTTAGGATCGTTTGCTTGTCTTCTCTCTTTGGGCCAAATTCTAGGTTTGCTCTCGGCTGGCTTCCATATTCTTGGCCCTAAAGAGAAGCCTTGGACAATTAAGTAAAGGCCTAGGCGGCGGGTAATGCTTCATGGTTAGTCCTGCGTTGGAGGTGGTGCCGCGATGCTACTCACGGGTGCATAACTTAGAGCAAATCTATTGCATTTGAGCCTTGATGGTGGGTCTCGTGGAGCAATGGTAGGGGGGTGATTGCCTCGCTCAATTTTTACCGGGATGTGGAAGGTGGCTCTTTGGTACTAACGTGGTGGCATATTATTGACGATGACTCTGTTTCATCATGACTTTGCTTCTCCAAGTCCCTTTGGTGACATTAGCCGACTCTACCCTAATGGTCTAACTGTGTTGCAGGATTTGTGTCTCTTTTTGGTGGTTGTTTACTTTTATAAAGGCAGTGTTATTTTCTCAAACTATGTGTAGTCAATTGTTGATGTGTTTTTTGTTGTGTTTTGTAACATGTATGGTGGTGCGATTTTACTTGTGTGTCGTACTCATTTGAGTTGTTTATTGGTGGTTTAGGTGTAGTGAACCGCTATATTTGTTTTTGTTCGGTATAATAGATGGCCTTACTACTACAAGTTATTGACTCTTAGTAATTTAGAAGATTTTGAACGTCTAGTCAAAATAAGCCATATGTGTACTCAATTTTATTGGTGTGCCGAGGTCGTTTTGCTTTATAGTCTCGGCGTTCGTCGTTTCTAATTAGATGTTATTGATTGATTCGCGTTTTTTTCCCCCTCATGTATCACTGGTCATGTGATGGATAAAGGCTTGGAAAGGTGTGAAATTAATGGATAGACCCACTCAAAACATGATGTTAAGCTTCTGGCCACATGCCATTTGACTCTAGGAGAATATAGAATAGAGAATAGCAACGAAGATCAACAGGTTTATCTAGAAATTTATTTATCAACAATTAAACAGATAAGTTACATTAAAACTATGATATGTACTATTTACGAGGGCAAAATTATTTTATGTATAACCCACTGTATTTAATAAATATTTGCAACCAAACCAAAAGGTATTGGTTTGTTCGGTTTAATTTAAAGAATAACAAAATTTTTGAAATTTGCTATCAAAGTTTTTCATACGATTTCAAAGTTAATATTTAACTTAACATAACAAGCATTCAAATATTATAAATTTTTTTTGGCCACAATGATAGTATCCAAATTATTTAATTTTGATGTTTACAAATGTAATATAGCGACAATTTCATATTTGACTCTACTATTAAAAAATGCAAAATTTGAGCCCATCCTTATTACTTTTTTTTTTTTTTTAAAGAGTTTTGTAATGTACATTGGACTATTTTAATCCCATAATAATAATTAATAAATGTCATTATTGCAGATATAGATTATTTTAAAGCCATAATAATAATTAATACACATCATGATTACAGATATAAACTAGTACTTTTTTCCTTGATAGAGTTTGGCCTATTTAGGTAGAATGATTATGTTATACTATTGATTCTTTAGTATTCAGATTACTATTTGGGAAGGTATGTAGCTTACTCATATTTTGGATGGATAAAATATTTATTTGCAGGATAGATATATAATTTGTGATTTTAAAATCAAACAAACTATTCCCTTGCAGGTAATTATATTATTAACAAAATATTCCCTCACAAGCAATTATGTGATTTATTATTATTTAAAGGTTAATTTTAACCTCGGATCTCAAACTATTTTTTTGTTCCATTTGGTCCCCAAATTTCATAATGTAACAAAGTATACCCGATCGACCAAGAAGTCCCACTTTGGGCTCATCTGTCATAAAATTGTTTAAAATTCTCAACCATTTGACTCTCACATGCCTGGTTAATCAAGGGTTTCTGAAGATAAAATCATGCTCTAAAAAATAAGTATAAATAAAATTTTAATCCAAATGTTTGGCTAGCCAACGAGCTCGTGGAGAGAGAGCACAAATCAAATAAGTCACAAATTTCACTTTTAAACTTATTATTAGGCGTGATTTTTCTTATATATATATATATATTATATATATATATATATATATATATATTAAAAATACCCTTTCATTAACCAATCAAAATGGATGATATAGTTGACTCTAGAGTTCAAACGAGAAACTCTTGATTGCATTTCTAGGGTCTACGAGCCAAAATGGGACAAAGCACATATCTCATAGATTGAGGACTAAAGCTAAAATTAACCCTATTTCCAGGGTCTACAATGTAAATACTAAATCTTTGCAGTAATTGTAAACTGTTAATTATAGACTCACACGTGTTTGGGGCCAAGTATTAGCGGGTTAACAACCCCAACTTACACCACTAAACAAAGAAAGATCTCTTAACAGCATTGCCTTAATTTACAAAAAAAAAAAATGAAAAGCAAGTCATTAAAAATAGATAGTTGAGCATGGCCTGAGGAGTAGTTGTGACCAAACCTCGTAAAAATTACCTATGTTCTTTAATTATTACACTTTCAGTAATTTAATTTAATTGACAATTTAATTACATTCGGTAATTTAATAAAAATGGATCTATTAGTCCCATTACAAGAACTAACCATATGTCAAATATAAACGTGTTCATTAAGCTCGGTAAGTTAATAAAAACGGATTTAATAGTCTCATTGCAAGAACTAACCATATGTCAAATATTAGCGTATACATTAAGCTCGGTCATTACAAGAACTAACCACATGTCAAATTTAAATGTGTTCATTAAGCTCGGTAAGTTAATAAAAACGAATTAAATAGTATCATTACAAGAACTATCCATATGTCAAATATAAACGTGTTCATTAAGTTCTAATAAAAAAACAAAACAGGCTTTTTGAACTGCCAAAACTATCAGATGCAATTTTCAGATTTGAAACTACCAAGAGCAACAAAACGGAAACTCACAACAAAGCCAGTGGCGTGCCGCGGTAGCTTTTCAACTATCAATTCTTCTCAAAAAAAGTTCAAGAACTCCAAACCATCAGCCACAAGTGCCAGTTCCATTCTTCTTTCCTATCCTAAAATGACGAGTTTGAAATGGTATACAAAAAAGATGAGAAAGGAGTGAGAATCATAAGCGACGAGGCTGGGTTCTCGTCCTTCCAAGCACAAGAGGATAAGTCTCTTCCATGAGTCGTAACTTCCCGCACCTGAATCATCAACAGTAAAATATGTAACATCTCATTAGCAGGGATAATTGAAGAAAGTTTCAGAGTAAACTATTGCTTAACTTACACTGCAAACAACAGAAATCAGGATCAAACTCAGAGATAAATCAATGCATATCTTATCAACCAAAAAAATGAAAGAAAATTCTGATTACAGATTTAAACTCCAAAATTGCATAAGCTCTGTTTTTTCCCCCCTCTATTGGTAATCTCACGTCAGCAAAGATATCCCGAAGGTGACGAGGACAAAATATATCCACTCAATAATTATATCTTTGCATTAGTATGTCTATCAAACATAGTCTTGAAGCAATGCTTGGATATACAGCAAATAAAAATGGGCAGAGGAAGATTAAAACTTAAAAAATCAAAGAAGAAAGAGGCAGACCAGCTTCCAGAAGTCATACTAGATGAATGTCAAAGAAAAAGAAAAAACCACATGAAGTACTAGGTAAGAAAGCAAACGTAAAGTGGCGATTAACAATTAGAATCAGAAATCTCATCCATACCTTGAATTGACATTGAGTACCTCAACATTAGTTGCCATAGCAATATCCTTCAAAGAAATGAAGCTTGGAGTATAAGCAATGGCATTAAATTTCGACTTAATACCAATAAACTTAAGCTGCTTGAATCGTAGGCCTCTTAATTCGTCATAGTAAATCAAATCATTAAGATGAGGCTCGAACATCAACAAAGCTCCATTGTTTAAGTAACTTATTGGTTGACAACGGAAACAAGAAGGTGGCCCTAGATCACTTGCATAATCAATGGAGAACAATCTAGTCCAAGACTCGGAGTTGCCATAATCTTTCATCACCCATATATCAATGTGACCATAAGCATCCGTATGATAGAAACAAAGAGAACCTCCTAAAACTCCCATCTTCAAATACGCTCCTGGCAGATGAGGTGGTGATGGAATAGAGAAGGAGTGGAACTGCTCCTCTTCCAAGTCGAAAGAGCCTAAATAATTTAAACCATCCTTCCCATATATCCAATGAAGAGCTCCATTGAGATAGACAGGGTTGCGTTTGACGTACAGATTAAATGCCGAGATTTCAACACTTCTCCAGGAATCTGTCCCAATTGTATGTATCTCAGCCATGCTACCACCAAGTCTCCTTAAAATGCCTGTAGCAGGGTCCTTTGTCAGACGAATAAACATCCTAATAACCTTGTACTGATTTTTCTTCGGATTGAAACCCAACCCAACACTAAAATATATGGTGTTATTCTTTTTGTTAGAGGACTTTGGGAGATATATAAACTCCCCTAGGATTGGGTTGCAAACAACAGGGTCTTCATATGCCATTGCACCAATCAAGCAAAGCAAGCCATTACAAGAATTCTCAATAAAATACTTGTGAGCCAACACTGACTTCAACCCAATTAAGTGCTTCCTATTCCGGTTGTTCTTTACGCCAAAGATCGCATTCATCTCATCACCGGCATGACTTAACATAACTTGGGCATTCCTCACCGGCATCTTCAATTTGGCTTTCGCTTTTATGTTGAGGTGACAACGATTACACTTCTCCTCAACAGATCCGCACCAGCAGTATCCCGTGTCAAAACTGCAACCACCTTCAGGCTCCAACAAATACAGGGCTCTAGAAATTCGGCAATAACTCGTGTCTTGAACCAAAAGACAGGTCTTTGCTTGTTCAAAGTGCAGCTTAGCAAATTGAGGGTCCGAAATGAGAGCGTACCAAGATTTGCACACACATTTGCACAAGGCAATGCTCTTCGTACATAGTTTCAGTAGAATATCGACAAAGACGGTCATTGGAAGATCACTTATGGAGGGACCATCAGTGTTGTTGATCTCGGTTCCACAAACTGTTGGCTTTCTTTTTATTTTCATGGCCATTTCTGCAACCTGTGTATGTATGTATTTAAATTCGATTCAGACACTAGCCAAGGAGAAAGAAATAGAAATAGAAATACACAAACGAATTTTGATTCAAAGACCAAGAAGAATACATAAAACACGCATGAAAATTGAAAGAGGAAATAAACCATAAAAAATGACTAATAAATACCTAGAGAGAAAATTATTGCCATAAGAAAGCAATGCAGAATTCTAATCAAATTGTAATTACAAAAGCCACCAGGAAAACAGAAACATTCATAAACATATACAAACTCTTCATCCAAAATATAAACACACTCACAAACACACACGCACACGCACACACACAAAAACAAAAAAACAAGAAACGAAAAACAAAACAAAACAAAAACAAAAACAAAAACAAAAACGAAAGTAGACAAATGATTAAGTAAACACTGAAAAAGATAATCTCTTCAAAAACCCATAACAGGGAATCAGAAATATGCATGACCATAGAAAGGAAAAAAATAAAAAAGAAAAAACCCAGTGAAACAGAAATATAAAAATCCAAACGGAAATGAAAAATATAAATGGAAAATACATCAGAAAAAGAGACTGTTAAAAATGCATAGTTGATTTCTTCCATTTCAAAAGGCAAAATTTCAGACGAACAAAAGAAAGAACAGGGATTTACCTCTGGACCAAGTTGGATTCTTTTGGGGTTTGCTTTGCTTTTACGTCTTCCCTGAAAATAAAAACTAACAATTATTCAAACTTCTCCCTAATTATTAAAAGAAATAAAAACATAAAAAACAAAAACCCACCTCCTCTTCCGATGTACTTAGTGCTCAAGTCAAGAGTCGAGCATAAGTTGTTCTTTCCCGACAAAAAAAATATTAAAAATAAAAAGAAATAAAAGAGAGAGGAAAAACCCTTTGCTATGTCTCTTTGGTTGCCCAAGCAAATTATAAATAAATGGAATATATATATATATATATATATATAAATATAGATGTAGCATATTGGTACCTGTATTAGACATTTTTATAATTTGATACCTTAATGTTGGAGAAATTTCTTTGAGGTATCAATTATTTTGAATAATATCATTAATTTAGGTACCTTGAGTCTCTTTCTGAAGACATAAATGATGCCCTTTTAAATTTTTTTTTTTTTAAAACAGAGAACATATATATTTAAAACATGGTAAATAAACTTATAAATGAATGGATTTTTTTATTCTTGTAGATTTTGTTTAGTTAATTTTTAAATTGAAATAGTAGAATTGTCATTTTTTGTTTCAAAAAGATGTTCGAGATAGAGGAGTTACTATTTTCTCAAATAATAAGTACTTTAATGTGATTTTTCAAACATTAAGGTACCAAAATAAAAATAAAAAATGTTAAACTACAGGGTACTACAGCGACCCCATGTTTCATTATCTGTGGTGGTGCCCCTATTTGGCTAAGTGACTCGATCAATTATGCAATATTTTTTTGGGAGAATGATCAATTATATGATTTAATTGAGATAAATGGGTAGAAATTAATAAAATAGGGTAGAGCAAAATGGATGATTAATATACTAAAAAATTATTTGTAACAAGTAAGGTACTTGATTTATGTTTTATTTTTTTGTCGATCAAAAGGGGATTATTGGTTTCATCTCATCCCCATTTTCTAAGTCTACATAAGAATGTCGATAATTACTAATAAAATGAATAGGGTTTTAACTAATTCTACTCGAAAGGTTAGTCAATTTTATGTAAATCATCGTGGGTTTAATACTGCATAATACAATGGCCTATTGATACTATGATCTGGCAAGACCTTCTACACTAGGGTTGTAAAGTATTAAAAGGAGAAGGGACATCTTGGGAGAAGAAGAGTGATAGGTATCCTTACGAACATTTCAATCCATTGGTGGTGTAAATGATTCTTTTTTTTTTCACTACAAACTATCAATTTAATATTTCGTCTTGCTTGAAACTATATTTTTAATATTAGAAATAATGGGATGCATGTGAAATAAAGATTATATATATATATATATATGATTTTTATGTACGAACATCTCCTAAGCTTCTTGAATTTGATAATTTAATCCATAAACTTTTTTTGTCGTGGAATTCATCCTCTCAAACTTACAATTCCTGACACTATGGGTCCTTTTGCCCATGTGTAAAAAATTTTAGACAGTTTTTTACACGTGACAATGCAAAAGAAATGCATTGTTAGTCATTTTTACTTAATTTCAATATAAATTCATTTGATACCCTCTTCCTTCGAGTTGGGTTAAGATCAACACTGATGGTGCTGCTTTTGGTAATCTAGATCTTATGAGTTTTGGTAGGGTTTTCGCACTTATAGAGGCTTTTTATCAAAAGTTGCTTTGCTATTCCTCTTGATGTTTGTTTTGGATTTGAGGCCAAGTTAGTAGGGACACTTCATGCCATTGATGTATTGTCGTTTCAATGGAAAAAGCTGTGGCCGGAGAGCGATTCATCTTACACGATTTCTCTTCTTGTCTCTTAGATCTCGTAAAGTTCCCTGGCATTGACATCTTGCAGCCCCTTGTTTTATTCCCTCGTTTGTTGTCGATGATGTTTCTAGTTCATTACAGATTTTGTTGATTTATGTACTCCTTTGTTGTGAGGTTGTTCCATTGCGGACACATCTTTTTTCTTTCTTAGATTTTTCCCATCAGTTTTACTAACAAGAATTTTAATGAGATCTATAATGCGTAGTTTAAACTATGTTTCCTGCCTTAGTTTTTGTTTTGCATTACTTCCTCACTCGATTTTTCATTTTAGTTTCATTCACCCTCGATTTTTTTTTTTTCGATGGGTTGTTATGCATTATGGCTAGTATTGACTTTTTGTAATTTTTTTTAATTTAGTTAATAATATTTTCGTATTAATAGGGTGGTGGTAACTACTAAGTAGGTACTGACCTAAACAGGATGTCCTAGTGTATTCACTAATTCTCGTCCTCAACCACCTTTATTAATAGAAAAAGGAAAAAAAAAAGGCTATTAAAGGAATGAAAATGATTACTCGAGTTTATATTCCAATTCGCCTGATTTTACTTTGCAATTTCTATGGTTTATGTTTTTGGGAAAATCAATACAACAACAAAGTTTCTACATGGACATAGAGGCCGGGAAAAGTCTATCCAATAAAGTATACACACCCCCTCCTAATAGAAGAGCACCACTGCAAAAAGTCAAAAAAGAAATAATAATGAAAAAAAGAGCTTAGGACTCTGAAAAATGAGTAACGCAGCAGAGAAAAACACATTCTAGTTGCTTCAATATGTATTATTCATTCAATCACTACTAGGGACTGGTCAGAAAGTGGATTAGTGACTAAAGATATGCAAATGTAAGTCGAATGACAATATCGAATAATTACAATAGAGTGATGAAGTTACCTTACTGGGTTGATCCAAGCTGAGAACTTGCGAAACGAAAGTAGACTCTGCACAATTATCGGATCAAATTTTGCTCAAAGGAAACTTTGATAAAATAATGATGCATATATATATATATATATATATATATACATGCACACTTTTACCCGCTAGATTATATTTTTGGATTGACCGTTACTCCATAAACTTTTAACTTTGATAAATTACTACCTGAATTTTATGAAGTGTTGCAAAGATCTCCCCAAGACTATGATACACTACTACAGAATGAAGATTCCATGACGGTTAAAAACCGTCATGGTAAAATTTCCACGGCGGTTTTCTAACCATCGTGGAATCTTTTAATATTCCACGACGGTTTTTTAACCATCGTGTAATGCGAAAAATAAAAACTGTAGTTTGGATATTGCAGAACATACCACGACGGTTTTTTAAAAAACCGTCGTGGTAAGTGTATCAACCACGACGGTTTCACAATGAAACCATCGTGGTTGATAGGGAAACCACGACGGTTTCCATCTAAAACCGTCGTGGTTTCCCCGAGAAACCACGACGGTTTCTCTGTGAAACCGTCGTGGTTTCATGGGGAAACCACGACGGTTTCCGTAGAAACCATCGTGGTTTCCCCATGAAACCATGACGGTTTTCGTTGAAACCGTCGTGGGTTCACGCTAAACCACGACGGTTCAACGGGAAACTGTCGTGGTTTATTGTGAAAAAAAAAATTTTGTGAAAAAAAAAACCATCGTTTTTTTTTTCAGTGCATTTCTCTATTCACGGTGGCAAATCCCGTGTTTTAATATGATATTATTAAACATGCAATAATATTTCCTCAAATAATCTATGATTACATATATTATATAATTTACAACAATCAATTTAACGAAAGTAAAAATGTTATTTATTTATTGTTTGTAGTCAATATTGTATAAACCGCTTGACAAATGAAGCCCACTCCTGCCTAACCAAGATCATGTCAGCATCAGCATAAAAATCCTTCTTTTGAAACACGGCTAATCCATCAACAGATAAGGTTATTTCGCGCATGAAAGCTAACACAAAATAACCGCATTCAACATAACCTTCTTGTACTGGATATCGAACAGTATCAATCAACGTTTAATTGGCAGTTGCGTTGTTGTTTTATTCCTCTTCCCACCAACAATTTACAATCGTTAAGTGTCCTAACAAGTTGACACATTGAAAACAATTACAACAACAATCATTTTATCTCTAAGCAGATATATATAAGAACATCAAAGAATACTTACGTCGTAATTAGGTCTTTAAAATCATCACCCGGTTCGTTTGCTAAATGATTAAAATACATGACCGAGTCATCCCACGGATCAATAACTGCCAAGATCCAATGTTGGCCGCTGTTATATGGCATTAGAAACCGCTTTCCTTTTGGTGCATTTCTTAATATCCTACGATATATTCGGCCCTCTCTCGAACATAGGCAACACGATCTACATTTCGTTGAACTGGTGAGACAAGAACTGCAGACATAAACTCGAACCGTTGATCCATACCTATTCTTACACAACAATCCGCTAAGTATCTGCAAAATAATTCGACTCACTTGTTACGCAAACACTACATATATAAGATTAAGAATTATATATAATAATATTTGGTTAAGGATAAATATATTACCTGATGTATACCATTATGCTGTTTGCACTAATTTCTTTAAATGTTATGAAATGGTATACATCTTCAAACCCAATATATATTGGCATGTCATCGCCAATGGCGAACTGTTGTAGTGGGCACATTATTTGGGTACCGTCACACATGGAACTTTGTGTGAATATGCCAAAGGTCTTAATTCGAAGGGAATTTCATTAAAGTCGAACGAAGGTAGTTCTTCTTGTGCCATTTGTTGTTGTACCTCCGGTTGTGACTGTAATTTCTTCCTCCCTGCTCTCTTTTTTGTTCGTTTGCTTCCCTCATCTTCAATATGAGGAGCATGGCTGGGACCTTTACTTGCTTGGCTCAAACTTGTTTGAACGAGAACTAATCTTTCATGTTGGAAAAAATGGATCTGATACCGGAGTTACGGCGCAGCGGAAGTTTTAAAATTTTTTATGCCGTTTCAAAAAGAATCTCATGATGCATATAACAATAAATTAAATTCATGATCAAGCGTACCTTATTTCTCGGATTCCGGAATCACTAGAGCGTTTGACCAACGTGTCTTCTCTACTATTCTCGAGTTCCACGTCTCAGAGTGTGTGTGGGCACACGTTCTATGAATCCAAGCGACCGGTAATGTTTTCCGAAGTCTAGATCCCTCCTTCTCAATCCGATGTTCCTCGTTGAGAATACGATCCAACTTCTTTCTTCAAAACTACAAAACAGGAATCGGTTAACCTCCTATGAAAATTATCACTCGGTTTAACCTTCCTCACAATTTTGAATCAATGGAATTTTCTCTCTTTTTCTTTCTCACAAGATAGCCGAATTTTTATGAAGTAGAAGAAACCCAAATTATTTTTTCTCTCACTCACAAAAACGTTTTTCTCCTTGAAATTAATCAAAAAAATTAGTTTCTGAAGAATTCCTAGCCTTTATATAGAAGTCTAATCCTTTTCAAATTTTAATTCCGGATAAATTTTGAACCAAAAGATCATACAACTTTAGGGCTAGATTCATTGAACCTAGAAACGTTTTTCCAAGAGGAAATCTCCTCCAAAAATTCGGCCACTTTAGGATAAATATAGATTGGTGGTTCAAATTTTAAATCAAGAATCTAGACTAGTGAAAAGATCCTAGTCCTATCTAGATTCAAATTTCTTTTAAACCCTTTTTGAATTTAAATAAGATTCACTCATTTGAATTAATATTTTCCACAAACATCAACCATATTAATTAATTTAAATAAATGGAATATTTGAATTTTTTTCTTCCTCAAAAATCCGTGCACCATATTTAAAGGAAAAAAAAATTCATCAAATAATCTCCATTATTTAAATCAATTAATAATTTAATGTTAGGAATATATTTGAACAATTTTGAAACAAAATTTTCTTCTCTCCACCTATCTAAAACCGTGCACATCTTTTAAATTAGGAGAGAAAAATTTTGTTTTCCAAAATTAAATAATTCAAACACAATCTTATTTCCAAAATTCAAGTTAACCAATCACGTGTTGACAAATCATATTATTTGTCTACACAAATCCTACATGTCCAATCCTTTTCCGGATTGCATGTTAGAGAGTACCATGTCTTAATAGACATTACAAAATTCCATTTAAATTTACCGATCTCTTTAGGAACAAATCCCGAGACGCTATTTAGAACTATATGAGCTAGTAGAGGGACCCGATGGAAATATGTAAAGAGGCTCCTATAATTGTGAAAAATTAATCCCAGACTAATTATTCATCAATTATCAACTTCAAAACTATTCCACTAAAAGTTTGAAGCTGAACTCATGTTTACATACTGTATTACGAAAGCTCTCTCACGCAGTGCTTCTTCCATGATTTATTCATCGCTTGTTTAATCCCCATATGTTATCCATGATTGAATTAAGGACTTTTTCCGTTTTACCTTTTCAATCACTTTAACTTAAAGTTCCATTATTCTCCGTTGAAAGAACCACCAATTGTAAAACCATACAATTGGTAAACCATCAGAGAACACAAAGTAAACCGATGGCAAAGATCTTGTTATACTATCTTTCAATCCCCGAATAATGCCTTTAAGTAGATAACATGTACTATCGTTAAGATAGCTATGGATTCCATATCTATGAATCTTGATTTCTCTATCCATAAGTCATGCACCCAAAACACAAGTATATTGACCATAAATTAACAGTGTCTCACCTGTAGTGCATTAAAGTACATAAGTCATGGATACGAACTCAAGTAATCATTTCAGGATTAAGATTAATACAGAATGATAATCAAAGCTTCATTGATTCTTATAAACGGAATTATTAAACCGAATCTTATTAAACCGAATTAATTAACACTTTAGGTCCAATCCAATTTCATACCTCAATACTGGTATACATTAAAGTTTCCACTCGGAACCAATCCGATGGTCAAGACAAACCATCCCTCCAAGGAAGTAGACAACTTGTACAATCTTATCATGAATAAGATCTCCAAATCTTATTCCATTGATTGCGGACTATTTATTTTGACTGTTATCAAATTACCATGTCTTCTATGTATACCCCGTATACATATGGTAATCCGATATATTTCCAACAGTCAAGGAGTATTTTATGTTTGCTCAACCATACAATCAACAAATGAAAGTAAATAGGACACAACTTATTAAACATGAATAACCTCCTCTTATTAATATCAAAATGTCATATTTACAGAAAATCCCTAATATTGATTTTCTATCCTTAGGGCACATTTAGATCCCAACATTTTATGCCAAGCAACAAACCCACCAACAGCTTCTTCAATGAACGTGGCTTCGTTTGTCGGATTAGGTAGGAGTGCACGTTTTATTTTTGGAACTGTAATTGTCACTCTTACATTCTCTTCACCTAAAGGAATCTCATGGACTGTGTCAGTAGGAACACAGTCCATGTATGCCCTGTCGTTTGCAACAAACACATCTCCTCCGTTAACTAAATCAGGAATAAAGAGTTGGCATTCCTTACTTTCATTCGGCAAGGGCTTCGGAGCCGACGGCCTAACTTCTTTTTCATTCAGCATGCAACTAGACTTGACGCTGTTGTGTTGATCAACATTCAGTGCGGTAATCTCCTCAGCCATTGTATCCCGGTTGATACCGTGTTTTGTACAAAGTTCCTGTACGATTCTTTCCAATGCGGCGATCTGCCGTTTCATCATCGATACTTCAGGATTTTCCCTTGAAGTTTGCACAAAATTGAAGTATTGCGACTGCTTGACAAACTTAGATTGACCCCGAATCCTCCACGAATGCTCGGCATTGCCTAATGCTTTCGTTAATATGTCATTTGTCCCCACAAATTCGAAACTTTCTTGTGTCTTTTGTTCAGTGAAGTCATCCTGTAACAATTAAAGAATATTTTATTAACTCTTAATCATAAATGAGTGTACGGGATAAATATATTATAAATGGATTCGAAATCTTACTATTGTATCGGCAATAAATTTAAATGCTTCATTCTTAAACTCTCCATCGAGTTTGATGCGCATGTCCAGCCACCTAGCATGCCGCTCTACCCATTTTCTCGTCTTCTCGAACTGTAGTTTAATAATTACCGTTAGTAAAGATAATGGAATAAATTCGAAGTTCAACCATTTATCAAGAAATTCCAACTACTTCATATACATGAGCTTGGTCACGTTTCCTATATCCGTCTCGGCCACCAGTTAATCCGTATTTGCTCTTCTTTCTTATTTCACTTCCTTGTTTGGATAGTCTTTTGAATTCCGGGGTCCGTCGATACTCAAATGAATTTTTCCCAATCCTCCTCGCTTATGGTGGGGTAATTGTGAGCCACTTTAGACAGTCGTTGCCATACAGTTTCTTCATCAATATGATCTCTGACAAAAGTTTGGTAAAGATCATATCTAAAATTTTTCGGTGACTCTGCACCACACTTTAAAAGCTTGTTTTTTAAACGATAGCTCCACGGTGAAAGAAGTTACGATTTCCACCCACACTCTTTCTTTCCTTGGGGCTAAATCGGCACTTCTAAAGTCAGCTATCCAAATGGGTATATGCTCTCGAGCTAGCACGCCAATCTAACTCTGTAATTCATCTCCTTCCTTCCCTAATGGTTGCCCTTTTTCGTCAAACGAAACTGCAATTCGTTCTCCCCTTGTCCTAACATGGTGTACTCTTCTCATAAGAGTTGTTCTTCGTTTACCATCTTCATCGGGATTGAATTTAGGTGAGATGGTTCGTCGTGGTTTTCGCACATGAGTTTGTGTTGAGCATTCCTCTTCGTGATCTTGTGACATTTTAAATCAATCTGACGCAACTCCCCATCGATACTTAGTAAAAAATAAACTTTATTTGTCATCATACCATAATCAAATCATGACACCAAAACGCATAAGTAGCAAATGAAAGCATACATTAATTAATGATAAATCAATTTAAGTAACCAAATCCTTTACTTAATTACGGAAATGATAGACAACCCAATTATAAAAGGATTTTATCGAACATCTGAAATATACTAACATATATATGTCACAAAATCCCTTTTTTTTTTTTGGCTAAATGTCAAATCCGTATCTTAACCAAACAAATTACATCCAATATAAAACTATTTGTAACTCATCAAGGCATTATGTCGAACATCTTATATGCGTTGCGTTAACCTACAATGAATAATTTGTCCAGATAATTGACAATTCTATTAAACAGAGATATTTTATCGTACATGTACTATGCACATAAATTATTACTATAATCAAGCAAATACACATCCACAAAGTTTTGAGTTAAAGAGAGACGTCGACTTACCAAGAGGTCTAGTGTAGGTACGGGCGTGGGAGATGGCGGTCGATGCCTCCGGCGGGCATTGGCGGGCTAGGGCGAGGGCGAGGGGGTCGAGGTCGTGGGTGGGCAAGTAAGGCTATGGGAGGGGGGCGAGGGCGTGGGCCGACGAGGGCGCGGGCGGGCGAGGCTGTGGGCGGGGGGGCGAGGGGTGGGCGGGTTGGGCGGCGGCGGCAAGGGAGGGTGCGAGCTTGGAGGGAGAGAGAATGGAGACGGAAGCCAAAAGGAGAGAGAATAAGGTAGAGTGAATTGGGGAAAATGAGAAAGAAATGGAGCGAATTGGGTTCTTAGTTTGATTTTATACATATATATGTGGCAAACTGAATCGTAATAATATACGCGCGCACGGTTTCCGCGAAATTTTGAAATTTCAAAAATTTTTGAATTTTGTCAAAACCACTACGGTTTCTTGAAATAAACAGTCGGGATATCTAATTTTTAATTTTTTATTAAATTTTTTTTATTTTATAAAAAAATATTTAAAAAAATTTCAAAAAAAAAAGATACCACGACGGTTTTCATAAACCGTCGTGGTATCTATTTTTTTGAAATTTTTTTAAAAATATCAAAATTTTTTTAACATCTTTAAAAAAATTTCAAAAAAAATTACCACGACGGTGTCCTTGAGAAACCGTCGTGGTATATAAGATACCACGACGGTTTCTCAAGGAAACCGTTGTGGTAGATACCACGACGGTTTATAAAAACCGTCGTGATATCTAAAATTAAAATTAATTAAAAATATCAAAAAAATTTTAAAAATATTTTAAAATATTTTAAAAATGTAGCAGAGAGATACAACAATGGTTTTTGTAAAAACGGTCATGGTGTAACTTATTTTTAAATTTTTTTTAAAAAATAAAAAATTTTGAAATTGCATTTAATTACAACAACGGTTTTTCAAAATAACCGTCGTATTTATGAGATACAACGACGATTTTTAATAAAAACCATCGTGGTAGTGATACCGACAATAATTTAAATTATTGATGAGCATTAGTAATAAGCCCACAGGCGGCCACACCTGTGTGTTATGCATAAACCTGTACATCAATATATATATATATATATATATATATATATATAAATTGTTCTTGTTTCGTTTATCAAAAAGGCATACAAAAAAAGATATATACATTAACATACTGAACAACTTATCAATTATATACAACGGGAAATTAAAAAACATTAATGTCATTTTTAAATTTTTTTTTGTCTTCTCAACACGTGTCGACTCGATATCTAAACGAAGCAAGTGTGAGGCACCATCGTCCAGATCATCAAGCTCCTCAATTGGTGGCAATCCGTTTGTGAAAGATGGAATGTTGGTGCAATCTTCAATGTCTTCTTGGCCATCCCCGATAATTTTTGGCTTCATTGGCACAACTAAAGATAACTCTAAATTGTGGTCCGTTGTGAAAAATACTTGTACCGCTTGCGAAGCCATAATAAAAGGATCATTTTTGTATCCTAACTGCCTAAAGTCCACCACTGTCACGCCGTCCCTATCAATTTTAACAAAATTATTGTCCGCCCACTTACATTTAAAGAGTGCTATTCGTAAGCCGTAATAATCAAGTTCCCAAATATCTTTAATGAACCCAAAATAGTTCATGGAACCGTAAACTGGGTTCTTATCTTTTGCGGATGAAATATGCAAAGACTTGGCACGAAGGCTGATACCACTATTTTGGACGGGATGCTTCTCATTTCTTCCGCGAGTGTAGAAGGTGTGGCCATTGACAAAATAGGATGTATATTTTATGACTATCGATGATTGTCCTCTCGCTAGCTTAATTAAGTCTTTTGAATGGCCAGCCTGCATATGCAAATATTTTCTTATCAACTCCTGAAATGTCCGGTTGTGCTCATCTTGAATCCACTTCTCACACCTTGTTTTTCTTGGATTCGCATCTCGTACTTCCGTCATGTGAACCTCAATAAAAGGCTCCACTTCCTTAGCATTGTACAAAACATAAAGACAAGCTTTTTCCCATTCATCTTGATTAACTGATGAATGAACGCCGATGGATAGTCCTTTCGACGTAAATAGCCCGCTCGTTGGCAACTCTATTGGGTCTGCGTTGGACAAATACTCAGAGTAAAATTCAACTGATTCATCGGCTATGTAGTTTTCCACTATACATCCCTTCGGCCTATTTCGGTTCTTCACATAACCCTTCAAAACCTTCATGTACCTTTCGAAAGGATACATCCACCTCAAACGGACCGGTCCGCATAGCTTAACTTCTCGAACTAAGTGCACCGTTAGGTGGATCATTATATCAAAAAAGGATGGTGGGAAATACTTCTCAAGCAAGCACAAAATCATCACCAATTCTGATTGTAGCGAATCTAACATAAGTGGATCGATGACCTTTGAGCAGATTACATTGAAAAATGAGCATAACTTCGTAATTGCATATCTCACATCTTTCGTTAAAACTCTCTGCAACGCAAGAGATAATAACTATTGCATCAAGATATGACAATCATGTGTTTTCATTCCAATTAGCCTCAAATCCTTCATCGATACCAACCGTTTGAAGTTGGAAGAGTATCCATTTGGCACTTTCACGGATGCAAGCATTCACAAATCTTTCTCTTTTCTTGTCTCGATAATGTGTATTTTGCCGGAGGTAAATATGTGCCAGTCGATCTTTTGTCGGGGAGCAAATTTGGTCTAATCTTCATTTCTTCAAGATCTAACCGTGCCTTTTCACCATCTTTACTTTTGTTTGGAATGTCAAGCAACGTGCCCACAATCGATTCACAAATGTTTTTCTCAATATGCATAACATCTAAGCAATGATGAACATATAGTGACTTCCAATATGGAAGTTCATAGAAGATTGACTTCTTTCAAGGTCCATCGACAATTGGAGCCTTACGTTTTCTCTTTCCTAATACTACTTTCACATCTTTAACCATCTCGAATATATCTTCCCCAGACAAAATCCGAGGAGGGGGTCTTTCTTCGGTATTACCATCAAAAGCCTTCTTTTGTTTACGGTAGCGATGATTTTTTGGCAAGAATCTCCTGTGACCAAGGAAAACGGTTTTCTTACCATGCTTCAACCGGATGGAAGATGTGTCCTTCATACAAACTGGACAACCTATAGAACTCTTCACAGAATAATCAGATAGATTGCCAAGTGCAGGAAAGTCATTAATTGATCAAATCAACATTGTACGAATATTGAACGTATCTTGACGGTGAGAATCTCTAACTTGTAAACCATCTTCCCACAAGCTTTTTAGGTCATCGATTAATGGTGCCAAGTACACATCAATGTCATTCCCCGGTTTTTGAGGGCCTGAGATTAGTAATGTCAACATCAAGAACTTCCGCTTCATACACAATTCTGGAGGGAGATTGTAATTGACTAGTATGACTGGCCAAGTACTATGCCGACTACTCATGTTGCTATGTAGATTCATTCCGTCTGTCGACAAACCGAGACGTAAATTCCTAGTTCCGCACTAAAATCTGGATGATTGTCAACAAAGTCTTCCATTATAGTGCGTCGGCCGGATGCCTAAGTTTGCCATCGTCAATACGTTTATCATGGGGCCATGTCAATTTCTTAGCATGCTCGGCATTACAGAATAAACGACGTAAACGTGGAGCTGGTGGAATATACCATAACACCTTAACCGGCACTCCTTTCCTACCAGGCGATGGCATCTTGCCCTTCTTCCATCTTGACTCGTTACAAACCGGACATTCATCTAAATCTTTAAATTCTTTCCAGTAAAGGACACAATCATTTGGACAAACATGTATCTTTTCATATTCCATTCCCAAAGTACTCAACGTCTTCTTCGCCTCGTACATACTAAGTGGCACTTTGTTATCATCCGGTAGAACATCTTTTAGAAATTCTAAAAGAGCCGTGAAACTAGAATTCGTCCACCCTCCCGACGCTTTCAGATTCCATAATTTAACTAATGCCCCTAATTTCGTATATTTTGTACACCCGGCATACAAGGGTGTTTTGGCATCATTAATCATTGCCTCAAATAACTCCGGCCGGTTTACAAAGTTTTCTTCCAAATCATTTATCATATTGACCATATCATCACAAACGTCTTCCTCAACAATAGGCTCTTTACCTTTACTACTCGTCGATCTATATTTAATATCGAAAAAATCTTCACCATGTTGATACTATGTTTGGTAAGAACAAATAATCCCATAAGTGCGTAAATGTCCTCTAACATCATCAATGGAATGAGATCTATGATTACCACATATTTGACACGGACACGGAATCTTATCATCTTGTATGTGAGCTTTGGTAAACGACAAAAATTCTTCAACACCAGCTTTATATGCTTTAGACAATCTATCAAACCACATCCACTTTCTATCCATGATTTACAACTCTTAAATAAAAAAAATTACAATACTTATTTAAAAGTGAAAGTACTCTATCATATTCATTAATTAACACCAGCTCATTAATTGATCAACAATTAAAAATCGAAGGAACATATCAAAAAACTAATTAAAATAAAAAACACCATGTAAAGCCATAATATAATTAAGTCTTAATACGAGGCAAAATTAACATGTATTGATCACTTAATTTAACACCAATTGCACAATTACTCTAAATCTATCCCACAACATATATACATTAAACACATACAACAAGAATTAATATATGTTTATTATTTATCGCTTACAGAGAGAGAGCGAATATATTGATGTACTGAAAATGATCGGAGCAATCTCGAATTATATTTTGGGATCTATGATGTGAAAAATTGAAGGCAACAACTCTCAGTATTTTGTGTAAAAAAAGTAAGCTTCCACGACCGTTTTTCTGGAAACGGTCGTGAAAGCTTATGTTCCACGACGGTTTTGAATAAACCATCGTGGAAGCCTGGACACTTCAACGACGGCCTAGTCAAAACCGTCGTGGAAGCATTAGGCCGCTTCCATGACGGTTTAGTTAAAACCGTCGTGGAAGCGGCTTGCTTCCATGATGGTTTTGAGTAACCGTCGTGGAAGCAAGCATTTTCCACGACGGTTACAAATAACCGTCGTGGAAGCTTGCGCTTCGACGATGGTTTTCGGAAATACTTTTCCGCTCCGTGTTTTTGAGTTTTTTCGATGACGGTTTTTTAAAAAATGGTCATCGAAGGACAGTCGTGGAATCCCAATTTTGTAGTAGTGATAGCAATTGATATTTAGACGGAGTACACTAATGCGCATGTGATGGATTTGCTCTGTCTGTCATATAAAATTCCGTCTCTTTACCCTTCAAATGAGCTCACAGGATGTGCAGGAAGGTGCTTCCATCTAAATTTCATCAACTATCAATGATTTGAGGGCACTCCACAACATCAAATTCCGGAGGTAATTTTGCAAAAAGGCAAAGTTTAGAGGGCAACTTACCAATCAATAGAAGTTTAGGGGGCAAAAGTGCCAAATGCTCTTAATTCCCTTTAGTACATCAAATTAGGAAAAGAATATCAGTTTATTGCAACTAGATTTAGACGTTTGCCAGCATCCCTAAACCGACATTCCAATCATTGGTTAATTCAAGTTCTATGCGTATATTGGTAAGGGCCTACTGCAAGCATTAGCAATCAATCATGACATCCAAGCCAAGAAGTGCTGGAAATCTGTAGCTTGGTTTCCATTTTAGCAATACGATAGAGTAGATGCCAGGCCAATGAAATACTATATACCTGTAGTGCTCCAGCAAACGAAGCAGCAAGGAGCAGCGGAGCAATATAGCTAGTGATGTAGGTCAAGAGGAGGCTTCCCCATATAACTGGATCCTCTTACGGAAGCATTAGTACTTGTAAACCAACTAGAAATGAATAAGCGAAAATTCATTGTTCATTTGTATTTTCTTTTCTGTTCAGTTGCATACATGCGGTTTAGTATGTCCAAGATACGTGTCACAGTGCTCCTTAAAAGCCTAGAAAATGATTCACTGAAGTAAAAATCAAGGGAATTTTTTTTCCACTTCATACATTTAAAGTACCTTGGAAGTAGCTACATATCCTAACAGGGTCGCAAGCACTGGTGTACTGCATGGTGAGGCAGCTAAAGCGAATGTAAGCCCAGCTAGATAAGCTTGGACACCTTTCAAATAATTTCACGTTTGAAACTTTGTAAGATAAAGCTAAAACCAGCTTCAACCGAACAAAAAGTTCTTCCAAAATTAGGATGAGAAGGAAAAGGGACGGTTACTTGATGGAAAATTAGAAGCTGCTTCACGGGCATCGAAATTGTCAAAAAAAGAAGGAAGTCGTAACTCAATTATCTGCAAAGTTGATATGTAAGCTTAGTCACAAAAGGAAGAGGTAAAAAAAAAGTTGGGAAAAGTTGAACAAAAACGTTCCTCCATAGCAGTATGAATTAAACTAATACCTCAAGGAGATTAAGACCCATAACAACAGCTAAACCTGAGGCAGCCAGAGGCAATCCCTGCCGTATCTGTCCGTAAGCCTCTCCAGAAAATGAGTCGGCTATACCTAATATTGCTAGTGTAGTTGCCAATCCCAACGAGAATGCAACTGAATTACCAATGACCTGACTAGGAAAGACAAAACAGTAAGAAATATTACAAGACACACTTGCGTTCATGTATACTACGTAAGAGACAATCGGGCCATCCGGGCAGCTCGATAAAACATAACCCATATCAGCCGAATGATGCTGGGAAACATAATAACAATATGTGATCCTAGTATAAATAAATATATATCACATTTCAAGTACTCCTTAAAGCATGAACTATAAAAGAGTCGATGCCTATTCACATACTTGTTCTAGTAATCATAATCATCATGCTTGAGACAGTTTCAAATTATTACCTCTGCTCTGCTTTTCCCAGAGCCAAATGCTCCTGTAAACAACCCGTATATAAGCATTAGTATAGATGATATGCATAGCAGTTATAGTACATTATACCCATAAACGGTTGACAAAAGATTTAGGGCCTGTTTGAGGAGATATCTGGAGATTGTGTTTTGAATGTTGGGTTGGAAATATGTGTTTAGGAGTAAAACTTTTGAAAAAGATATGCAAGTTGCTGATCTCTTATCTGGAGATTGTGTTTTGAATGTTGGGTCGGATCCACTTTTCTCTTCATTCTAAAAATTTTCGGTAAAATTTTCACTCCACATTTGCAAGAATGTTCTGATTACAGGTTTTATCTTCAAAATTGTGTAAGCTAGGTAGTTTTCAAAATTAAGAAGTACTAGGTAAGAGAGCAAATGCAAGTTGGCAATCAACAATTAGTATCAGAAATAAATTAAAAGAGCAAAAAAAAAAATGCTCGTCCATACCTTGAATTGACATTGAGGACCTCCACATTAGCCGCCATCGCAATATCCTTCAACGAAACGAAGCTTGGAGTATGAGCAATGGCCTTAAATTCTGACTCGATACCAATTAACTTAAGACGCTTGAATCTTAGGCCTGTTAATTTGTCATAGTAAATCAAATCATTATGACGAGGCTGGAACATCAACAAAGCTCCATTTTTAACTTATTGGTTGACAATAAAGATAATTAGGCAACCGTTGTTCCCCTGTATTATCTATGGAGAATAATCTAGTCCAAGACCCGCGCACACCATAGTCTTAATTTCATCACCCATATATCAAAGGGACCATAAAGAGTAAAATACACACAAAGACAACCTCCTAAAACTCCGATGTTCAAATCCGTTCCTTGTTGACAAGGTGATGGAAGAGAGTAGGAGTTGAACTGCTCCGCTTCCAAGTCGAAAGAAACTATACATTGTGAGCCATCTTTCCCACAAAACCAACGAAGAGCTCCATCCAGATCGACGGGTTGCGTGTTAAGTCCTGACTAAATGCTGAGACATCAAACACTACTTCTCCAAGAATCTGTCCCAAGTGTATCTGTGAAAGTTAGAAAGAGAAAGAAGGAATTTGAGACTGATAAGGAATTGAAGTCCTAACTAAATGCTGAGACATCAAACACTTCTCCAAGAATTTGTCCCAAGTGTATCTGTGAAAGTTAGAAAGAAGAAGAAGGAATTTGAGACCGATAAGAAATTGAGCTTCTATCTTAAAAGATCAACCTGTCAAGTGGAATGTTATTGTTGTAATATGTTTTTGATGTAGAACTTGAGTTTCTTTTTAACCTTAACACGCCCCCGCAAGATGGTTCTCTTTTTAGAGTCACTAATCTTGTATTCGATGGATCGAATCACTCGTTTGAGTTTAATGGGCTCTGATACCATGTGAAAGGTAGAGAGAGAAAGAAGGAATTTGAGACTGATAAGAAATTGAGCTTTCATCTTAAAAGGTTGACCTATTAAGTGAAGTGACACAATATCCTTATATGTTTGTTATTGTTGTAATATGTTTTCGATATGAGATTTGAGTTTCTTTTTATCCTTAACAGTATGTACCTCAGCCATGTTACCACCAGTCCTACAAATGCCCGTAACGAGGTCCATTGTTTGACGAATAAACACCCTAATAACCTTATATTCGTTATTCTTCAGATTGAAACCCAACCCAACACTACAAAATCTGGAGTTAGTCTTTTTATTAGAAGACTTTGGCAGATACATAAACTCATCTAGGATCGGGTTGCAAACAATGTTGTAATATGTCGTTCCGTCAATCAAGCGAAGCAAGCCATTACAAGAATTCTCAATAAAGTACCTGTGAGCTCAAACCGACTTCAACTTAATCAAGTGCTTCCTCTTCCGGATGTTTTTCATGCCAAAGATCGCTTTCTTGTCATCGCCGACATAGCTTAACATAACTTCAGCATTCCTCACCGGCATCTTTAATTTGGCGTTAAGTTTTATGTTGAGACGACAACGATTACACTTCTCCCCAACAGATCCTCACCAGCAGTATCCCGTGTCAAAACAGCAATCATCTTCAGGCTCCAACAAATACAAGGCTCTAGAAATTCGGCAAGAACTCATGTCTCGAAGCAAAAGACAGGTCTTTGCTTGTTCCAAGTGCAGCCTCGCGAATTGAGGGTCTGAAATGAGAGCATGCCAAGACTTGCACACATATTTGCACCAGACAATGCTCTTCGTTCATAGTTTCAGTGGAATGTCGACAAAGACGGTCGTTGGAAGATCAGTTATGGAGGGACCATCAGTGTTGCTGATCTCGGTTCCGCAAAATGTTGGCTTTCCTTTTCTTTTCATGGCTATTTCTGCATCATGTTCATGTACGCATTTAAATTCGATTCAAGAACTAACCAAGGAAAGAGAACTAAAAATACACATAGAAACAAATTTCGATTCAATACCAACAAGGAAACATAAATATAAAGACACACATGAAAATTGAAAGAGGAAATAGGCCAGAAAAAATGACTAATAAATGTCAGGAAAATACCCCTACACCCAAAGCTTACCAGAAAAATGAAGACAAAAGTTTTACGTACGGGAGAATAAAATCACTAGCCCTAATTTGTGTCAAAATTCAAAAATCAAAATACGTGACAATAAATACTTAGAAAGAATATTGTTACCGCAGAGTTCTTTACAAATTGTAATTAAAAAACCCACTGGGAAAGCATAAACATTCGTAAACTAATACAAACTCAAACAAACAAAAAACGAAAATAGACAAATCATTAAGTGAGACACAGAAAATGATAATCTCTTCAGAACCCCATAGCTGGGAATCAGAAATATGCATGCCCGCGGAAAAAATAATGATAATATAATAAAAATCAAATTCGACAGTGAAACAGAAATTTAAACGTCCAAGAAAAATGAAAATGTAGACTAAAGGGCCAAAATAAAGGAATTACACATCAGAAAAAGAGTGACTATTAAAAACGCATAGTTAATTTATCTCTTAAAAAAAAAAAAAGCAACATTGAACAGATACCCATTAAAAACCGGGTGGTTACACGTATAGTCTAATGGTAATATCATACCTAACTCCACATTAAAGTATAGAAATTGATTATAAATCCAAAATTTCATAATTTTAATATTTTATATCCGTATAAGCATAGATAGTATAATTTAGTACTGTAAGTATTTTATCGAATTAAGTTTCAGTCAGGATACTTTAATTATACAAATAAGTATAAATGTTTCCATATTCATTAAATTAGACACCAAATTTATGAGAATGTCCAATATAATTCAGAAGTCATACAATGCAAATTTCCCTATGTGAAGTGTTAAATTAACATTTTGTGTGAAAAAATATGTTAATTTACACCAATTATAATGATAGTATGAATAAGCTTAAGAATACAAGTATGGAAATAATCAGAATAGCCAAAAAATGGAAAGCTTTAGCCCAACCAATATAATTTATAGACTGATAAATTTAGTATAATACCGGAGAAATTAGGGTTTTGATACAACAATGTCATAATTTGATTCCATTTGAGGTTTAGAACCCTAAATAAGCAATTTAGATCAATTTCGTCACTGTTCAGAAAAACTTCACGGACTGTATAATTTTGTCTTCTATTACAATTTCAAGTAGTAAAATATTGAATTATGACCAATTAAAAAGTAAAGAATATCTATGAGCTCTAGGACACTGCTAGGAAATAAAAATATCAGTTGTTTGTGAATTAGAGAAAAATGGATATTTTACACTGTCTAAAAATATTGTTAAAAATATTTTTGGACAAAGTTTAGAACCAAAAACAAGCATTGAGCTGCATTTTCAGCTCTTTAACAGCAGCCAACCCACGGTTTTTAGAAGGCCAACAAAGCCAAGAGACATCCTTCCTTAAATCAAGGAATAGGTGTCAAAATTTTGTGGTAAAAATTTTTAGGTGATGTCATGAATAGTTCTTAGATTTACGTGCATTTGTGGCAATATTTTCAGCCACTTTTCAGCTGAGAACTCCGGATCCTTAGCTGAAGGAAATCAGCCAATCTCATGCCATTTAACCAAGTTTAACTTTGCTTAAGTGAGTTGAGAAAAAGTAATTAAGTGCAATTAGCCCTATGTATATATAAGCAAATCAAGTCATTTAGTGTTTATTTTGCAAACCTTTCTCTCTTTTCTCAGCAAAAAAACGTCCATCTCTCACCTCTCACACTCTCAAAACTCCAACACCTCCCACACACTTAAATCTAGAGGATTATTTGAGGTAAAATCTCCTAAACTCATCCTCTTAGTTTCAAGCACTAATTTATGCTCAGAACCAATGCATAGGAATTTGTTATTGGGTTGTAATAAGTTTTATATTTATGTTATTTAAGTTTTTATTTAAGTTTTTATGTTGATTGGCTTAGAGCTAAAGGATGATTGCATTCAAAATGATTTTTGGTTATGCTCACGCCTTAGAGACATATTTGGAGGTGTCTAAACCAAGTAACAACCGTTTCAAAACCGGTCCAAATTTTCACTTATGGTTTCACGCTCCAATAACCATGTAAATTTCGTTTTTGTCTTTAGTCATAAACTACAAAGTTTTAGATCTGGATGTTATGAACAATTCATTCTCAAATAGCCATTCTCAAATTCGGAATTTAAGATCACGTTTCAAGCTATTTTCCAAAACTGAACAGAAACTTGAGTAAACCTGCACAGCCGCGGATTTTAGTCCAAATGAGGGTCTTAGCTTTTTCTCAAATCTTGAAAGTTTTAGATCTCTTAAAATCTAAAGGTTCCACGGTGATCATTTTGTCTAACAACATCTCTAGAGTATACTTCTAGGACAATTTACAAACTTTCGTAAGAAATAAGATATCATAATAAGAGGATCTCTTACCCACGGGTTTGGGCCGGAAAGAGTATCTTAGAGGCTGAACTAGATTTAAATCAAAACCGTTACGTTTTAGATCTTGATGAGATCTAAGAGTTTCATGAAGATCATTTTATCTAAAAATGTGGTTAAATTTGAGTTTCGGGCTAATTTTAAAAAACAGGCAAAACTGGAACAATGTTCCTTGAATAAGGATTTAGCCACGGGTTTTTATACATATGAACAAGTTAGAGACCAACTTATCTTTTGGTCAAAAAAATGAACGTTTTAGATCTGGATGGGATCTAAAAGTTTTGTGAAAATGACTTTCACCAAAAATGCCTTTAATGTACTGTTTATATGGATTTACAAAATTGGTCCCAAACCGAAAATAAAATAGTTTTGTCTCAGTTTTTCAAAGGAAAGTGTAAGATACAAGCTAAACAAAGTTTTGACCAAAACTGGAAAGTTTAAGATCTATGAATTTTAAATAAGTTTTATGAAGATAATATTTTCTGAAAATGTCTTTAAAGAATAGTTTCATGGTGATTTATGAACTGCTGGAAAATAGGAAAATTCTTGATTACAAGATTTTCCAAGCTTTAGTTTTCACAGAAAATAAGCACGTTAGATTTTGAATTAGGCTTTAAGCCAAGCATAAAAGATTTAGATCTCGATGAGACCCACAAGTTTTATGCATGAAGAAGTTTTTATAAACAACTTAATGAGACAATTTGATGTGATTTACGGAATCAATTGAAAATAGTGAATTTTTCATACTTCACACTATATAGTTATGAAATTTAAGCAAATGATTGTGTCAAATATTTAATAAGTTTTTAGTTGAAACACGAAACTTAAAGATCTATCTAAGATCTACAAGATTCGTGAAGAAATCTTTTTATAGAAAATGTATTTATTTTAAGCAGAATTTTAGATAGCTCTCATAACATGCATTTGATTTTGAGCAAAGCATGGTATTTATATAATACTTTAAAATACATAAGTTTGCGTAAGAAAGTTTTCTCAAAATGCGTTTCTATAAAAAAAAAAAATGTGTTTTGTAATGTATTTATTTTAAGCAGAAATCTTTTTAAAGAAAATATATTTATTTTAAGCAGAATTTTAAATGGCTCTCATTATGTACATTTGATTTTAAGCAAAGCACGGTATTTATATATTACTTTAAAATGCACAAGTTCACGTGAGAAAGTTTTCTCAAAATGTGCTTCTATAAAAGATAGCATTTTATCATGAAGTTTTATGACATGAAAATTGGTAAAAGCCCATATCTTTGGTATAGTATGATAAATCGATCTTCACATTTAATTATATCAGACTGTTGAAAATAGTTTGGGATAAAGATATCACATAAATCAAGATAGTCAGACCGTTAGATTTTTTTATTAGTCGAAGTAGGACTAAGAGCTCAGTTTTAGCTTGAGAGTCCCAAAAGATATTGGTCAATGCTTAACGGGAGATTTTTATATATAGATTTTAATAATCAAATGGGCTTGTAGGCCCAATGCTCTCAGACCAAACAACATGATGATTTGATTAATCATTTAAGATAGATAAATAGCTAATTAAATTCTAATGTAGAAATTTAATTAGCTAAATTAAATACTTATACTCGTCATGGGTGTTTAAAACAGGACGTGGACCTGTTATTTCATCAAAAGATTACGACGGGAAAAATACTATGACGTGAAAACAGGTAAGTACAAACTTTACCTACAGTATGAAAACTATAGTTTTCAATCTTAAATGTTTTTATGAAATGCACTCCATGATTAATGTGATGTACGTTTGAATAGTTTTATAAGATGCTAGTTTTAAATTGTTTTATTCAATGCAAGTTATGAATTGTTTTAAGTATGATATGTTTTAAGAAGTGCAAGTCTTAAGTCGTGTTTTAAATATATGCTTTATGATATGTTTTTAAAACATATGTTTTACGAAAATATGTTCCATGATGATATGTTCAAGTTCTATATTTAAGATTTATGCTAAAGTATGACATATTGCGTACTTTTATGCTTGATGCCATGACTTACATGTTTTAAGACTATCATGATATATGTCTCAATTTTATAGCTGTGAGAATTTATGTTGAAGTATGACATACTACATACTCACCATAAAATAATTAACAAGATTAAGATAAGACAAGTTAAGTGTGTCATACCAACCTTTCACATGGAGAGGAACAGTTCAATTAATTTCAGTTGATCTGGAGCAAGTTCAGTTTATGATTTTGGTGTTATTGGGGACCTTGCAAACTCTCATAGCCCAATGATCATGCACATCCGGTACATACACCAGGGCCCATAGCCAAGATAAGATAAGAAAATCTATAATCAATAACAATGGATAATTCACAATTACATATAAATAGATTATGCATGTTTTGTGATATGTTTTTAATTATTTTGCGAGGATATTCTTGTACTTACTGAGCTAAAGCTCACCATAGAATGTTATACTTTAGGTAAGAAACCCATAATTAAAAAAGATGGACTGAGCAAGCTACAGAGAGAGTGCGAAGGGCGGTCATGGATGTTACTGCATAGTTATTTCCACATTTTGAACAACATATATATTTTAATCTAAGTGTTTATGGTGTATACCATTTAAGTATTTTTAATATGCTATTTAAATTTCTATTAATAAGTAACTATTACTAATCAAGTATTGACAGTAAGTTCTAAAACTACTAAAAAGATTTTATGATGTCTTTTCAACATATATAAGTTGTACAATTATAATGGTAATTACTATTATGGTGGTAATTACAGAAAAATACATCTTTCTATAAGGGGAAAAAAAAAGAAAGAAAAAGAAGAATTCCACAAATTTTTAAATCTTATGAGATAAATAAGTAAATTAAGTAGTTTAAGTAAGTTAAGTAACGGCCAGTAAGGTGGGTCGTTATAGCCGGTGGGGATGGGCTTCCATTTATAAAAAAGTTTTGAAATGTTTTGTCAAATAATAATCTGGTGTGATAAATTATATAATTATTTGATGTATCTTTTTAATCTTAACCATTCAAAATCAATCGATGGTCAAAAACTTTTACCCTATTGATGGGGAAAAGTTGGAGGGAAAAGTTGGAGGGTCTCATTGTAAAATCACCCTTAAATATGAATCAAATTTGTATTCTTTTTACATTTTATTTTTTGTTTGATTACGTTTTCAATCCGTAATGGTAGAATTGTGATCTTACATTTTCGAAAGATATATATACAGATATATGAATAATATTATCTCAAAATAAACTTCCCTAATGAGATTTCTTTCAGATATTATGGTATCAAATTGAAAAAACTGTTAAACCATGGGTTGGATAACGATACTTTCAGGGCACTAATCACTACTGATTACAGTGAAAGTTACCAAAACCAAGCTATAATACCAATACTACCATTTGTATGTGGCCACCAAAGGCTTGGAAAGGGTTGGCATAATAACTACATTGAGTAATATTAGGGACACAAAATCTAATTCCAAACTTTTTTTAATATCAACTTATGTGTTATATTTTTATTGATAAATATAATTAATTGATATATTTATACTTTAAATATTTATCAATGAAAAAAAAAAAAAAAACGACAACTCAAATGCAATATGAGTTGGTAAGTTAGGATTAGAATTCTGGGTTTGCTCTTGGCTAGTTCCAGATTCTTGGCCCTAAGGAAAAGCCTGGGACAATTAAGTAAAGGCCTAGGCAGCGGGTAATGCTTCCTGGTTAGCCGAAGGGGGTGTCCGGCATTGGAGGTGGTGCCGCGATGCTACTCACGGGTGCATAGCTTAGGGCAAATCTATTGCATTTGAACCTTGATGGTGGGTCTGGTGGAGCAGTGGTAGCGGGGTGATTGCCTCGCTCAATTTTTTACCGGGATAGAAGGTGGCTCTTTGTTACTAACGTGGTGGCATATTATTGACGGTGACTCTGTTTCATCATGACATTGCTTCTCCAAGCCCCTTTGGTGGCATTAGCCGAATTTACGCCAATGGTCTAACTGTGTTGTATGGTTTGTGTCTCCTTTTGGTAGTTGTCTACTTTTCTAAAGGCGGTGTTATTTTCACAAACTATGTGTAGTCAATTGTTGGTGTGTTTTTTGTTTTGTTTTGTAACAAGTATGGTGGTGCGATTTTACTTGTGTGTCGTACTCATTTGAGTTGTTTATTGGTGGTTTAGGTGTAGTGAACCGCTATATTTGTTTTTGTTCGGTATAATAGATGGCCTTACTACTACAAGTTATTGACTCTTAGTAATTTAGAAGATTTTGAACGTCTAGTCAAAATAAACCATATGTGTACTCAATTTTATTGGTGTGCCGAGGTCGTTTTGCTTTATAGTCTCGACTTTCGTCGTTTCTAATTAGATGTTATTGATTGATTCGCGTTTTTTCCCCCTCATGTATCACTGGTCATGTGATGGATAAAGGCTTGGAAAGGTGTGAAATTAATGGATAGACCCACTCAAAACATGATGTTAAGCTTCTGGCCACATGCCATTTGACTCTAGGAGAATAGAGAATAGAGAATAGCAACGAAGATCAACAGGTTTATCTAGAAATTTATTTATCAACAATTAAACAGATAAGTTACATTAAAACTATGATATGTACTATTTACGAGGGTAAAATTATTTTATGTATAACCCACTGTATTTAATAAATTTTTGCAACCAAACCAAAAGGTATTGGTTTGCTCGGTTTAATTTAAAGAATAACAAAATTTTTGAAATTTGCTATCAAAGTTTTTCATACGATTTCAAAGTTAATATTTAACTAAACATAACAAGCATTCAAATATTATAAAATTTTTTCGGCCACAATGATAGTATCCAAATTATTTAATTTTGATGGTTACAAATATAATGTAGCAACAATTTTACATATGACTCTACTACTATAAAATGTAGAATTTGGACCCATCCTTATTACTTTTTTTTTTTTCTAGAGATTTGCAATATACATTGAACTATTTTAAACCCATAATAATAACAATAAATATCATAATTGCAGATATAGTCTAGTACTTTTTCTTGATAGAGTTTGTCCAATTGAGGTAAAATGATTATGTCATACTATTGATTCTTTAGTATTCAAATTACTATTTGGGAAGGTATGTAGCTTACACTTATTTTGGATGGATAAAATATTTATTTGCAGGATAGATATATAATTTGTGATTTTAAAATCAAACAAACTATTCCCTTGCAGGTAATTATATTATTAACAAAATATTCCCTCCCAAGCAATTATGTTATTTATTATTATTTTAAAGGTTAATTTTAACCTTGGATCTCAAACTATTTTTTTGTTCCATTTGGTCCCCAAATTTCATAATGTAACAAACTATACCCGATCAACCAAGAAGTCCCACTTTGGGCTCATCTGTCATTAAATTGTTTAAAATTCCACAAAATCAACCATTTGACTCTCACATGCCTAGTTAATCACGGGTTTCTGAAGATAAAATCATACTCTAAAAAGTAAGTATAAATAAAATTTTAATCCAAATGTTTGGCTAGCCAACGAGCTCGTGGAGATAGAGCACAAATTAAATAAGAGTCACAATTTTCACTTTTAAACTTATTATTAGGTTTGATTTTTCTTTTTAAAAATTAAAAATTAAAAAAAAAACCTTTAATTAACCAATCAAAAGTGGATCAAATACTTCACTCTAGAGTTTTCAGGGATTTATTATGAAGGTTTAAACGATATGTCAAATATAAACGGATCTAATAGTCTCATTACAAGAACTAACCATATATCAAATATATACCTGTTCATTAAGTTCTAATAAAAAAACAAGCCAAGCTTTTTGAACTGCCAAAACTATCATATGCAATTTTCGGATATGAAACTACCAAGAGCAACAAAACGGAAATTCACAACAAAGCCAGTGGCATGCCGTGGTAGTAGCTTTTCAACTATCAGTTCTCAAAAAAAGTTCAAGAACTCCAAACCATCAGCCACAAGTGCCAGCTCCATTCTTCTTTCCTATCCTAAAATGACTTTGAAATGACACACAAAAAAGATGAGAAAGGAGTGAGAATCATAAGCGACGAGGCTGCGTTCTCGTCCTTCCAAGCACAAGAGGATAAGTCTCTTCCACGAGTCATAACTTTCCGCACCTGAATCATCAACAGTAAAATATGTAACATCTCATTAGAAGGGATTGTTGAAGAAAGTTTCAGAGCAAACTAATGCTTAACTTACACTGCAAACAACGGAAATCAGGATCAAACTCAAAGATAAATCAATGCATGTCTTATCAACCAAAACAAATGAAAGAAAATACTGATTACAGATTTAAACTCCAAAATTGCATAATATATCCACCTCTATTGGTAATCTCACGTAAGCAAAGATATCCCGTAGGTGACGAGGACAAAATATATCCACTCAATAATTATATCTTTGCATTATTATGTCTATCAAACATAGTCTTGAAGCAATGCTTGGATATACAGCGAATAAAAATAGGCAGAGGAGGATTAAAACTTAAAAAATCAAAGAAAAAAGAGGCAGACCAGCTTCCAGAAAGCATACTAGATGAATGTCGAAGAAAAAGAAAAAACCACATGAAGTTCTAGGTAAGAAAGCAAACGTAAAGTGGCGATTAACAATTAGAATCAGAAATCTCATCCATACCTTGAATTGACATTGAGTACCTCAACATTAGTTGCCATAGCAATATCCTTCAAAGAAATGAAGCTTGGAGTATAAGCAATGGCTTTAAATTTCGACTTAATACCAATAAACTTAAGATGCTTGAATCGTAGGCCTCTTAATTCATCAAAATAAATCAAATCATTAAGACTAGGATCGAACATCAACAAGGCTCCATTGTTTAAGTAACTTATTGGTTGACAACGGAAACAAGAAGGTGGCCCTAGATCACTTGCACAATCAATGGAGAACAATCTAGTCCAAGACTCGGAGTTGCCATAATCTTTCATCACCCATATATCAATGTGACCATAAGCATCCGTATAATAGACATGAAGAGAAACTCCTAAAACTCCCATTTTCAAACACGCTCCTGGCAGACGAGGTGGTGATGGAATAGAGAAGGAGTGGAACTGCTCCTCTTCCAAGTCGAAAGAACCTATACATTTCAAGCCATCCTTCCCATAAACCCAATGAAGAGCACCATTGAGATAGACAGGTTTGCGTTCGAAGTACAGATTAAATGCCGAGATTTCAACACTTCTCCAGGAATCTGTCCCAATTGTGTGTATCTCAGCCATGCTACCACCGAGTCTCCTTGAAAAGCCCATAGCAGGGTCCGTTGTCAGACGAGAAAACATCCTAATAACCTTATACTGATTTTTCTTCGGATTGAAACCCAACCCAACACTAAAATATACGGCGTTATCCTTTTTGTTAGAGGACTTTGGGAGATATATAAACTCCCCTAGGATTGGGTTGCAAATAACAGGGTCGCCATATCCCGTTTCGTCAATCAAGCAAAGCAAGCCATTACAAGAATTCTCAATAAAGTACTTGTGAGCCAACACTGACTTCAACCCAATTTGATTCCTATTCCGGTTGTTTTTTATGCCAAAGATCGCATTCATATCATCACCGGCATGACTTAACATAACTTGGGCATTCCTCACTGGCATCTTTAATTTGGCTTTCACTTTTATGTTGAGGCGACAACGATTACACTTCTCCTCAACAGAGCTGCACCAGCAGTATCCCGTGTCCAAACTGCAACCATCTTCTGGCTCCAACAAGTACAGGGCTCTAGAAATTCGACAATAACTCATGTCTCGAACCAAAAGTCAGGTCTTTGCTTGTTCCAAGTGCAGCTTAGCAAACTAAGGGTCTGAAATGAGAGCATGCCAAGATTTGCACACACATTTGCACAAGGCAATGCTCTTCGTACATAGTTTCAGTAGAATATCGACAAAGACGGTCATTGGAAGATCACTTATGGAGGGACCATCAGTGTTGATGATCTCAGTTCCACAAACTGTTGGCGTTCTTTTTATTTTCATGGCCATTTCTGCAACCTGTGGATGTATGTATTTAAATTCGATTCAGACACTAGCCAAGGAGAAAGAAATAGAAATAGAAATACACAAACGAATTTTGATTCAAAGACCAAGAAGAATACATAAAACACACATGAAAATTGAAAGAGGAAATAAACCAGAAAAAATGACTAAAAAATACCTAGAGAGAAAACTATTGCCTTAAGAAAGCAATGCAGAATTCTAATCAAATTCTAATTACAAAAGCCACCAGGAAAACAGAAACATTCATAAACATATACAAACTCTTCATCCAAAATATAAACACACACACACACACACACACACACACACAAAACAAAAAAGAAAAAAGAAAACAAACAAACAAAACAAAACAAAACAAAAACGAAACAAAAACGAAAATAGACAAATGATTAAGTAAACACTGAAAAAGATAATCTCTTCAAAAACCCATATCAGGGAATCAGAAATATGCATGACCATAGAAAGAAAAAAAATAAAAAAGAAAAAACCCAGTGAAACAGAAATATAAAAATCCAAATGGAAATGAAAAATATAAATGGAAAATACATCAGAAAAAGAGACTGTTAAAAATGCATAGTTGATTTCTTCCATTTCAAAAGGCAAAATTTCAGAAGAACAAAAGAAAAAACAGGGATTTACCTCTGGACCAAGTTGGATTCTTTTGGGGTTTGCTTTGCTTTTACGTCTTCCCTGAAAATAAAAACTAACAATTATTCGAACTTCTCCCCAATTATTAAAAGAAATAAAAACATAAAAAACAAAAACCCACCTCCTCTTCCGATGTACTTAGTGCTCAAGTCAAGAGTCGAGCATAAGTTGTTCTTTCCCGACAAAAAAATATTAAAAAATAATAATAATAAAAGAGAGAAGAAAAACCCTTTGCCATGTCTCTTTGGTAGCCCAAGCAAATTATAAATAAATGAAAAAAAATAGAAATATAAATATAGCATATTGGTACTTGTATTAGACATTTTTATAATTTGATACCTTAATGTTTGAGAAATTTCTTTAAGGTATCAATTGTTTTGAAAAATATCATTTACGTACCTTGAGTCTCTTTCTGGAGACATAAATGATGCTCTTTTAATTTTTTTTTTTTTAAACAGAGATCATATATATTTAAAACATGGTAAATAAACTTATATATGAACGGATTTTTTTTTCTTGTAAATTTTGTTTAGTTAATTTTTAAAATTGAAATAGTAGAATTGTCATTTTATGTTTCAAAAAGATGTTTGAGATAGATGAGTGATATTTTTCGTAAATAATAAGTACCTTAATGTGATTTTTCAAACGTTAAGGTATCAAAATAAAAATAAAAAAATGTTAAACTATAGGGTACCACAGGGACCCCATGTTTCATTATCTGTGGTGGTGCCCCTATTTGGCTAAGTGACTCGATCAATTGTGTAATTTTTTTTTTTAGGGGAATGATCAATTATATAGTTTAATTGAGATAAATGGGTAGAAATTAATAAAATAGGGTAGAGCAAAATGGATGATTAATATACTAAAAAATTGTTTGTAAAAAGTAAGGTACTTGATTTATGTTTTATTTTTTTGTCGATCAAAAGGGGATTGTTGGTTTTATCTCATCTCCGTTTTCTAAGTCTACATAAGAATATCGATAATTACTAATAAAATGAATAGGGTTTTAACTAATTCCACTCGAAAGGTTAGTCAATTTTATGCAAATCATCGTGGGTCTAATATTGCATGATACGATGGCCTATTGATACTATGATCTGGCAAGACCTTCTACACTAGGGTTGTAAAGTATTAAAAGGAGGAGGGACATCTTGGGAGTGATAGGTATCCTTACGAACACCTCAATCCATTGGTGGTGTAAATGATTTTTTTTTTTTAACTACAAACTATCAATTTAATATTTCGTCTTGCTTGAAACTATATTTTTAATATTAGAAATAATGGGATACATGTGAAATAAAGATCATATATATATATATATGATTTTTATGTACGAGCATCTCCTAAGCTTCTTGAATTTGGTAATTTAATCCCTAAACTTTTTTTGCCGTGGAATTCAACCTCTCGAACTTACAATTCTTGACATTATGGGTCCTTTTGCCCATGTGTAAAAAATTTTAGACAGTTTTTTGCACGTGACAACATAAAAGAAATGCATTGTTGGTCATTTTTACTTAATTTCAATACAAATTCATTTGATGCCCTCTTCCTTCAAGTTGGGTTAAGATCAACACAGATGGTGCTGCTTTTGGTAGTCTAGATCTTATGAGTTTTGGTAGGGTTTTCGCACTTATGGAGGCCTTTTATCAAAAGTTGCTTTGCTATTCCTCTTGATGTTTGTTTTGGATTTGAGGCCAAGTTAGCAGGGACACTTCATGCCATTGATGTATTGTCGTTTCAATGGAAAAAGCTGTGGCCGGAGAGCAATTCATCTTACGCGATTTCTCTTCTTGTCTCTTAAATCTCATAAAGTTCCCTGGCATTGACATCTTGCAGCCCCTTGTTTTATTCCCTCGTTTGTTGTCGATGATGTTTCTAGTTTATTACAGATTCTGTTGATTTATGCACTCCTCTGTTGTGAGGTTGTTACATTGCGAACACGTACATTCTTTTTTCCTTTCTTAGATTTTTCCTATCGGTTTTACGGACAAGAATTTTAATGAGATCTATAATGCATAGTTTAAACTATGTTTCCTGCCTTGGTTTTTGTTTTGCATTACTTCCTCACTCGATTTTTCATTTTAGTTTCATTCACCCTCGATTTTTTTTTTTTTCGATGGGTTGTTATGCATTATGGCTAGTATTGACTTTTTGTAATCTTTTTTATTTAGTTAATAATATTTTCGTATTAATAGGGTGGTGCTAACTACTAAGTAGATACTGAACTAGACAGGATATCTCAGTGTATTCACTAATTCTCGTCATCAACAACCTTTATTAATAGAAAAAAAAAAAAAAAGGCTATTAAAGGAATGAAGATGATTACTCGAGATTATTTTCCAATTCGCCCTGATTTTACTTTGCAATTTCTGTGGTTTATGTTTTTGGGAAAATCAATACAACAACAAAGTTTCTACATAGACATAGAGGCCGGGAAAAGTCTATCCAAGAAAGTATACACACCCCCTCCTAATAGAAGAGCACCACTGCAAAAAGTCAAAAAAGAAATAATAATGAAAAAAAGAGCTTAGGACTCTGAAAAATGAGTAACGCAGCAGAGAAAAACACATTCTAGTTGCTTCAATATGTATTATTCATTCAATCACTACTAGGGACTGGTCAGAAAGTGGATTAGTAACTAAAGATATGCAAATGTAAGTCGAATGACAATATCGAATAATTACAATAGAGTGATGAAGTTACCTTACTGGGTTGATCCATGCCGAGAACTTGCGAAACGAAAGTAGACTCTGCACAATTATCGGATCAAATTTTGCTCAACTGAAACTTTGATAAAATAATGATGCATATATATATATATACACATGCACACTTTTACCTGCTAGATTATATTTTTGGATTGGCTGTTGCTCCATGAACTTTTAACTTTGATAAATTACCACCTGAATTTTATGAAGTGTTGCAAAAATCCCCCCAAGACTATGATAGCAATTGATATTTAGACGGAGTACACTAATGCGCATGTGATGGATTTGCTCTGTCTATCATATAAAATTCCGTCTCTTTACCCTTCAAATGAGCTCACAGGATGTGCAGGAAGGTGCTTCCGTCTAAATTTCATCAACTATCAATGATTTGAGGGCACTCCACAACATGAAATTCCGGAGGTAATTTTGCTAAAAGGCAAAGTTCAGAGGGCAACTTACCAATCAATAGAAGTTTAGGGGCCAAAAGTGCCAAATGCTCTTAATTCCCTTTAGTACATCAAATTAGGAAAAGAATATCAGTTTATTGCAACTAGATTTAGACATTTGCCAGCATCCCTAAACCGACATTCCAATCATTGGTTAATTCAAGTTCTATGCGTATATTGGTAAGGGCCTACTGCAAGCATTAGCAATCAATCATGACATCCAAGTCAAGAAGTGCTCGAAATCTATAGCTTGTTTTCCGTTTTAGCAATACGATAGAGTTGATGCCAGGCCAATGAAATACTATATACCTGTAGTGCTCCAGCAAACGAAGCAGCAAGGAGCAGCGGAGCAATATAGCCAGTCGTGTAGGTCAAGAGGAGGCTTCCCCCTATAACTGGATCCTGTTACGGAAGCATTAGTACTTGTAAACCAACTAGAAATAAATAAGCGAAAATTCATTGTTCATTTGTTTTTCCTTTTATGTTCAGTTGCATACATGCGGTTAAGAATGTCCAAGATACATGTCACAGTGCTCCTTAAAAGCCTAGAACATGATTCACTGAAGTAAAAAATCAAGGGAATTTTTTTTCCACTTTATACATTTAAAGTACCTTGGAAGTAGCTACATATCCTAACAGGGTCGCAAGCACTGGTGTACTGCATGGTGAGGCAGCTAAAGCGAATGTAAGCCCAGCTAGATAAGCTTGGACACCTTTCAAATAATTTCACGTTTGAAACTTTGTAAGATAAAGCTAAAACCAGCTTCAACCGAACAAAAAGATCTTCCAAAATTAGGATGAGAAGGAAAAGGGACGGTTACTTGATGGAAAATTAGAAGCTGCTTCACGGGCATCGAAATTGTCAAAAAAAGAAGGAAGTCGTAACTCAATTATCTGCAAAGTTGATATGTAAGCTTAGTCACAAAAAGAAGAGGTAAAAAAAAAGTTGGGAAAAGTTGAACAAAAACGTTCCACCATAGCAGTATGAATTAAACTAATACCTCAAGGAGATTAAGACCCATAACAACAGCTAAACCTGAGGCAGCCAGAGGCAATCCCTGCCCTATCTGTCCGTAAGCCTTTCCAGCAAATGAGGCGGCTATACCTAAGATTGCTAGTGTAGTTGCCAATCCCAACGAGAATGCAACTGAATTACCAATGACCTGACTAGGAAAGACAAAACAGTAAGAAATATTACAAGACACACTTGCGTGCATGTATACTACGTAAGAAACAATTGGGCCATCAGGACAGCTCGATAAAACATAACCCATATCAGCCGAATGATGCTGGGAAACTTAATAACAATATGTGATCCTCGTATAAATAAATATATATCACATTTCAAGTACTCCTTAAAGCATGAACTATAAAAGAGTCGATGCCTATTCACATACTTGTTATAGTAATCATAATCATCATACTTGAGACAGTTTCAAATTATTACCTCTGCTCTGCTTTTCCCGGAGCCAAATGCTCCTGTAAACAACCCGTATATCAGCATTAGTAGAGATGATATGCATAGCAGTTACAGTACATCATACCCATAAACGGTTGACCTTGTTTGGGGAGACATCTGGAGATGGTGTTTTGAATGTTGGGTTGGAAATGTGTGTTTGGGAGTAAAACTTTTGAAAAAGTTATGTGATCAAAAGTTATGTGATATAGAAAATTATGCAAAAATTTAAAACGTGTTTGGAAAAAATATGCAAAATGGATCTTGTTTTGTTTGTTTCATCGTTACGAGCATTTTGACATAAAAATCATCTCATTCCGATTTGAAATGAGAAAGTTATGGACTTCTAAAGTTTGAGTTCTTGGATAATGGAAGAGAGGGAAAATTAGATATAAAGTTGGAATTTTGAAATCCAGAAGATGAAACACCATCTTTGGATGGCACCCCAAACGGGTACTTAATGTATATTGCTTACCAATGTAACCAAGGGTCAGTGGTAGAACACTTAGAGTACAAGGAGAAAGACTGGTTACGAGCCCTGCCCCGAAAATAACTGCCAAACTGAGGGAAAAAGGAGCAAAGCACAAAGAAAACTTTGACTCCTAGTTGATTTATTAAGTTCACAAGTACAAACTTGGTACTAGAAATTGAGGGCCAGAGCAGAAACGAACCTAGTGAAACTTAGGGCAGATAACTGGTCCTGGACAGCTACATTAGCCTGTTGTCCAGCGGAATAAAGGAAGCCTCCAAACCAATCTCCCAGGCCTCCATCAGACAGAGTATAAACTGGAATAATGGCATTTTCCTGACTTGCAAAAAGAAATTCAGTTCCCAGATCTATGAAAGTATAGCTAGAAAGAAAAACTTCTATAATATGATTTTTGGGCAGTAAAATTATTATAGTTTCCAGGGATACTACTATAAGTATAATTCATAAGCTCCTTCACAGTTTTAAAACTTCAATAAAAAAGAAAATCCTATGCGATCTGCATGAAAATATTACCAAAGACAGAGTTCAAAAGAAAGGATTTATTATTCAGACAGAGTTAGTGCAAAACAAAAATAAAATAAAAAATCTTGCACTCACTGCATTTGCCGCATCAACTGCAACCAAATTTGCCACTGAAAAAAGTACAAGAGAGGAAATTGATTACAAGCAACAACTTTGAGAAGCTGTGAAATGCTCATAAATTAATTGGGAGTCAAAAAGAGGACAAAAAAAGAAGGTTATGTGGTAACTCTGTAACTAAGAAGAAACCGAAACGCAAGTAAATTATAACCAGCATTATCAATCTACCAACTCGAAATATGTACAGAAACTTCCTTAGGAAGTTGCTAAACTATACACAACTAAGCTCAAGTTAATGTCTTCTATCCCATCAAAACGTCATTCACTCATTCTCCTCACGATTTCAAATATAAATAAAGAGTTAAGAGATGCAGATCTCACATAATACGGAAAATTTGTAAAATTTTCTTTTTAAGTGTCATTTAACCAAAGAAAAAAGAAGCAAAACATATGCAGAAGATCAAAACCATTACCTGCCATGGCACTTATTACAAATGTGTTAAATTTAAGGCTGCCACTTCCATCATTCGTTGACAATGGAGCAAGGTCTTTGCATTGATTCTCGTCAGCGGAGAATCCCTTGAGCGATGCCATTGGCACCAAATGCTTACCTTGAAAAATCCACAAGTAGAAAGAAATTCTGTTATGGAATACAAATACTACCGAATGAAAATTGCAAATCACTCTGATGCTTAATAGTCTTTTATCTCTCTTCTTAGGGCCCGTTTGAACTACGGTTCCAACCATGTTTTCTAGGTTGGTTTCCAAAATTCCAACTCCAACTTGCATACAAGTCTCACATATCTCTTGTTCTTTGTTCCATTTTTATAAAACTCAAACTTAAAAAATCCATAACTTTTATTTATTTCAAGTCAAAATAAGATGATTCTCATCTCTAAACACTTACAACAACGAGAGGAACGAAACAATATCATATTGCCTATTTTTTTTCCCTACGCATATTAAATCATTTTCAATTCATATTTCAACCAAGTACAAATTTCCAAAACTCCAACTCCAACCTTCATTTCAAACGTGCCCTTAGATGTAAGATTATACAAACAACAATAACTAAGCAATGAAGAAAAATGAAAACAAAAAAAAAAAAAAAAAAAAAAAAAAAGGATAAAGCTTGGTATATAGTGCCCTTGCAATTGGAAATCAAACCTCGCAAAGAACTCAATGAAACTCATCAAATCAACACCGTTAGATCAAGAGAAATACGATAACTTGTCGGTATTTTCCAATAATTGGTCTTTTTTTTTTTTTTTTCGAAATTTCTTTAGACAACAGGAAAAATTGAGACCAAAGAGACTGACCTAGGGTGCTTCTGCGACCGCTCTTGAAGGTTGAAATTCTGTGAGAACTAACTCCATAGCAACCGCAACAGTTTAGGGCCAAACTCATCTTTAAGATGATTAGCCAGAAAGAAAGCAACAATCTTTAGAAATCCAATGAAACAAAGTTTCAAACTTTTGGGTTACTTTCTCTCTCGTTTTTCCTGGGTTTTTTCTCAGCAGCCAAACAGCTGGTAATAGATTTTTTTCAACAGAAGAATCACCGTCGACAGAGAGTAGTGTTGAAACCGAGAGTCAAATGGAACTTAAGCCTACTAGCCAAGGTGAAGATATTTCCGTTTTTGTTTTTTATTTTTTATTTTTTAATTTATATACACTACGATAACAAGTTTTTTTTTTTTTTTTTCTTCTTCTTCTTCTTCTTCTTTCTTCCTCCTCCTGAGACACTACACCATAGTGTTTGTCAACTAGTGATAGTTTTCGCTCGGTTTAATTTTAATTAAATTATATTTTTTATCTTATTTTTTATTTTTATTTTTTATTTTTTAAAATTAATAAAATTTATACATAATTTTTAAAAAATTAATTAATTTAATTTAAAAATCTCATCTCTAATTAATTTATCAAAACTGAGGTTAAGTTGTATCATCATGTGATAAGGAAAAGCACCAAAAAAAAAAAACGTTTGTTTTCATTTTAGTTCATTTTGAGAGAGAAGTCATTTTATACGGAAATAAAAAGTAATTTTTGTTTGATTTTAAAACTATATTTAGATGTATAACTAAATTGTTTATTCTGGAAATGAGAGAAACTTTTGAATCCAAAAAGTATTACGGTATAAAATAGAATTAAAATGAACATAAAATAAAAATGTCAAAGCGAGGGGAGGGTAATCTAAAAAAAATGAACCTCATTTTCATAAAAAATGATATTTCATTTTAGAATGTAATTCTCAAATGTCATTTTCATTTTCATTTATAAATAAAAATAAAATGAGCACGAAACAAACGACCCCAAATTTTTCCCAAAAAAAAAAAAAGCTGCAGTATTAAGTTAAAAAGGAAAATATACAATTTAGCTAAAATATCACATTTACCTATCTTTATATAAAAATGCGAGCTCCTGTATAAATCAATCACAAAATATTATTGAAGCATTTAAGTTTTAAAAAATAACAAGTTTACCTTCTCAATATGTTTTAAATGTTATTTTATATATGACTTAATTCAAAAAGATTAAAGAATAATATATCACAATGATCAAATAAAAATTACAATCAAACAAATACTCCAATCATTTTGACAACGTTTTTAGTTTTATGATTAGTTTATTTGATAGTTTAGCTAAGAATTAGGACTTGTTTCGCAAAGTTTTCTAGAAATTATTTTTAGACCTGCCTAAGTCCAAAAGCAGCTTCTGTAAATGTTTAGATGATATATTAGAAGAGCTTTCAGTCTTTAAAAGTGTTTCCTGTCAAACTGAAAAATGTAACTTCTAGAAAAGCTCTTTTGAGTATATTTTAAAATTTATAACAAAATTTAAATTAAACATTATAAATTTTATTTAATATTTTTAATATTTATTAGAATATTTTAGAAATCATTTTGACATATTTATTTTTTTTGGTTTTTTTTATTAGCTAGAAGCAAAATAAAAACTTTGTGAAACGGATCCATAGAACGACAAGAGTATGGAAAACGATCATGAAAATGCACAACCATCAATAAAGTGACCGAGGATAAACAACAACAAATATAAACACACAACTAAAGGCGTTAAAAAAAACGACAACAACCAAACAAAAAAAAAAAAGAAAGAAAGTAAAAGGATGAACAAAAATGATAAAATTAAAAGAGTGGAACGTTAAACGACAGGGAATTAAATATATATATATATATCGAAGAAAAAAAAATGAAGAAAACTTCATAAAACTAACAATCACCAAAACGGATAAATGATGACAGTGGATAAAAAGACAATGACATCTAAAAAAGACGGCTGAAGAAAAACGACGGCGGGAAATAAAATGACAAGAACAGATAACAACAATTATATACCTATTCTAAAAGAAAAGGGGATTTTATTGTTATCGTACCAGTATTGCACAGTAATTTTTCCCCCCCTCCCCCTCCTTTTCACGTTCAAGCTACAGTAACGCACAGTGTTAAACAGTACCCCACCCCGTTTTTCGCACTGCTGCTACAGTAAAGCACAGTGATGAACAGTGCATAACACCCCGTTTTTCGCGCTGATGCTATAATGACGCACAGTGTTGAACAGTGCAATCAGTGTTGAACAGTACAATCAGTGTTGCACAGTGCATTTACCTTTCTGCCCTCCTTTCCTTGGCTGCCGAATGGGTTCTACACTCTTGGTATAGTGTGAGGACGTATTTGCCCTCCAAACCCTTATTTCCCCTTTCTTCTTCCTGCTGCCGCCCATTGTCTCTTGCCCTTTCTCTCTCCATTTTTTTTCGTTCCTCATTCTCTCTCTGCCGTTCTCTCTCTCTCTTTCTCATGTTCTTGGAACTTTTGCTCTCCAAACCCTATTTCTCCCTTTCTCTTCTACCTTTCACCGCCGATTCTCCTCCTTGATTTTGTGTTTGTGTATTTTATATTTTCCTTCTCTCTCTCTCCACTGCTCTGCTTCTCTTTGTGTTCTTCTTCCTTGGATTTTTGGCGTCCAAACCCTCCATTTTGGGCTCCTTTTGCACTGATGGCCGATTATTCTATGTTTGTTGGTTCGGTTTGTATTGTTCATGGTTTTTTTTCGTTTGGTTGTGTTTGTTCTCTCAAGATTTCGAAGTTCGGTTTTTCTTCATTGTTCTTCGAATTTTTTTTTTTTTGGAAATTATTTTTGTTTCGAAAACTTTTGAGTTATTTTTTCTACTGGGTTTTGTTTATTTCATTTTTTTGCAATGCTTACTTTTGATTCTTGATTTTTTGTTCCCCTATCTCTGAAGCCTAATTTTTGAATGTTGCATTATTTTTTGTCCGGCCAGATGTTTTTTATGTTGAAAATGTGGATGCTCATCCTTATTGTGTTGTTTTATCCTTGAACGTTGTTTTTGTTACGATTTTTTTTTCCCTCAGAATTTGGGGGTTTTGGTTTAGGAACCCTAATTTTTTATTGAGGGTTCTCTCCTCCCCCCCCCCCCCCCTTTTTCCCCCCTCCGTACAGTATTTATGGTGGGAGTGCAAATTTTTTTTCGGATTATTAATTTTTCTCTCTCGGAACCGTTTTTTTTTTTTTTTTTTGCACAGTTCTGTTTGGTTTTTTTCCCCTTTTTTGTGTTCGGTACATTTTTTGTGGCGCAAGTGTTGGTTTTAGTCTTGAGTATGTTGTTTTTGCATTCATTGTTGTTTTACTTTGGTTTTTTTCGTTTTGTCGGTCTTGGCTTTCGATCTTTACTCCTAAAACGGTTCTTCTTTTTTTTTTTTTTTTTGAGTATTTTTTCATCTGTGTTTTTTCATTTCTTCAAACAAAGGCAGACTGAGTAACGTAAACAAGAGCTTAGGTATATTGAAGCTTTTTTTTTTTTTGGGTTTATTTCGGTATTGTTTCGGGCTTTTTGGCTTTTGTTCAATTTTTTTTTTTTTTTTTGGTTTCTGCAGATTGGCATAAAAATGGTGACGAAATGGACAAATGCAACTATGAAGAAGAACGTTCAAGATTTTTTCTCCCTTGATTTCTAAATCTGTAATTTTTTTTTCTTTTTCTCCTCGGGTAATATTTTTTTCTTTTATTTAGAGATTTTGATATAATCTGTTTACCGTGTGTGATGTTTTCTTATCATTTTTTTTTCTATTTTAAGCATCTGGTCCAAATTTACTAATTATAGTATATGATCATTTAGTTTGCTTCAAACTAGGTTTTAAATTTTTTTAGTCTTTGGTTACGTGGTTATGATTACAGTTTTTGAAAGCTGACTTTAACATTTAATGCTTTTATATCATCCTTTTTTTTTTTTTGCCTGTTGTGATTTTGTGATTTGTTAGATGGCTGTCTGTTACTGTTCATCGTTCTTTTGACTGAGATATCTTCCCGGTTACACCTCTATCATTAATGCAACTCATTATGTAAAATTTTTTCCCCTTATCTGTTATCTCCAAATAACTTCGTCCCTCTCTCTTCCACCGACTCTTCTCATTTACTTAACTCTCTTTTATTAACGGATTCTTTTCATTTATTGTTTTACCCTTGTCCCGCACTATTAAAACTTCTGTAAAATCATCTTAACTGCTTTGGTTTGAATCCTATTTGCCTCCTCTGCAAACCTGCTCTGTTATCCAGGTATTATGTTTATTTAAGACTTTTAATTAATATTCATAGCCGTTTTCATTTTGTATGTTGTTAGTAATTGTTCAGTCGGTTTTCCTGTTGATTTACATATTTTGTCAATATGTTTATTATTGTAATGATATTGTAAAGGGATTGAATTTTTTTTATTCTCTGTTTTTTTCCCCTCTGTTTTTTTATTTTCATCGCTGCTTTTTCACCCTTTGTCGTTTCATCTTCTCACAGTGTATATAGTTGCTTCTCTTTCATGTATAAATGTTATATAAATATTATTTAAATAAGTTATATAATTATGTTATATATGATAAATTGATTGTTTTGTATTGTGTCTCTTCTTCGTTTTTTTTTTCCCTCTTTTCCTCTATTCTGATTTATATGTTCTGTTAGTCTGAATATAAATATTATTCAGACAGCTTATATGATCATGTTATATATGAAAGATTGATTATTTTGTATTGTGTTTCTTCATCGTTTTTTTTTCGCTCCTTTTTCCTATTCTGATTTGCGTGTTGTGTTAGTCTGAATATAAAGATTATTCAAACATGTTATATGATTATGTTACATATGATAAATTGATTGTTTTGTACTGTGTTTCTTCTTCATTTTGTTCCCCTCCTTTCTCTTATTCTGATTTACGTGTTCTGTTGGTCTAGATATTTTTACCAAAAAGTTTCGAATCATAGTTTTTATATGCTATGATGATCTCTATTTAACTAAACAATAATGCATATACCATATTTCTTCTTTAATTTGGTCTATAATGCAGAATATGATATTATTGATAGCATCTCTTACATATACTGTTTGACCATCTTTTACTGTTGCCGTAGGTGTTTGGGATTTGGGTTAAATTTGATTTTGTTACTATATAATAGTATTCATTCCATATTGCTAACTTCATACTATTATAATATTTTAAAAGTTTTCTGCTTTTTTAACCTATTGATACTGCTCTTCCTATTTGCTCTCTCTCTATTCTCTCTCTATTTCATGAAGACTTCTCTAACCGCTGCCTCCCCGTTTTTTTGTTCTTTTTTTTTTTGACACATTCCCAAACATCTTACTTGGCAGCTATTAAAGATGCTGTTGAATTGTATTATGACTATCATTAATAGATGCTATTACTGAGATCTGAGCATAATATATAATATTTTAAAAAAAATTTTATGTTGGTTTTTTTATAATATATATGTATATATGTATGTATTTGGTTATATATTTAGATTACTTATATAATCAAGTACAATACACATTTAGCATTCTGTTATTTCATTATCTTTTATTATTATTATTATTCCAAGTTAATGTGTTGTTTTATACTTGGATTTTTTCCTTCATTTTTTTCCCCCTATTATCCGAGGAGATTTTTTTTTTCAGTGTATTGTTGTAATATTTCGTTTAAGATTTTTTTTATTTAAATAATTTTATCATTAGAAATTATTGTAAATTTATTTGTATGGTTTAGGTTTTTTTATTATGTAATTCCATAATTGTTATTTGTATCAGTAAATTTTTTTTCCATGTATAATAATTGATGCTTAATTAGCATTGACTTAATTTATTAATGATTTAATTAGATTAATGCAAATTTTTCTTAAAGCCAATAAATCTATCACAAAAAAATAGAGATCTCTGAGAAGAAGAAAAACCACAAAATGGATGTTGTGCTATATGACAGTTTAGTGAATTAGGTTTTTGTAATAATGTCCATTGAATTTTTTATTAAGTATAAATTGATATTTTGTTTAGGAACATAACTAAACATAATTTATTCATAATTTCATCAAATAAATCTAAGTTCTCATGAACAAACTTAAAAAGTTACATTTTGATAAATTGTTCTCCATTACCAACAACTCAATTTTGAGGGAAAAATTTTCCCCCACCCATACGAAATAATATGGTTAAGATAAACCATAAAATGTTTATAATTACAAATATATAATTTAAGAAAGTTAAAATAATTTTCTCCAATTATTTTTAAACACATAATATAACACTACATGAATATAACAATATATAAAAATTACTGAATACACAATTAATAAAAATTTGGATCAAATATTAATAAACATATAAAAATTACAGAATACTCAATTGAAAAAAATTTACTGAGCCGAAAAAAAAAAAACGGGACTTAACATAATAAAAAAATTTGATTAAACAAGGAAATAAAATTTTTTAATAAAACAATATCATACATATCGAATACAAAAAAAACTAAATAAATTAAACTATAAATTAAACAACAATATTTTACTCAATTAATTTTATTTACAATAAAACTCCGTAAATAAAATAATTTCTAGAAATTATAAAACGTTAAATTTTAACAAAATTTACATGAAAAAAAAATGCCACTAAATTTACTTATTTAAATTTGAGAATAACATAATTAAATTATAATATCAAAAAATAAATACTAATTAAAATTTTAAATTAAAAAATATCCAATGAAAATTTCTAAATATAAATTTAGAATACGTTACGTATATATTAAGCTCTACCCATCTTTTTATTATCTTTTTTTTTTCCTGCGATAAAATTTTATTACAAACAAAATATATTTATAATAATTGTACTAAAATTATTATAGATATTCTATAGAAATTTTTTTTTAAATTCAATTTAGCAAATATGTAATTTATTTTTACATTTATTTATTAAGCAGATTATTGTAAATGTTATATATTAATATTATTCTCCAAAATTACATTCATTAAATATAAAACATAATTTTTTTATTTATAAATGCAATTAGTTTTTCCTATTTTTTTTAATTATGTTTATTTAGGTTATTAAATTTTTTTTGCTGTTTAATTTTCAAAATTTTTTAATTATTTATCATTTGTATTCTTTTGTTTTCGATGTATTAATACATTTTATGGCAGTAAAAAAATTTATGATACTAAATGTTTCGTTTCAGTTTTAATATTTAATATTATTATTATATTATTGTTTCTTTTTTTATTGGTTCTAACTATGTTGTATGATTTTTTTTTATATGGATAATATTTGTCTACAAATAAACAGCTTACCTTTACTGAACCTATCATTAAAGAAATTGAATCAAGGTATATTATTATTTATATTCTAAATTTAATTCGTACATTTTTTTTCCTACATACATACTTATATATTATTAATTATTATTTATATATTGTTATTGTAGTCCTCAGCATCAACCTCCTCCACCGCATCTTAAAGTTGTATCTCCAAGCGATCCATCAAAAAAACGAAAAGATACCATGTAATATTATTTTTTCTAAATAATTATACAGTAAATTAATAATTTTTTTTTCAATTTATGTATCAACTAGAAACATCATCTTACTAACATATAGAAAATTTTTTATTATGACAGATCCGAAGAGAAGATGAAGAAGGTTAAACATGAATGACAGCAGGTCATTCGACGAAACAAAAATTGTCTATTTCAAAACTTTTTGTATGTGTAAATGTAAATATATATCTATACTGATACATACAATACATACATCATAATGTAAATTTAAATAGAAAAAAAAACAACTAAATTCTCAAAGTTACTGTAAATATATTACCTTCCTTACTTAACTATACTTGATGTACATTATTTATTCTCATAATTTTGTTGTTAACTTTTTTCCCCTGCTACCGTGCAACGCACGGGCATTAGCCTCGTAAATACTAAAAGGAAAAAAAAAAGTGGTTAGCCTTAGATGATCCCTACACTAACGAAAATATGATGATTTGATCTTTATTTTTTTAATTTTTATTAAAATAATCCTAAATTATTTAAATATTGATAATATTAGTCTTTTTCATTTAATTTTATCAAAAAACTCACAAAATGATCACGTGAGAAACACATTTCGTGCTTTTTGAAGGTCAAATAAGTTAATTATGTATCCAAATTTGATTTTAGGGAAATTTGAGGCTAAAATGAGAGGGTTTTTCCCTAATTTGTGAGAAATTAGGGGTTTTTTTTTGTTTTTGCTTTTGTTTTTTTTTTTTCCTGCAACTTTCAGAAACCAAATATTGGATTGTTTGAAATTTAAAGGATCAGATCTAAGAAAATGAAACAAATTTGACAGCTTCAAGGATGATCAGAAAACTTAAAACCAACAGGGACTTTGAGTTGAAGGAGTAAGAGAGAGAAATGGCATGGATCTGAAGAAAGTAGATTCATAGTCCTCCCTCCTCAACGCCTCCGACGGCCTGAGTACGGCCCGCCGTCCTCAACCTCATCTCCTAGCTTGCCTGTCGACAAGCAGATCCGCATAGCCGCCGCCATCAACTTCAAGAACTACCTCAACTCCACCAGTCCCCCACCTTCTCTTCCTCCAACCCCTCCGCCGTCGGTCCTCCCTCCCCCATCCCTGACTCTGAGAAGCCATCTCGGAGAATCATCCCTCTTATGCTTTCCTCTTCCCATTGTCACCATTTAGAAAATTTAGGGTCATCTCATCGAAAATTAAAAAACAGAAAACAATCGTCACCTATTCAATAGTTTAGGGACCATTAGGCCAATTACTCTTTAAAAAAATTATAATTAGAGCATAAGCAACAGAAACACAAAGACGATATCAAAACAAACAAACGACAACAAAGAAAACAGTATTCATAATAGATATATATGCGCGCGTTCACACACACACAAGAGATTGGAACCGATTCAATTACTTGATTAATTGTCTCAGTTCGTCATAAAGAAGAAGAAATTATACTTGACAGGCAAGGTGACAAGAAAAATTTGGAATTATAAACTCTTGAACAATCTGTTAAGTTCTAGAGCCAGTTCAATTCATAACAATCTCTCAAAATATTAGCTACCTTCTGCGGTAAATCATCAAGTTTTTCCACCTGCAAATACAAAAACCGGATGCTGGAACAATTAGGTTGTGCACATGCAAACCGAAAAGACTGAAAAGTCTTCATTTTCAATTCTTCCCTTCTCCAAATGGCTTCGTAAGAACTTGAGGTCAGAAGTAGCAAGAGTTAAATCTTGGACGGTTCGCTTTCTATACAAACATCTTTTTAGTCCCCCCCATACAGCACAAGTCATTGAGCTGATCACAAGAAGTATTCTCGTAGAAACAGATAATCGCATTGAAGAATATAATTTTATTTTAAAAGCCAATAATAAAATGCAACTGCAGGACATATCAAGTCAATCTCATGTACAAAAACATATAAATCAAATACCTATTTGCGGTATTGGACAATACCAAGTATATGTTCCTGGTGTTTTTGGCTGAAGGCCACAGAAAGTAAAATATGCAGTGAGAAACAGTATCAATCTCAACCCAACTCCCTGTATCAATTGCACCAATCAAATATATCAATTTCACTCTATTTTCTGCATCAGGGCATGACCAAGAATGATAAAGACGGAAAAATCTCACAAAAATAGTTGTGCTGCAGATTTAAATGCGCATCTATGTTCAGGTAATGCATTTACCTCCGAAGAAAGCATGGCATGTATTTTCCTGAAATACCTGAGAAAGTCTGATCAAGTTGGAATGCTTTCTTATGAACCTGAGATAAGAAAACCCGAGAAGAAGAGTTTCTAGATACTTATCCTCCTCCAAAATTATGCTGAAAAAGTAGTTACTGAAAAAGAAAAAAGAAAAAAGAAAAAAAAGATTAGAAAATCCAAATAGCACTAGATAAAACAATCTTGACTGGTTTTTGTAAACGTTAAAAACTCACTCTCTGTTTGCATCCAGACACATATCTAAATTCCATTTTCCTTTTTCCTATACCCTTAGGCCATGATATGTCCAAGAAAGATTGCGGTATAACCATAAGCAATCATTCTCCAGGATTTTAATAGTAATAACTCGATTTCAGGGGTTAACCTATCCAACTCAGCCTACGCATGACTCACTCGATAACAGGGGCCAAACTTTCTTGACATAGTTGCTCATTTTGTAATCCAGAAAACTACCACTCAAGATGATCCATGTGCCAATAATGCCGTCCTGTAAAGCTTATGTTATCTGCATCTCAAACAAAACGCATCTTCACGTCCTTGTGAGCTTGCAGTATTTAATGCGCACTGCAAATAAGCATAAAAGAAGAAATTACATCTATTACATGGTCAATTTATCGGGACTGAAAAGACCAAACTTTACAAGATCGTAATTTAAGACCAAAAAGTGAAGTGAATATCATAAGATTGTAATAACCAAGTATGGAGATGTGAGTCATTTTCATAAATGGAAAGAAATTTACTCACTCGTCAGACAGCAAAAAGTGAACAGCATATTCTAAAGTGTGACCAAGTAAATTTACTCATTTTCAAAAATGGAATTTTTTTTAAAATGCTGATCTAAAAACAGTTTTGATTTATCTTTCCCTTTATTTCATAGGAAGCCTATTTATATTTTATGATATGCAGAAAAGCAGACAACAGAGAATACTAAAAATGGAATTAATGAACATCATTGCAGCAATATAACATGTCTGAACAAAGGTACCAGGTGTCACAATTCTTCTGTTTTTTTTCAAGAACTAACCTGTCACGATAATGAGATTAATTATTAGAAGACATCCAAATAACATTTCAGAAAAACTTTTAACTTTTTTCTTTTTCTGCATTTTTCTAGCTGTTAAAATGTTGAACTACAATTTATTAGCCCTGATACCTCTCTCTCTCTCTCTCTCTCTCATAATTAAGGAGACTCGATAAATTCAAGATTCTAGTTTTGTCCTTTTACTTTTTTGTCTTTTTCCTATTTTTGCTTGACGCTTGCTTAATCTACCAGGGTTTTAACCGTTAGAACACCTTGAACTACATGTTTCATAATGGATAACTATATGTTATTGACATTTTTTTGTTTCCCATGGTAACTAAAGACTCCGAACCCGGTATTAACTCAGAAAATAGCTACCTCATATGGGTGCACATGAAGGAGAGTGTTTAGTATATGGGTGATGTTAATGGATTCTCATTGCTAAAGGCCACACAGATATCCTATCTCTACAAGTCGTTTGCTTCAACCAAAACAAATTTCTAGGCACCAAAATGGGGAAAAGGTTATAAAAAAAATATCTTCACAATATGAAAACACACCAAACAGACTCTCCGATTTTATGTACACTAGGCAGAAATAATGATAACACAGCCAACAGCTAGTCAATCTATTATCTAATCACGCAACTCACTTTTGAGGTGCAAGTCTATTGACCATTGTAAATTATGGCCTCTACCTGCAAGTCTGGTAATGCCTTCATCACCACATGGATTCTTTTAACAGGATAAAAGAGCGGAAAAGGATGGATTTAAAGGGGAAAATACAAGGTCTAATTCTCATTTTAGATCATTCAAAAAAGCGACATTTTACGTTGTCTTATTTGTACCTCTAGTTCCTGACGAGGAATCAGTTTTATGGTATGAAATTACAGGATATACCTAACTAGAACTAATCAAATTGGTCCTTCTGCAGTATCTCATCTCAACTTCTGTTATTTTGACAATTCTATATAGTCATCCTTAGCCAGTACTACGGTTCACCTTTTAATCAAGAAAGCTTAAGGTAAAAAGTAGAAAAAATTTTGCGATTCCTGAATAACATTTCTTCTACGATCTATAATTCGTCTTAGCATCACCGGTTGTCTCATCGAAAATACACTATTGGAAAATAGCTTCAAGTGCCCCATGAGTAAAACACTGAAGCATAATTTACAGATCATTATAACCATTACTTCTAACTTAGGTTTCATACTATGACAACTATTTGGTAAAAACTATAGGGCCTCATGATTTTCCGGGCAGTGATCCTGCTATCACAGTTAGGAACATAACTTGACAAACCACCATAAAAAGCATTTAAAAAAAAAAACTCCTCAGATATGTAAGCCATGCATTTAATTGAAACTAGTTCATTTTCTCTTTTATCCCGTCTTTCCAAATTACTCTAATACAGGAACAACAACAATTAATTATTATTTGCGGAAGAAACTATGAAATTACTTAAAGTCGAACTTATTGTGCCTTGCAAACTCTGAAGTCTGGTAACGAAAAAAGAAAAAACACAGTCCAAGAAATACAAAAAGACTGGTTTTCGTCAGAACCAACATGAACCTTGACTGATTGCAGAATTGAGGACAACAAACCTCCACAGCATCCATAGAAAGCAGAGGCTACATGATCCCAAGAAGTACATAACTTGTTTTGCGACATCAGTTTGATATCTGGAATAAAGCATAAGTTTAAAGACGGTAAAAGATTTTTTAATTAAATATAATCCTAATGCAAAAAGATTACTCTGCCCTAGTGCTAAGCAGATTTTGAAGACCAAAATGCAAATCTAGATTACAATAAGGGTGATGTACCTTGGTGCCTGAATTAGTTGAAACCTTTTTAGTTTCAATAACATACTTGCCTTTTGATCCCGTCTTGTAAAATGTTACTGAAAAAGGTGCAAAATTCTTGGTCACAAACAACACCACCACATGTTCAGGCATGGGACTACAGCTCACAAATAAAATATAAGTAAACCTCTCAAAAGTGTTCTAGGCAAATGCGCATCAGAAAACAGAAAACTTCAGGAAGAAAAAGTAAAGCAAGATTTAACCCAAGTGATGCTGACGTCAAATAATTGACAGTTTGAAAGAACATATAGCCGACACCGTTGAGAAGACATAAGAGCTCAAGTGACTCTAACGTCACTCAAATACCAAATCATACCAAAAAATATTTCAGATTATAAATTGGTATGAGCATAAAAGAAGTAGAAAAATCCAGGTCTATACACGGAGCACAGTCCTATCCATAAAATCACTAGTTGATTTTAGCAAACTGTAAACTATAGGAAATTTAACAAAAGATGCTAGAGAAGCAATAAACTAAAGTCGTATGGATTTCCAATCTTATATGTGCAATGAGGTACACAATTACCTTTGTCACCAGCTTTCCATTCCATTGCAGCCATGTATTCCCTCACTCCGTCCAGTACATACATCCTGCCAGGACCATTTCTCCAAACACGGAAGTAAAACTTCCACTCCTTGCCTGATATATCCTGAACTTCAATGGGGTATCGATGCCCCTCGGGAGCGGATGGAAAAAACGACTGTTCCATTATCGGTACTTTGTTAACGTAACTTCCAGCCAAAATAAAATATACAATTGATTTCCAAACCATTCAATAGGAAAACAAACGCTACATTCTTTAGTTAGACCATCTACAATGCAAAATGCCACTTTGCCACGAAAAATACTGTTAACATAGAATATTTGCTCTATTTTGTGTGCCGAAATCTTGTTGGAACTGTCCGTATCCAGTTCATCCTTCGGAACCATATCAACATTTTATAAAATAAAAAATATTCTAAAATAATAATTAATTTAAAATGATAATGTTGTTAGTTTTTAAATGAACAAGTCAACACAACAACCAACGGCAATAAATGCCAAATTTAGCACCAAAAAAAAAAAAGAACTGAAGAGTTGTTTCCTTCCCAAATGCCAAAATTTAGCATTGGTACATAAATTTGGCACTGCATTTGAAATGCTTGTACCTAATGGAACAATTACAAACACAGATAAAAAGGATTAGTCTTATTTCCCCTTCCCTCATTTTTTTTTTTATGAGGAATATTCGTTTTAGCAAAATTTGTCTTCCCTGTAACGTTAAAAAGTTCATAGTTCACTTCTGAGATGCATGATGAAGATTGCTTTGCATCCCAGAAATGAAGAAAATAACTAGTATGACTTAATAGTGAAAGTTTTTTGTTCAACCTGAAACATGTTTACCATAATCTACAGAATAAAACAGCAACTCTGAAACGATCCAAGACTAGAAATGAATTAATGCTTAATATGCATAGAAAATGCAATTGCGAAACCAAAGAAATGGTTAACACAGCAATGCAATGACGAGAACTAATACAGGGTATGATGCATTCATCTTCTGAAATAAGACACTCAAGCCTTAATTGGACAGCAAAAGTTAAACTACATCTTGCACTAGCGCACATATTTCTAGCATAGGACCAAATCATCGAGAGTAGTTATCTTTCAGTCATAGGAAACATAACCAATAAACGACTTGAAATCTTAAATTGGGGTCTTTGGACTCACTTCTGCACATAGCTTAGGCAGCACCAGACGTGCTAACTTGGGGTCAGCATCAGAAGCACTCAACAACTTCTCAAATAGAAGAACCAAATCAGAATTTGAGCTTAGATATAAGTCAAGGACTCAAGACAAATCGAAATAGAAACCAAGAATCTAACTAGGCATAACATCTATGGAATCCCATCTTTCAACATGTAAGTAGATAAAAGACAGAAATGTAGAGGATACTCTCCAGAAGTTCCCAGCAGCTCTTTATCAGTTATCTCAGGCAAGCTATGAGGAGCTGAAGTGACCTTCGCTGAGGTGTCCCCTTGGACTGTTTCATTGCCAACAAAAGGGTCAACTGGTAATTGTGCTTCATTTAGTGAACTTTTATTCGGCTCTCCAAGCAGAGCTGCAGGAGATTGTTTATGAGAAAATGACCCAGGATCCACGGATGTGCCTGCTCTATTTAGTGACTTTTTATCCGGGTCTCCAAGGTGAGCCGCTGGAGATGGTGGTTGAGAAGGTGGTCCAATCAAAACAGGCTCAAGAAAGGTTTGTTTGCCTACAGAAGGGTCAGTTACCGTCTTTGCTCCATTAAGTGAACTTTCATTCTGCTCTCCAAACTGAGCCGCAGGAGATTGTACATCAGGAGGAATGGAAGAATCAGATGGTAACATTACTCCTGTAAAATACGTTGTCTCATTAGGCAACAATCGATGACTAGGAGAATAAAATAACACTCTAATTCCTGTAATACAGGTCTAGACTCAGAAATGGCTTCCTTGTTAAAAGTAGAGTTTTAGTATAAACAATGCTAAAGAACCGCAATGAGTCTCATTGGGGCTGGTTACGGAGAAGAATGTTGAGCAAGAGATTAACAAATTCTCTCTTAATTTTTTGGTTTATTGTGATTTGACAAAAAGATATATCAACCAAGTAAATTTGGGACACTTTACCTATCGACACAGTGAAATAGGCTTACATAAAGCAAGTTTCTTCTTCCACCATTTTATTTTCCATTCCAACCAAATATATATATACTCTCACTCACACACACACACACACACTTTCACCATAGAAAAACACTTTTACCCAATAAAATTGTAGATTGAAGATGGCAAGGTAAAATACATACCAAATAACATTTTGCAAGAGTCAACAGGGTGTTCAGCTTCTAGCGGATCGCTCGAATCACAGGAAACCTCTGAGGTAGCATTTGCGAAGAACGAATATTGATTTGATACCTGAAATACAGAGTTCCAATTATTGTAGGTCAATCTTTTATGAGTTCAAGTTTATCGTAAGGCAGAAATAATCAGAGACTAAAGAGAACAAGTGCATAACTAATGAATAGTGCACGGAAGTTATGTTCAGAATAACTACTTTTCTTCCTAACAGGAAAATGAATAGGTTGACGCAATTCTGCACTAGTTAACTTTGAAGATACTGGATGAGTATAATGCAACTTCTAATGCCATTATCTGTGTATACCACTACTACCTATAAACAACTATTTGACGAACAACTCTTTTCCCGACACTTACAGGGTCTTTAGAGTATTTAAAGATTACACACCTTTGCCTTTGTGCTAACAAAGAACAATTTAAGACAATTTTTAAAAAAATTTAATTAAATTGAAAGGGTCCTCTTGGGGCACCAATTCACATTGGAGATTCGATGGAAGTATGAAAAAGCAGTAGCCTTCCAAACTGTGAAGATCTTAAGTTTTAAACCATAGAGAGTAAACATGGAATGAAATAGGAATGGATGGTAAAACATCCTAACAAGGCCCAAAACCCCTATAACCCAATACCCTTGTATATTATGCTGAGATTGTAATAAAAAGCAAGATTTTAAAACATTTGCAGTAAATTTTAGTCAATCCACAAGCATGACAACAAAGACACTTGTTTTTTTGAAGCAAAATGTAAATAAAAAAAATTTAAGGAATAGAAATAAAAACTCTATGGTTCCAAGTGCCAACAAAGGATTGCAGGTAGAGTTTAAAGCAACCAGATCAAGATACTGAAGAAACGTCATTGAAATGATTTTCGATTTCATGGTTTAACAACACAGAATAAAGTGAGCTTAAAAAGAATTGAAAAGTAGTAAAAATAAAAATACAACAACGGATAATGGAAAACTTGACACAGCAAACAACGAATTCAGACCAGAACAGTCGACTCCACAGAACAGCCTGTGCAGCCAATACCTCCAAAATCTAAACTTTCATACAAGTGGAATGACATGATGCATCCACAGTGAATCATCTGCAAAAGGAGAACTTACATATTAGTGTATTCAAAAAACAAACTATTAATGAATTAAAAATACATAATTTCTGCTACTCAATGTCAAATTAATAATATTATAGATCCAAGAACAGAGCCAATGTACAAAGTTAAAAAGATTGCATTTTTTGGCTAACCTTTCCGCAAATAAGACAATCTCTCCAGCCATCACATTCCAAGTGAAACTTGCTGCAAAATGTTCCATTCTCATAGGCAGAACTGGATTTATCAAGGAAGAGTCAGATAATTATAACCAAGGAGAAGAATCAGAAGAGGAGACGAAATTAAGATGCAGTTTCAAGCTTCTTCACCACACAATCTAGCAAATTTAAAGTTCTTGGCTATAAGAATTTAGTAATTATAGTAAAGTAAAAGATTTATAACATTTTTTTGCAGTGTCTCAAGCCTAATTTCCTTCCGTAGTACGGATTCCTCATGAACATTAGCTCAACTCTAGATAACAGTGGGATAGAAGCAAATACATCCAAAGGATGAAAATAATACCATCTTTCAGATAACACATGATTATTTCCTCAAGCCACATTTATGCTTGATAAAATTTCACACAACTTGTAACAGCTATATCAAATGAAATACATGAGCATCGGAGGATTAAGAACCATAGAGAACATTTCTGGAAATTGTTACATTGCTTATTCATTAAGATCTAAAAAAGATGTCAATTATTTCAAGGTAAACCTAGTATCAATACGGGATAATTTTCCATGAAAGCAGCATTTAATGTTGTCCAACAATGTCAATACGTGACCAAACTAATACATATGCACATGTAGCAACTAATTCGCTTAATTAGAAGACTTCTTTTTTTGGTTGGAAAATCTAGATTGATCATTGCCTTAAAACAGTAAGGGATCAAACCCGTGCCCTCCCAACCTAAGCCAAGCCCAACCCCACCCTACCCCATGCTGATTGACCTAGTGGTCATTGGCTAGTTGATCAAGTTAAAGAAGATAATGAATATGTAAGAGTCAGCAATTAATCCAATACTTACCCGTTAATTTTTATAGCACAAATACAGTAAAACTTAACAAGGCATGTAGCATCTAAATAATTCAATAAAAACAATTTGCAATGCCTAATCATCAGTAACCAACAGATCTCACACCTAAAAAAGAAAGTGACCAAAGGAACCTCATAATGGAAATAAGTTCGGTTGATGACACTATACAACAATCTTTTAAAAAAGGAAGCCCAACAAATAATCCATCATTTTTTGAAAAGCTCATCAATTTTTTCCCTTGAACTAAAGATTTGTTTCTTTTCTAGTTATGTAACACACGACCAGTCGTGCAGTCATGCCTAATCTAGAGATCTATATGTAAAATCATTAGAAAATCAACACCAAGCATGTCTTCCACATAGCTAGGTGACATCAACTACTATGGTGAAGGCCAATTCTTCACTAATAAATTTAGTGAGTGATTCTAATGGGCATTACGAGCTCCAACATGGCATGTGTGAGACTCACCCGCATCTTTCGATGCAGGCTCGTAGAACATCTAAGCATTTTTCATTTCTAGTTGGGATAAGCAATGCTAAATTGTGTGTGCTAGTACCACAACTTTAATGGAGTCATGCAATCACTTATAATGGTGCGGCAGCTATAAAAGCCTTGCCATGTAAGTAGTGATTAAACTTTCGAACTTCTCTCGCTAGAAGTAATCTATCTATCAATAGTTTAAAGTTGGAACAATGTTAAGGGTGGTCATTATTAATATGATTAGTTTATTATTCATCCTTCTTCTTGCCACCATTCTCAAGCCAATTGGAATGTGAGTTTCCTCTTCTACCCATCCCATAAAATAATCAAGTGCTTGCCCTTGCCCTTGCCTTGCCTACCACAATCCCATATAGTAGAAGTGTCCATGCCTTAAGAATTCTATATTCTTTGATTTCCATGCAAATAGTTCTATAATGAAAACAAAAACATAAAGTTGAAGTGAAGCAAAAATCAAGTTTTTGCCAACCAAACAATCAAATGTTAGGAAAAATCATAGAAATTATATCATGTAAAGAACCTCATCCTTATCTCTGCCCCAAAATGAGAGTAGGAATTTGACCGGCCTATGGAGTAATCCAGAGCACTTGGTAATTAAGAGCATTCATCAATAGCTGTCGAAGTCCAAAGTACAATACCATATTAAGTTTTCCCACAAGATAGAATATCGAAGATAAAATCGGAACTTAACTTATTTCGACACCCTACTCAAAGATTTACGTTTAAACTGATTGATTAAAACAAATCAATGTTAGAAGAGCTATCCAACTTGTCGAATTAGGAAGCTTTATTAGGAAAGTAGAGGATTTTATGTAATTTCCTGATTATGTAATTTCCTGATTTTGTGTATATGCCGGTAGGATAGTTTCCTAATTTGTAGGGATTTTATTACCATTACAGGCTGTAGTATTGTGTATATAAACACATATTGTAAATTCATTCAATCAATATATACAGAAAATATATTTCTCCACATGGTATCAGAGCAGGAGGTCCTGGGTTCGAACCCCTGTAATTGCACTATTTAACCCTCATTTATTATCATTGCGTGTTGGGCCTTTAATATGTTTCGTGCTTCTTATAATTTGTGTAGTATTGTGTATATAAACACATATTGTAAATTCATTCAATCAATATATACAGAAAATACATTTCTCCACATGGTATCAGAGCAGGAGGTCCTGGGTTCAAACCCCTGTAATTGCACTATTTAACCCTCATTTATTATCATTGCGTGTTGGGCCTTTAATATGTTTCGGGCTTCTTATAATTTGTGTTGGACTTTCAAATTAATATTTGTCCGCACGTTTGCCCATTGTCTGGCCTGCACGTGAGGGGGAGTGTTGAAATATAAAACTATTGTTGGCCTACCTCCTAACAGCTTAAGCTTTTGGGAGAATTGGTAAACTAACATGGTATCAGAGAGTAGGAATTTGACCGGCCCCAAAATGAGAGTAGGAATTTGACCGGCCTATGGAGTAATCCAGAGCACTTGGTAATTAAGAGCATTCATCAATAGCTGTCGAAGTCCAAAGTACAATACCATATTAAGTTTTCCCACAATATAGAATATCGAAGATAAAATCGGAACTTAACTTATTTCGACACCCTACTCAAAGATTTACGTTTAAACTGATTGATTAAAACAAATCAATGTTAGAAGAGCTATCCAACTAAATCTCTTCAACCTTAAACTAGCTTACGTGCTGACCTCAATCTGTAAGGGAATAAACACACCTTTTCGATCTTGAATATTAATGTGGCTTGATTCTTAGTTCTAAAGTGCGAATAAGTCAAGACTAGCCTTTCCTTTCAAAAAAGATAGGACTTTTTAATGCCTTAATGAGTACTTGCTACAACTTCAACCTAGTCATTATATTTCTTCTCTTTTTTTTTTTTGTTTTTTTGTTTTTGTTTCTGTTTTTCTCCTCTTTTTTTTTTTATTTTTTTTATTTTGTAATATCAAATGTAAGTTAGAAAATACCTTCAAATTACCATTGCTAATGTCACTTAATAAAAACTAAAGGAAGCATTGTAAAAGCTAATCCAATAATGTATTAATCTTGTTATTAAGAGGTGCACAAGGCGAGTAGTTGATTCACTAAATCTAGATGATCGGCAACATTTGGGGATTTGCCTCAATGAATTGAAAAATGGTATGCCATTTTACATTTAATCTTGCCATAAAAGGTATAAATGGCAACACAGTGGGGTGTTAGGCCTATTAGCCAATTCCTTTCAAGGTCAATATGAATGAGTTACTTTCAGAGACATCAGATATTTTGCAGCCCACCATTCCAACTAAATGGATAGTTTTTCGTCTAATGGGGATGTTGTTAAAAGGCTTACGAACATCAGAAAAAGCCTGTGTCGAAGTAGGGCCCCCTAGAAAACCACTATTGTCATATCAAAGAGTAAATTTTGGGTTAACAGTGTAAAAACCATTCCCTAGTCGATAGTTGTTCACATCATTCAACTTTGGGAACCCAACTTAACAAAAGAGTTAAAAACTAAAGGTTCTTGAAACTTAAGACCTAATACACTAATATGCATGCACATCAATAAGTCTTGCCCATAGGCGACCTTGGAGCAATTTGTGGACTAGTTAAAGTTCTATAAAGTTTTATTTAACAGATCAACTCCATGATCATGTCTTTAACAAGAATTATGTGTTTGACATTTGTATGACATATCTATCATCACCCTAGATACGAGTGGCACACAGATGTGCTAAGACACAACATTATCATGATAACAACAAAAAAGGAAGAGATACTACTAATAAAGGCAACACCTAAGACTCCATATATCCTTCCTTAGATTTAATTTAACATAATTGAGGAAGGGTGAAACGAACATTTGGATTTGACAACTGTTGTACACAAGAACGATTTAAAGGAATGAAGTGATAATAACCATGTCCCTAGCTCTGAGGGCTTCCCATTGAATTTGAATCATCTATGTCGAAGATCACATTATGATGGCAAACCTATGGCAAGTATCCTCTTGTAAGTTGTCTTTTCGTTTTTATTCTCATGTTTGACCTTGATAGCAAGCCTTGCAAGTGTTTTGCCTGTTGATATCTAGTGTTAAAGCTACACTAAAGAGGAAGTTGTATTTTGAAGAATAGACCTTGAGATTGGTAACATCGGACTTCTTTGTAATAAATCTCGAGGTTAGTAGCCTTCTGGAAAGCATCCTTAAATTTCATAGCCTTTTAGTCCCAGAATCTTCACTTGATGGACTAAACTATGTATATGAACAAACTATAAACTTTAAGAGTCAAACTTAGGACAATGACCATTAAGGTTCATACATTTATTATCTTAAATCTACCAAAGCAAGGCAAAAGTCACCAAAGGAAATAGATCTAGTATTCCAAAAATAGTGAATTTCCAAAACTAGTTTGTTTTCAATCATTCTACTTGTGTCAATCACACACCAACCCTAATGTGTATTTCCTTCTGGAATCTAGAAAAAGGTTGATGTTGATCTCCTAATCAAAATACGCATGCATCATATCCATTTGTGCGCCGCATCAAATTTCATTTTCTAACTTTTAAACATGGTAGAAGTTTTCATGAAATATCTTTCTCTGGATCATTCAATGTAGAAAGAATACAAATTTTACAACTTAATTCCATAAGTAGTTCTATATTTTAAAAATAAAAGCAAAAGAAAAAAAGAAAAGAAAGAAAAGAAAAGAAAAGATAGCCTCCAGTAGCTAGTAGATCTCGCAACCTCTTGAATCAATCCTCGATGCTCTCTCCAAAGAGTCCATAATGCTACATTTAACATCCAATGAAACTTTTCTAGGATGAATTTTCCAATTAAGGGGACCTGACATAATTGAGTAACTCAATGCGTATTGACAGCTCCCCTGTGAATCCACATCCTGTGTCCATACCATTCGTTATGACTTATGGTTACCCGAAGCAAACTATCTTCCAAAATACGCCTACACCAAATGTGCATCCCTATTGTAAATGCTATAAGCTTCTCTCCCAAGCGATGCAGAACAGCTAATAGCCCTTTCTTGAGATGAATATCCTTGGCGGCACGACCTTCGAAGTATCTTCTCTAAGGTCCACGCTTTCTAAACGGAATTGATCTTCACACCATAAATGTTGGCAACTTTAGCAGCACCAGATGACATCCCCCCTCATTAATGCTAACGAGCCCATTCTCCATGTGATGTGAGACACTCAAGCCGGCATGGTAGGTCCCTTAGGCTCGTATAGGACTCACCAACTCGATCTCCAACACAAGGTAATCACCTCTTTTGGGGGCTCACATGATTAGGTGACCCTCTCAAGAGGTTTGTAAACACCTTGGTCGGATATTAATACAACTTGTCAATTGTTTTAAAAAGGACGAATCACAGTACAGGCATATATGTGAGCACTAGACCTACTTATGTGTCCTAGAAGTCTAAGCATAGTCCTCTACAAAAAAAATAAAATAAAATTATCTATATCCTGAAAAAGCAATCAAAACTCGGATCGACATGCCCAAAAGAAATTTATCCACCCATCAAATCCAATACTCTTCCATGCTTAAGTAAATGCAAATTTAAACAAAATGCGTCAACTTACAAGTTAAAAAAGAGCAAAGAAAACACTTCTCATTGCTACATAACTGGAAAACAGTGTCCAAATTCTTGTAAAACCTTACAAAATACATAATCAAAAATATAAATTGCATAAAAATAAAGGCCTCTAATTTCCATTACAACTCCAATTATAGACTTTCACACCAAAAAAAAAAAAAAAAAAAAAATCAAATTAAAACAAACTCCTTTAAATCAACAGTTACAAATTACCGCGCGCCTTGAGCTTGCAACTTCCTTATTTGAAATGCTGATTTTAACTGAAGGCCTCAAAATCTCAACAAATACATATTAAATAAAGAGAAAAAGGAAAAAAAAAATCTAGAAAAGCAACCCTGAGAAAAATTCTCGGAAAATAGACAAACAAAGCTCATTGAGCAAAATCAAGCCACAACAGAAAATACCAAAAGAATCAGAACAGAAAAATGTAAAGCATTAAGATCAGTAACAACAAAATACAGAAATGCGTTTATTAGAAAAACCAAAAAAAAAAAAAAACGTATATATGTATATGTAAATATGTGTATATTTCTTACCCACAAGGCTCGCAGAGCTTGGCGAATTCTCCACTGCGAAACTGCCAACCGTTTGTCAACTGAGTCGACTCGCTCTGGCAGTACGAGCAGATGCCTTTCGTCGGAACGGAAGCCATTGAAGCTAGAGAGAGAAAGAGGAGAGAGAAAATGGTCTGAGAGTGAAAACGCTGAAAGGAGAGCAAGAACAGAGACAATCGGTATAAAAAAGGGTGGGAGAGAGAGAGAGCTATTTCACAGACATCGAAGCAGATTACGACAGGAAAATCTAAGGTGTGCTCGGTCCCACTGTCTAAGTTTTTGCAACCGTCGACTTTGAAATCTTTTCCCCTCAATGAGTCGTTTTAATCTTGCATACCATGATCAATGAACCTTTGGAGCGCCACGTGTGCTCAAACTTTGATTTGATGACGTGGCAAATCCTGATGTGTGGGTTACTGTGGGGTGGTTGCATAATAGTATAACCTATCACATTTCGAAACCTTTCTGAGGAAATCAAACAAGGAGACTGTCCTCTCCCACCTTCTAACACGTGGACTTTTTTTGTTTTATTTTATTTTATTTGGTTGGATTCTCTTGGATTTTTTTTTTATTTTTAATGGATACAGATTCTTTTGGATTTGAACTTGCCTAATTGGGTATACTTTTCTACAAGTCCATCACCAACTCATTACACTGCCTCTTTTTTTTTTTTTTTTTTTTTTTTTTTTTTTTTTTTTTTTGCTATTTTTTAAATATAAATAAAAGACAATTAAATAAAGAACAAACTTAATTAAATGTGAACTTAAAATAGAACAAAAAAAAATTAATTACAGACAATAATTTAGCAGTAATTTCATACTTTACTCTATTTATAATAGTAGAGTTTGACTCTCTTGTACCAAGTTCCAAGAAAAAAAAAATGAAACCTTTTTTTTTAATGTTTAGTTGTTTATAATCTGAGGATAACTTGCATAAATGTACAATTAATTTTTAAAAGTGATAATATAAATCCTCAATAGGAAAGGAATCTGAAGTTCAAAATTCGACAGATTCAATGTATTTTCATGGGCCAATATGGCAAGGAAAATCACAAGAAAAATTTTAAAAAGAATGGTGATATAAATCCTCAATAGGAAATGAATTTGGAGTTCAAAATTATAAGACAGTTTCAATGTATTTTCATGGGCAAATATGGCAAGTAAAATAAGAAGGAAAATTTAAAAAAGAACAATAATATTAATCCTCAATAGGAAATGAATCTGAAGTGCAAAATTATAAGATGGTTTCAATGTATTTTCTTTGGCAAATATGGCAAGGAAAATCACAAGGAAAGTGCGATGAACTTCATTGCTTGGATGATTGGCTGTTTTGCATTTTTGGATGTGAAGCTATTCTCCTACCATAATGGTTATTTATGTCATTTTATTTCACGAAATTCTCTCTTTATTAAAATATGTGAGGTATATCCTGTAATTTTGATCCTTGGACCTTTAATTTAACAAATTAATCCATGAATTTTTGACATTTGACAATTTTGGTCCCTTTAGAATTAATGAAAAATATATGAAAAATACCCCCATTATCCTTCTGAAAAACTCTTAGAAAAACTAGTACATTTTACACTAATATAATAATTTCTTTCAGATTAATTCTTAATCATTTTGTGATATGTATGTGATTACCTATATTAAATTTCATTAATCATTACTTAATTTAAGTAACTATAGATCAAAACTGTAAAAAATATTTAAGGATTAATCAATCAAAATTAAAATTTAAGGACCAAAGTGACATAATTTTCATAATTCAGGGATTAAACAGGTAAATAACCTTTTTTTTTTTTTTCTTTCTTAGTTTTACACTTAGCCCTATCCTATTGTCACTTCTTTGGAAGTCTACATGAATTCCAATTAAAAGCCAAATTATTTAATTCTTCTCAAGAGATATTTTGTGATTGATTTTACAAACACCAGGGTTGGGGGCATTTGTATAATAACATAGGCAAAAATGGTATATAGGCTGAATACATGGGTGTTTTGGGTATTTTCTCATTTACATTAGATGGTTTTGTCATAAGACGCCAAAAGGTTTGTTTTAACATATTCTTTATGCTTAGATAATTTAACATATTAGGGACGAGATGATATTATTGATCTTTCTATTTAGAACAAAAACTCATGATCTATTATTGTTCACATTGGATAGTTCTTTGTGCACCATTGTCATTATGTTTAGCAAATAGTTTCTACTAATTCTAGCAGCAAAAAAAAAAAAAAAAAAATTATTAATATCCCTTTATAACATGTACTTGGTCGTCATCTAATGTAGAGTATGTATTTTTTGGTTTGCAAAACTTATTAATACCTATCAATCTGTTAACTCTACATGGCCGTTTGGATTACTGTTGGGAGATTATTTTAGACACTATTTAAAAAGATTTTTTAACAATATTTTCTCTCATAAAAATTTAAAATTTCTTTTCAAATTTACTTTTTGAATCTATGATCCAAATGGACCGTAAACTTTTGCAACTGGTTTTGAGTCAAATTGTTGCTGCAATAAAAATTGAAATGAACACAGATTTCATGCAGTTTTCTCAAGATGCAAATGGCTAATGGAACATAGAAAAGGAAGTCAATCACTGATAGACCCGATGATGGTATTGTTCAACTTGCAGCATCTGCCTATCACAAATTTGAGAATTGTGGCAACATTGAAATTGATGCAGCATTTGGTAAATTAAAACCACACTGTTTGAAAACATTAAAAAAAACAAAAAATTAAAGGAACATGGGAACGAAGCTTGATACAATGCACAAGATGTTGAAGAAATTACACACGACTTTTGTTGCACAAGAAGTGTGTGAATTAGCAGAAGAGAGTTTTTGAAGATATTAAGCCCTCAACACGTGGTTGTTCCGACATCGACGTTAAAAAATCCAATGTGCATCAAAGTATTTAACGATGCGGTAAATAGATCAACCTTAACTATAGATGGTAGTGTTGTTGAAGATTAAGAGTCCGAAATACTTGTGATTGATCCGATGACATTGGCCTTAAATACTGTAAAGATTCGGATTTATAAAGCAGCAGAACCAGCATATTGTTTCAATAGGAGTGTACAATAAAAAATAAAGTTATTAAGGATGTTAATTTACCAATTCTCCCAAAAGCTTAAACTTTTAGGAAGTGGGCCAACAATAGTTTTATATTTCAACACTCCCCCTCACTTGCAGGCTAGACAATGGGCAAATATGCGGACAATTGTGCAAATGTGTGGACAATGGGCAAATGGGCAAATGTGCAGGCCAGACAATGGGCAATTGAAGCAAGGAAGTCGTGATGTCACCACTTACTATAATGAGATGGTTACTTTGTGGTAGGAACTTGATCAATGCTATGACGATATCTGGGAGAATGCTAATGATTGTGCGAGGCATATGAAATGTGAAGAAAACGATCGGGTCTACATGTTTCTTGCGGGTGTTAATCGTAGCCTTGATGATGTGAAAGGTCGAATTCTTGGCCGCAAACCTCTTCCTTCCATTCGAGAAGTTCTCTCTGAAGTGCGCCAGGAGGAGTGCAGAAAACGTGTAATGTTGAGTGATTCCGATATAACCACTAAAGTGGATTCTGACAATTCGGCTTTAGTCTCCCGTGGACCGGACTCGGCTGGCGATCGTAAGAAGAAACCGTGGTGCTACCACTGCAAGAAGCCTCGGCATACCCGAGAGACATGCTGGCAGATCCATGGAAAACCAACCAACATGAAGAAGCGTCCTGATGGCAAAGCTTCGCAAACTATGGCCGACAATTCTCAAGAGCAACCAATCAATTCAAGTACCAATCAATTCACAACGGAACAGTCAGAGCAATTGTACAAGTTATTCTAGTCTTCGAATTTTTCCCAATCTTCTTGTTCTTTCACCCAATCCGGTAATCTCCTTAACGTCACTTTCTCTAGTGTCACCCTTAATTATGTGTCATCATGGGTTATTGATTCTGGCGCGACTGACCATATGATAGGTTGTTCTCATTTGTTTTCTTCCTATAGTTGTTGTGCTGGAAATAAAAAAATTAAAATTGCCGATGGTTCTTTTCGGCAATTGCTGGCATAGGTTCCATCAAAGTCTCATCAGCCCTTACACTCCATAATGTCCTTCATGTTCCTAATTTATCTTGCAATTTATTGTCTGTTAGTAAACTCACTCGTGATCATAGTTGTTTCGCTCACTTTAGTCCTTCACATTGTGCATTTCAGGACTTGGCATCGGGGAGGATGATTGGCAGTGCTAGGGAGTACAATGGCCTCTATATTTTTTATGATGAACTTACTTCATGTCAACCAATTCTGCATACAGTTAATTACTTGCTTTGAATCTACTTCTGTTTCTAATTCTAGTGAAATAATGTTATGGCATTATCGATTGGGTCATCCAAGTTTTTTTTATTTGAAACACTTATTTGTCAATAAAAATCCATCTTTTTTTCAATGCAAAATTTGTGTTTTAGCTAAACAGCATCGAGTTCCTTATCTTCCTCGCCCTTACACACCCTCCAAACCTTTTTCCTTAATCCATAGTGATGTATGGGGACCTTCCCGTATCTCATCTCTTTCGGGAAAAAAATGGTTTGTCACCTTCATTGACGATCACACTAGGGTTACATGGGTTTACCTTCTTAGGGAAAAATCTGAGGTTAAAAACGTATTTAAACTTTTTTACACCATGGTGCAAACACAATTTCAAGCAAAAATACTAGTTTTTAGGAGTGATAATGGTCGTGAGTTTTTTAACAATCTTTTAGGACAATTTTTTTCCGAAAATGGTATAATACATCAAAGTTCTTGCACCGATACCCCACAGCAAAATGGTATTGCGGAAAGGAAAAATAAACACCTCTTAGAAGTTGCTAGGGCATTACTTTTTACAAATAATGTGTCAAAATATTTTTGGGACGATGCAATTCTTACTGCTACTTTTTTAATTAACCGAATGCCCTCAAAGATTTTGGGTTTCAAATCACCCTTAATTATGTTTCAAAACATTTTTCCTAACTCTCGACTAATTTCTTCCTTACCCTTGAAAATTTTTGGTTGCACTGTGTTCGTTCACTATAATAAACAAGGAAGGGGAAAATTAGATCCTAGGGCTAGGAAGTGTATTTTTGTGGGCTATGCACCAAATAAAAAAGGGGTACAAGTGTTATGATCATTTTTCCAAAAAAATGTCTGTCACCATGGATGTAATCTTTTTTGAAAATAAAAAATTTTTTACCACTCATCTTCAGGGGGAGAATCACTCCAAGGAAGATTCGGACATTTCCATGATTCCTGATTTTGATTTTGCACCAGGATCAGTTTTTTCACCTAAATCAGGTTGCCGAGATCCTCCTATAGTAGAATCTGAAAATTTTTCAATTTTTAAAAACTCAGATTTTCCCATAATTGATATTGCCACAAGAGGATCTGCAAAACTTTTTTTTAAAAATACTGGTGAAAAAATTGAATCTGAAAAATGTTCAAATTTTGAAATATTGGCTGAAAAATCTGATCAGATTCTTGGAGATCAAGGTGCTGTCCAAAATTCAAATTTTGAAACGGAAAATAATTCAAATCAAGAGGGAGAACCGATCCCTGTAGGGCCTTCATTAGAACACGGCAAATTAGGGACTGGAAGTAGACAAGAAGCAAGTATGGATCAGAGAGGCAATACTCACCTATCTAGCCATGACTCCAATCCGGGTCAAGTCCAAGATGTCAATCCAAGCCAAGCCCAAGACCTTTCAGCCAACTCCCAGGTTAATCCTAAGTCTACGGATATATCACAAGAAAATCTAGAAATTCCCATAGCTGTTAGGAAAGGAAAAAGAACCTGTGCCAGTCGTTATTTGTACCCAATGTCTAAGTTCGTATCATATAAGAGTCTCTCACCTTCTTTTTCAGCATTTACTTCACAGCTTTCTTGTTTGGAGATTCCGAAAAATGTACAAAATGCTCTAGCAATTCCAGAGTGGAGAGAAACCGTACTTGAAGAGATGAAGGCTTTAGAGAAGAATCGGACATGGGACATCGAAGCTCTGCCAAAAGGAAAGAAGACTGTAGGTTCCAAATGGGTATTTACCACCAAATAAAAATCAGATGGCACTCTAGACAGGTATAAAGCAAGATTGGTGGCTAAAGGATTTACACAGACATATGGGATCGACTATTCAGAGACCTTCGCTCCAGTGGCAAAACTAAACACAGTGTGAGTACTTCTGTCACTTGGATCTAACCTTGATTGGCCATTACTGCAATTGGATGTTAAGAATGCATTCTTGAACGGGGACTTAGAAAAAGAAGTTTACATGGATCCTCCACCGGGTTTTGAACAAAGATTTGGATCTAGAGTATGTCGGCTCAGAAAATCTCTCTATGGTCTAAACAGTCACCAAGGGCATGGTTCGAAAAATTCACCCAGTCAGTAAAAAAACAAGGCTACAGTCAGACTCAAACCGATCATACAATGTTTTTCAAACACTCGAAGGATGGAAGATTGACCATTTTGATAGTCTATGTGGATGATATCATACTCACAGGAGATGACTGGAAAGAAATGGAGCGACTAAAAACAAGCTTAGCTACTGAATTCGAGATTAAAGATCTAGGGTCTCTAATATATTTCCTTGGAATGGAGGTTGCTCGATCCAGAAAGGTAATAGTCGTCTCGCAACGAAAGTATATATTAGATCTTCTTAAAGAGACAGGGATGAGTACTTCTAAGCCAGCGGACACCCCAATTGATCCAAACAAGAAACTTGGGGATAGCAAGCAGGGAGGTCCAGTAGATGCAGGCCAATACCAACGTTTGGTTGGGAAACTGATTTATTTATCACATACAAGGCCTGACATTGCTTTTGCTGTTAGCCTCGTAAGTCAGTTTATGCATACTCCATACAAAGAGCATCTAGAAGCCACCTATCGGATTTTAAGATATTTGAAGAACTCTCCGGGAAAAGGCTTGCTATTTAAAAAGGATGAACGACGAATGATTGAAGCCTACACGGATGTAGATTGGGCAGGCTCAGTAACTGATAGGAAGTCAACTACAGGCTATTGTACATATGTGTGGGGGAATCTTGTGACTTGGAGAAGCAAAAAACAGAATGTTGTAGCTCGAAGTAGTGCCGAAGCCGAATACCGTGCTATGTCAAATGGTATATGTGAGATCCTATGGCTCCATCGGATATTAGAAGAATTGAAGAAACCAGTAGAATCTCCAATGAAGTTGTATTGTGATAATAAAGTTGCCATTAGCATAGCTCACAATCCTGTGCAACATGACCGGACCAAGCATGTTGAGATCGATAGGCACTTCATAAAGGAGAAGTTAGAAGCTGGAGTCATTTGCATGCCGTTTGTTCCAACCTCACAGCAGATAGCAGACATCCTAACAAAAGGGTTGTTTAAACCGAATTTTGAACTTCTTGTTAACAAGTTGGGCTTGATAGATATCTACGCACCAACTTGAGGGGGAGTGTTGGAATAATCTAGGAAGTTAGTTGGGATATTTTGTGATATGGTTGTTCAATAAAATCCGAGTATTATCTTGGGTTTGTTAGGAAGTTTGTTTCCTTGTTTTTTCCTTATTTTTCTCCTGTTAGATAGATATTGGGGGAAAATTGATGTATTTATATATGGTAAAGGTTCGATGTATTTATTCAATTCATAATCAATGAGAATAATCTGAAATAATTCTTAGTAAAACCACATGGTATCAGAGCCATCATGGCAAAAACAACTCCACCTCGGCCGGCGATGATCGCCATTGGTAGTTCCCCTTCTTTTTCCACTGTTGTTTCTGGACCTACTTCTTCTTCTCCTTCTCCTGCCTCTCCAGCCTCGTTGGTTTCCACAGGCAGTGTTGACAATGTATCCTTGGGGTCCACGCTCCAAATAACCTTTCACAAGTTAAATGGAAAGAATTATTTGGAATGGTCTCAATCTGTCAAACTAGCTGTTGATGGCCGTGGGAAGTTAGGGTATTTAACTGGCGAAGTTACGAAGCCTGCATCCAATGATCCTACTTTCACAATTTGGCGATCTGAAAATTCCTTAGTAACGGCATGGCTTCTCAATTCCATGGAGGCGAGCATTGCCAAACCAAACCTCTTTCTACCGACGGCGAAGGATGTCTGGGATTCCGTTCGGGCAACTTACTCAGATTTGGAAAACTCTTCCCAAATATTTGAGTTGAAATCTAAGCTTTTAGGAGGTGGGCAAACTATAGTTTTATATTTCAACACTCCCCCTCACGTGCAGGCCAGACAATAGGCAAATGTGCGGACAAATATAAATTTGAAAGTCCAACACAAATTATAAAAAGCCCGAAATATATTAAAGGCCCAACACGCAATGATAATAAATGGGGGTTAAATAGTGCAATTACAGGAGTTCGAACTCAGGACCTCCTTCTCTGATACCATGTTAGTTTACCAATTCTCCCAAAAGCTTAAGCTTTTAGGAGGTGGGCTAACAATAATTTTATATTTCAACAAAGGAAATTAATATAATAACAATCAATTTTTAGTCAGGTAAAGTAAGAAAAATGTAAAATTTTTAAAGATAAAATTGAAAAAAAAAAAAAAAAAAAGAAAAGAAAAGAAAAGAAGAGAATAAAAGTTCACTAGCAGTAAAGAAAGCAAGTGAGGTGGGCTAAGATTCGATTCAAAGTAACATGACAGGATTCGATGTTGCACCATCTTCAACGCCTTCACTCGATCATGGGTGGCTCTATCCCAGATATAACCGACGTCAACACCCAACTAGCCTGTGAAATGCCAACAAAGAGAGTTTTTGAACATGTTTAGCCTGCAACACAAGTGACTGATCCAATGGCATAGGTTTCCAACAACGACCTGCTTAATACATTTAAGCTACAACCACTAACATAATGAGATCCATCCTTGCTTTTGTAGTCTGATTGAATTCTTTAATTTTATTGGACGATCCTTGAACCATCCATATGTATATAATCTTGTTATTATTACATCATATTTCTACATTACAAAATATTGTTTTAAATTGTATTATTTTATATCGCACGTAATGTTAGGGCATCCAAGATTGGAAAACAATGTTCAAACAAAGCTTCACATCCTCCATGGCGTCTCTAGTACATTGCAGAGATTAGATAGGGTCTTTGGTGCCATCCTGGAACCTTACGATTCAAAAGTAATCATCTCAAGTTCGTAAGTAATTTTGTTAATCTCGTTTAAGGTTCGCTAGATTAACATTCTATTACGCAAATCCAACATTCAAAATCCCCAACTAACCGTATTTCCGACACCCATATAGCACCATAAAAGACTCATATCAGATGAAGACTATCCTTATCCTTCCCTTTTGCGTAATGCGTTAATTGACGTGACAGAAATTTGTTACCCTATTGCCAAGAAAATAAAAGGAAAGAAAATGATACAATGAAACTTGTAAGAATGATGATTGCAAGCTCTTCTATATAGTGATAGATACTATGATCAACAAGACGACCGTTATTCACTCATACAGTAATTTAGCAGATTGAGTTCTCGATTTTTTGCTCTCGTTCTTCAAAACTTTCACTGCTGATTGTTCGATTTTAGCGATTGCTTTTGCTATGGATTTCTTCTTCCGTTCATTTTTGGATCTCTTCATTAGTCTTCCCTTCTTTACTTTCCTGTTTCATAAAAAGGGCACGGTTACATGTAGGTCGGCGTCACGGGACAAACAACAAGTGAACGAACGAATGAGTATATTCTTCAATTCCATCGTTTTCAAGTGGTTCTTAGAACTTAAAAAGCTAAACAAAAGAGTCCCTATAATGGTTGAAATAGTTAAAAAAGAGTTCCCTGCAGTAATCCACACTCCTAGCCACAGTTCAAAAAATAAAATAAAATAACAGTCGAAAAAGTGAAAATTTGATAAGTAACATTTTTGTCACCCCCTGCAAAAGATTCCAACAACTTGTAACACCGTAAAGGATTTGCATAACGTAAACAGGGCCAAAGAGAAGTCTACATGGCAACTAGCAAATTGTGATCTAAAAATTGACCAAAATCAGGGGCTAAATCATCAACACAGCCTCTTGCTGAAACTAAAACTCACCAAATTTTGACTCTCAGAGATCCTTTGGTAGATTGCAGACACAGAAGGGAAGAGAGAGAGCGGGGTGAGGAAATTAACGAAAGGACTTCGGAACCGTGGTTGTTAGACATTGGAGAGAAAATGTATGTCGCCATTAACACATTCCACCCCACACTATTTTCTACCACAAATTCAAGCTCACCAAAATACCCTTTTTTATTTGGCCAAGTTATCCAAATCTCTTACAACACATAGCCTTAAACGAGCATCTTTCCCATGAATCTTAACCACCCAATTAAAGTGTATACATACATATACAAATATATATATATATATATTTTAAAAATCTCCAAAACATGATCAAAACCTTCCCTTTTCGTCTCAATTATTCTTTTCAAACTATTCTAACACTCAGTTTCACCCTTTTATTTTTTATTTATTTTTTATATATTCTTTTATTATCATTTTTTTTTTTTTTTTTTTTTGCTTCTAAGCTTTCACCGAAGATACAAGTAAGCGAAAAACGTAATTTAATTATAAACATAAAAGGGTATTTTATAAATCCAGAATTCAGAACAAAATCAACAAATCTTTCAAAAGACACAAAGAAAGTAACATTTTCTTTCCAATAAAAGAATAATCAAAGGGAAATTTGAATGCTTACAAGTTGCCATTATCAAAAACAGGATTTTGAGCTCCAGCCTCTGAGGTGTCCATCGCTGCATGCACAATGAACAAAATCACAACCTAACGAAAATTAAGAATTTTGATCACGAAATTGGCAAAACTAAACAAAATTTAAGTGTTCTTCGAATTATTTTCGTTATTTTCTTGCTCAATTTTTTTCTCGGGAACCAAACAGAAAGTCGAGCTCTTTTCTATGAGAGGAGTGAATAGAATACCTTGAGGGACATCTGAAACCGACTCCACCGTAATTTCCATGGCCGAACTGTTTCGTGTCTTCTTGTTCCTGTTTTTCGCCATTGCAAGAGACAGAGGAAAGGGAAAAAGGAGAATTGGCGAGCCAAAAAGGGGAATTGTGGCAGAGAGCTTGAACTGTAAACGAGAACAAAAACCCTAGCTTTGCACAGTGGCCACCACCATTAACCAGGAGCTGGCCTGTAGGCTGTAGCTGTGATCTAGACAACCGTTTTAGGCTATTGGGCTTTTACATGGGCCTCTGTATACCTCACTTGGGCCGCAGTAAGCCTCGGTTTGAAAGGAAAGGAAAATTAATGATGGAAACAAAAATTATAAGGGAAGAAAGAATTTTGATTTTTCCTTTAATTATTTTCGTATGAGAAGGTGAAATAAAAATCAGTTTACTTTCTCTTGTTTGGTATTATAAGTAAAACTAAAAGATGGAAAAATTATTATTGCGACAATTACTATTATACCCTTGCATTCTCAATCATATTTTTGCTTATTTAATGAGTAAAAAACAAGCCCTTGCCTTGAAAGAATTTGCACACGACCACCAGCTTTCCCAAAATAAAAACATGATTTTACTAAAAATGTACTCCATTAAAGATAAATCAAATCTAATAAAAAAAAATCTTGTAACTTATTAGCATATATATATATATATAACGAATTTTATAAAACAAAAAAATGTTTAAATTAAATTTTAAAAAATACAGAAATCAAACAAGCATATGCAAAGCTTAAAAAAAAAAGAGTTGAATCTCTTACCTATATATTATTATTATTATTATTATTATATATATATATCTTATCTTACTATATATATATATATATATATATCCTATCTTAACTATATTAAGAGTAGATAAATTTTTACTATTCATTTTTCGTAGTAAAAAATGCACCGTTTAGGTGCTCTTTTTTTTTTCTTTTTTTTTTCTTCCTCCCTCACAGCAACATTGACGATGGGCATGGAGAAAGGAGATTTTCCGACAGTAGCGACGGCGTAGAGGGAGCCGAGGGGCGCTCTCCAATAGGCGACCGATCTGCGCTAGATCTGGAAATCTCCTATTACGACGTCAGATCCACGACGAAAGTGGCGAAGGGATCGCGACAGAGGTCACGAGGGGATCGCGACGGAGCCGGGGGTGGAAACTGTCCCCTGTGGGTGACGGATTTTGGTCGGATCTGGACAATCGGCGACCCCATCTCGTCGAATTTGTGCCACCCACGGTGGACGGCTCACGCTTCTTCGCGTGGTGGAGGGGGCTAGCATTGTTGGCGACGGCAGTGGAGGTTGCGGTTCTGGCAGTGGTGGCTCGCACTCTTGCTGGGTTGCGGCGGAGATGTTGGTTGATGGATGACGATTGTTCCTTCTGTACTTTTTTTTTTTTGGTTTTTTTGTTTGTTAGCAGAATTCAAACTATATATATATATATATATATTCTCTCTCTCCCCTCTCATATGCTTGATTCATGTAGCTTGTAATACTATCTTTCTCAGATTGTTTTAATAAAATTAGAGCACATTACTTTAATGGTATCTCAAAGTGACAACTACATTTTGGTGGCTGAAAGAGTTGGGATCTTCGATACCAAAAACCCCACATGAAAATATTATTAGTAGTGGATTTATAAGTCCTTGGAAATCAGTTTTGTAAGGATGACTTCTACCTAATATGTTCATAATAATTGGTATCAAATATAGTTCAAAATCAACTTAAAGTGATTATGTTGTAGGCTGGATTAAGATGTATTAGTGAAGTCATCAACGTATCAAGCAAGCGGAGTTTGATATAATGTAATAGGGCACACAATAAATTGCATGTATACTCGATATCTATACCTTTAAAATCACATCAGCAGTTTAAATTTTTCCCTATTGATGGGATCAAAAGAGAGGTCCCATAGAATCCTTTTTTTTTTTTTTAAACAAGCTTCACCTACTCATCCTAATAAATATATAAAAGAGTGAATGAGAGATTTAATATTTATTTTGATAGTAAAAAACACACCATTTAGCTGTTTTTTTTTTCCCTTCCTTCCTCCCTCACAGCAAAGTTTAGGTTTTTTTTTTTCCCTTATTTCCTTCCTCACAACAACGTACTGCTTAAATACTTTTTTTTTTTTTTTCTGTCTTTGCTCACAGCAATGCATCATTTAGGTGCTTTTTTGTTTTTTATTTTTAATTTTTTGTCATTCCTTACAACCACTGCAGTTGACATTTGCTTTTTACCTCTTATGTATTATGCTCTTGTAAGAGTTCTGAAATTTAAACTTAAAAGAAGACCATTTCATTCAAATTACAGTTTTATCATATTATAACTACATATTTATTATTTTTTAATTTATTATTTTTCCTACGTATATAAAAGAGTAGATAAAAATCTATTGTTCATTTTGATAATAAAAAACATACCGTTTAAGTGTTTTTTTTTTTTCCTTCCTTCCTCGTAGCAATGTTTAGGTGCCTTTTTTTTAGGTAAAAAAAAAAAAAAAAAGAGTAGATAAATATTAATACAAAAAACTCCTTTTTTTTCCTGTTCATTTTTTTACTGTTCATTTTTTAAAGTAAAATACGCAAATTTTTTGGTGTTGTTTTTATTTGTGGCTATTGTCCAGCTGACACGGGGAGGAGGGGAAGGGGAGAGAGAGATAGAGACTTGGGTTTTGAAACTTACTTTTTTGGCTGCTGTGCAGCTGACACATGGGGAAGGGAGGGAGGGAGAGAGAGAGAGAGAGACAGAGAGGGGGGGGGGGGGGGGGGGAGGAGTTGTTCGGATTTGGGTCTTTGTTCGACTGACAGAAGAGAGGAGGGGAGGGAGAGAGAGAGAGAGAGAGAGAGGTGAGTGGGAGGGGGGATTTTTTTGGATTTTTTTTTTCTTTTGCTAGAGTGGGAAGGAGGAGGAGAGAGAGTGTGTGTGAGAGAGGAGAGGGAAAAAAAAAGATTTTTTTTGTATTAATATTTATTTTATATAAATTTTAAAAATATATATATAATCAAAGAGAAAACAACTTCCAAACGGTAAAAATTGAGGAGGAATTTGGTTCTCCGACTCAATTCAAGTTAAACTGTATTTTTTTTTATTTTTTTTAAAAAGATTTTTTTTCTTTTTTAAAAAAATCAACAAAAATTACTATTCAAACTTAAAAATTTCAACTCAATTCAAAATCAACTCATTCACCAAACACCCCTAAATATTGAAATCAGAATATTCATTTTACCAAATTTCACTCATCAACACAAAGGAATAACTCAACAAAAGGACTCCAACAAATATATTTTCCCCCTTTTTTTCTTTTTCTCTTTTTTTTTTTTTGTAAATTTTATGAAAGGAGCCCTTTATTTATTTATTTATTTTGTGGTATCTACACCTTCAATCTTTTTTTTTTTTTTTCATTTTTGGAAGGCATTGAAATATATTATCGTCTTCAGCATTCTTTTGTATCCTATATTTTATAAAAAAAAAAAGTGGATAAAAATCTACTTTAGATGCTTTGATGGGTCATGTGTAAACATTAAGAATATGTTTTCTCTCTCTTTCTTTTTTTTTTCCTACTTTCTTTTACTTTTCTTTGGTGTGGAACCTGTCATTAGTAAGAGACTTTTCTTTTTCATTTTTCTTTTTGTTTTCTCACCTTCTAAAAACAAAATATATTCCTACATTTATAAAATAGTAGATAAAGTAGGAGATTAGATATTGGAATTGATTTATCATCAAAAGAGAGAGAACATTTTTTTTGTATTCCATACACACACATGGATATTTATATATTGTTTTAGAATACTGAATTTCCTATTTTACTTTAGAAAGTTTTATACAAACAACAGGAAAAATAGTTCTTTTTTATTATGAGCTAATGATACCTTCAGGTTTCAAAATAAAATTAATAGAATTCTTTCATTTTGGAATTTTCATTTTTGCTTGGAAATTATTTTTTCATTATTTTTGAGCATATTCATGTTAAATTTATGTTTGGATCGAGTTTTCTTGTTTAGAAATTTCTTACTTTTGTCTGTTTTTGGAATGATCATCCATCGTACTGTAGTTTTAGGAACTCCTTATGCAGGAAATAGGCATATATCCAATATTGCTTAGGATAACGCATACTACAACTTGCCATGTGAGAACTCAGGTTTAGGAATGTATTAGCATTTCATCTATACTTATTCTTGTTACAAAACTTTGAACAAGTAAGTATAAATATTGCCGCTGTATTTATAAAAATAAACTATTTTGTTTTTTTTTAAAACTTAGTTTGCAGATGCATTTGTGTATGTGACTCTATATATAAAGTAAAATGTCTGTAAAATATTGAAATTGACTCTTTTTTAATTTACCTTCTACTTCATTATCATATTTTCAAAATATTTTTAATTTTCTTTTTCCAATCATTTTTTTTTCTTATTGCAATGTTTTAATTTGTATAGTCAATAATGGGATTAAAACCTTTTTTGAGATAACAAAACGAAACTCTATATGTTTTGAAAAAAATAAAAATAAATGAGCCGTGTGTTATTATCTTATTTTTCAGAATATTTGATTTTGTTATTATTATGTATTTTATAATTATATTATGAAATTTAACTCTTTAATTTTGTTTATTAATCTGGATTTTTTTTATAATCTCTAAAAAGTATTTTTTTCATATTAAACGTTATAAAAATTTTTATCACCACTCAAGAGCACGTGTCCAAACTAGTTATATATGTAACTGTCAAAGTGCATTTCCCTTCTTCCACCACGTGGCATCCTTTTGTCATTTTTTTTTAATCAAATGTTGCCTTCTTTGCTTCTCCGTTTATTGCTACTTTTTTTTTCCTTTGATTTGACCATTTGTTTTCTTTTTGTTTTTGTTTTTTTGTTTTTTTTGGCCCCTTTGCCTCTTGATTTGTTTTCCCTTCTATCAATATCTTCTAAATTTATTTTCCTATTTTTCTTCAAAATTTTAAAACAAAAAAGACCAATCCAACTATCTCACTTTTTAGATAGCTCTTAATAACAGACCGTGTCATTTTTTTTTAAAGAATTTTAATTGACCAATTAAATTATCTTACTTTTTATATAACTCTTAATAATTGACATGTGTTACTCTTTGTCGAGGATTTAGTTGGCTTTCTGACTGATTTAATTGTCTCTTTTTTTTTTTTTTTCTTTCTTTCTATTTTATTTCCAAAAACAACTTTCCTTATTGCTTGGTATGACATCTACGCTTTTTTATTTTTCTTTTCTTAATTTTTTCTCTTCAAGTTATTGGTACTTCTCTCTCTCTCTCTCTCTCTCTCTCTCTCTTGTGTTTAATATGCCTCGTTAATAATAAAAGTCTCAAATTTTCCCTAATCTAGTTACATTTTTTTTTTCTTTTCTTTCTTTTTGTCTCTGTAGAAATAATTCTTCTTAGATATATCACCAAATGCACGGAACGTATTATTATATATATATATATTTAAATGAGTAAATAGATATTTTAGTCTTGTCTTCAATAATTGTCATGTGATAATCACATAAATATCACGTAGATAGTTATATGGTGACACAGTTAACACCACATAACTTTTTATTTATTTATTTTTGCTATTGCTATTGCTTTGTTTGTCCCTTAATAAAACTAATAATTACATAAGAAGGGGAAAAAATAAAAATAAAAAGATCAATAGGAACAAAGCCTCCACCCAAACATAGAAACGACAATCAAAAGCTCAAAAGTTCCCTTTTTTTTTTTTTTTTTTTGTGTTAATTTTGGTGAACTAGCTACCAGTTAGCCTATGTTTGGTAAGAAGAAGAAGAAAAAAACAAAAACAAAAAACAAAAAAACAAAAAGAGAAAGAAAAATAGGAGGGAGATAAAAAATTTTATTTTTTCTTTATGTTGTTTGGTATCATAGAAATATAAAAAAAAAGTTGTATAATAATTATTTTATTTATTTATATATTTTCTTGTACTTCAAAAGTAAGGACAAAAAATAATTTTAATCATCGTTAGGAGAATTTGGATTTCCACTCACTTTTAGGATGATTAAAGTTGGTGGGCCCCACAATAATTTTAATCTCTCATATTTTTCTCTCCTTTCATCTTTTCCATTTTACCAAACACCCAACAAAATCATTTTTCATTCAATTTTCTTTCATCTTACTTCATTCCTTCCTCTTTTCCACCCTACAAAACATAGCATTAAAGTGACAAAAGAACATAACCACATTGAAGTTAAATTCATCTTTGATTTCAGGACAGCCGCCCACTTTTTCCCATATTGGCACTGAATTTTTTTTTGCTAGAATTTTGATGGATAACAAGGGTAAATGTGTAATTTCATTTCCCTATGTTGTTCTCCATGTTTTTCCTCGCAAAATCCTTCCACATTTGGGAGGACATATTTTTGTGTGCCCCACCTTTAAATTATTCCTTCCATTTTTCCATTTCATCCTAATTTTTCTCATACTAAACATCCCTAATTATCATTTTCCATCATAAAATCCCTCATATATTTTCTTTCCTTCCTTTTTTCCACCATACCAAACATAGCATGGGACATGTGACCATGGATGATTTGCAAGATTCCCTCTAAAAAGGAAAAATTACATTAAAGAGGTATTTTTTTAAAATGTTTAAAATAAGTAACACATGTAAAATTACTAATTGCGTAACACGTAATTTGTACGTATAGAACAAACAAATAAATAAAAAAAAAAAACCCCCACATGGCGTTAACTAGACTGTCATGTAGGCAACCACATGACAATGATCAGGCTACTTTGTGACAACCATGGAGGTGATGACCAAAAAGCACATTTATATTTTTTAAAAATGGTTATAGATTTGAAATAAATAGTATTTTTATGCTAAGTTGTTTATTTATAAAAAAATTTTAAAATAATTTTATCATAAATATACTCCGTAAAATTAATTACTTTTCGTAAATATGATAATTACTGTAAATATTTTATTTACAATATATTTTTAAGATATGTTTTTTTCGTGAATATGTTTTCTAAATTATCTATCATACATGTGCTATTTATCATCATTCAAAAAATTTTATGCTATTTATTTTTATTACTAGATTTTTTGACTCATTTCCTTCATTCTCCCCTCAAAAAATGATAGTTTGTCCGTTTAGTATCTAAACTATGAACATTCGGTTACTTTGCTCTTTAAACTATAAATTTGGATACATTAACCTTGAACTTTTTTTCTTTACAGTTTTGATCCTTAACACTAAAATTGACGAACAATTTCTAAAATTTAACAGAGATAATCGCATCATTGTTCCATAAAACTAAAACTTTTAAAGAAATTATTATATTAAGACCTTTAAAAAATTTACTATATTAAGTGTCAAATGTTCTAATTTTTAATGGTTTTCAATTAGAATAGGGAGGATTTTTTTATATGTACAGTTATTATTTTTGTAAAACTTCACACATGATTATATACATTAAACATTGAAAATCTTTCATTAATTGTAATAAACCAACATCCTAAAGTGAAATAGGCATAAGGAAAAAGTAATAGACTGAACCAACTTATAAAAACAAAACGGTCTCTCTGTAACTAATCATCCATAATAAACAATTTTCATCTTTGGTAAATTTATCAAGGGGTTATGTATCAGAACTATCAAAAATCAAACGTTCTAGGACTACTTTACAAAAGTTAAAATTTGAGGGATCAAAGTGACATAATATTAATAATAATTCATGGACTAAACATATAAATTACCCAAAAATAGTTAGGATCGATTATTCTCATTTATACCTATGAACTTTAGGATCTCTCCCTTGTACTTTAAAAACTCTAATTTGTCCCGTGAACTTTAAACCTAACCCCATTTTACCTCTTTCATCAGGATTTCAGTTAAAAACAATAAGAAAAATAGTGTGTTAAGTTCAGCCATTAGTTTATTTTTAGCATAAATCCTAATAGAATAAACTTAATAAGACCAAGTCCTTTTTTCCATATGTTTTAACTGAAATTCTAAGATAAGTAATGAAGCGGGATTAAGTTCAAAGTTGAACAGGCAAAGCAAGACTTTTTAAAGTTCATGTAACAAAAAGGGAGTAATCCTAAAATTCAAAGGCAAGATAAAAATCATCCAAATGATTATTACCCCAATTATGATGAGTTCAATTTTCTTACCTTCAATTATATAAGTATGACAGTCAAAAATTCAAACAAGTATTTAAAAAAAAAAACATAAAATATGAAACATATCACACTTTTCACTACTACAGAATATAGATTTCACGACGGAAGTACTAAATACACGTATCTAAAAATCTTATAACAAATTTTTTTTTACTTACTAACTAATAAATAAATACTAATTCTACCACCCCTTTAAGGATGAGAAAATGACAATTGGACAAGTGTAATGTGGCTGTAGTTATTAATGTAAAAAAATATGTAAAAACTTCACATGTTGAGTGACAATTCACTAATGATAATAACTAATTAGAAAGTGGGGATAACATGATGTGCCTTCATATGAATTTTTTTTTCCCTCAACAAACTGTGGGATTGTTGATGTGCCATCCCGCCCCCATCCCCATGGTTTATAAAAGAAGTTCTAAGACTTGCAATGAAAACGAAAATTATCTGACTTAATTTTCCTCAAAATATGAGTTCAGTTTCACTCATATCAATACGAGTCTAGCATCGCATAACCTACTTGCTAGATAACAGTTGTGATCTACATACTACTTCATTACTATGTTCGATTTCCAATTCTTTTGTAAAAGAAATATACTTTGTGACACAATCGGCCGTGCTAAACATGACAACTGATAGAAAACAAGTCCCAATTGTAAGATTTACTTAATATCAAGGGGAGATACTTGATACTATTAACACTTTTAGCATTGTTATTTAAAAAATCGAGTTATTAAAAGGTGAACCCACAATAAGATTTACGTGTTCTGGGTCAAAAAGCGTTAATTTGTAGTTAGACAGAGATAATAAAGAGGCATTACTCGAATTTGGCTGGAGAAAAGACACCAACCCAGTCGTGAATGGTGGGTTAATTTAGGGTTTTTAAGAATCACAAACGTATTCCGGGTCACGTACCCTGTATAACAAGCATTTGTAGAGCAAACAATATCAATACTCGGACTTATATTACAAATTCATACATGAACTCGGATTATTGAGCACCCAAAAAAAAAAAACAAAAAGTTGAGGCTAAATTCGTTTATCATATATTAGTTCGAAGATTATTTGTCTTAAGTACGTACTTTTTAAAAATCACTAATAAGTGTTTCTCTTAAAGTCATTTTTGCGAAAAATGCCTTACGTCAATGATAGCAAACAGGGTTTTGAGGATGTTAATCTGTGAAAGTGGCTAATCATCATATGAGCTGTGGTTGTGATGATCAGCCCGAGCTGCGTCTGAAACCAAGTTCCACACAAGGAAAAAGTACAGCAGATTATCGCCGTACAAAATTCTCTTCGTTAATTCTTTTTTCAACTTTTGTGGAAAAAAAAAAAAAACAAAAAAACTAGAAATGGTGGATTAATTACAAGCCTAGCTAGCAAGGTAATTTCTGATCTCTCCTTGTTTGTTTGTACTAATTTGTGTGCTTCTCTTAATGTGTGTCTATTTATAGAAAAGGACTCTCATGAGACTCACCGTTTTTTACCACTCTTAGAGTCGAGAGATCTTTTAAAAGAAAACTTTACAACTTGCATAAGTAGTCAAATTACTTTTTTGTTCTCAATATTTAACTAAAATAATTAAATTAACAAAACTATCATTTAATTAATCAGTACTCATTTTATTGCTCTATCAACTCTCTTTGTCACTCTCTTAGTTCTGCACTTGTTACATGTAATCTCTTCCCACGTAAAAATCAAGCCTAATTATAAAACCACTGTTTCACTTATCATTACCGTCACTCTGAAACGTCACTCTGAAAAAAAGGTTTAGACCAAACTTTTTAGTGCTGATATATAATGTTCTATTTTTATCTTTGTTATCTAATTGTTACAATTAAAATCTATGTTTTGTTTTGATCGGATGTCAAAACATGCCAAGTTGAGATCTGTAGATGGACAAAGCAGCAAACAAAAGGCTTGCAACAACTTATGGTTTATATACGTATAATTTTACATTTTTCTTTTTATAGGTAATTTATTTTGTTGCAAGTAAAAGCGTTGGCAAACTCTTATAATTACATATTTCTTATTGTCAGGTTTTTTTTTAATTTTTTAATTTTTATTTTTAAAGATTGTTGATCCTAATGAGCAAGATTTTCGTGAAAAGGTAAGCATTTTTACGTATACAAGCATAAGATATATGATATTGAACAGATTATTGTTTCAAGATTTTTAATTGTGTGAGCTTCTAATGGTTTGCAACAAGAAAATCACATCCGACTCTACCTATATATAGGCATAGAGTTCGAATCCCTCTACCCTCAAATTCAAAAAAAATAAAAAAAGATATATTGGAGTATTTATCTAGTCACCATTCACAATAGATTTACATCAATGTTACAAGAAACAATGCGCGGTATGTATTAAGAGGTTAATTATTTTTAATTCGTATCAAATTCTATGTTTTTAAGGTATACCATCCCCTTCTATTTTTTTCCTTTTATAATGTTATAGGTTTTGATGCGTTTACGAGCAGAAGTGTAACATCCCCTTCCGATCCTTCAAGAATCTACAGAAGTTTAAAGCCATGACATATTTTGATAGAAGAGTTTTTTTATTTGTTTGTTAACAACAAGGAGAATGAGAGAAACATGCCAAAAACCTGTAATATTTATCTTTATCTTTATCTTTACATATATAAAAGTCTCAATATACATCCTTCCTATGCTTGACACATGTCTCCCCATTTAGTTCTCTCTCTCTCTATCTTTTTGCATTTTTCCTTACTGTACTTATTTTTTTTTAACATCTTATTAGGTTTTTTTTTCCCACTCTTTCTTATTGAACCAAATACATTTTCCTTCTATTTTACACTTATTGTGTAATTTTTCATCAAATATATGCTCATTTAGATCATTTTAAGTGAAATATAATTTTATAATATGATTTTTGTAACTACTTTACTTTTCTTTTCTTTTTATAGATAATTTCTCTCTATTGAAAATTTTTTCACAAATGTGTCCCTATTGACACATCTTTTAAAAAAAATATTTTTCTAAAAAAAATATTTTTCTTTTTCATGTATACCTTAGTTAATTTTCTATGCAATAGTTTCGTTTAGTTACTATTTAAATATTTTTTTCTTTCTAAATTATTTTTATTAAACTAAATTTTTTCTTAAATGAATTTTAATTTACTTTTTTTTTTCTATTATGTCCAAAAAAAAAAAAAAAAAAACTCGACAGGTGTGTAATAATTACCTAGTAGTATAAATTATTTATCATAAAACTTTTTTAGTGATGGTAAATTGCATATTCACGATAAGTGATGCATTTACGCAGCATATTCAAGACAAAATTGTCTTAAAAAATATCCTTGTGAATAAAAATGTACAACAAATACAATAAATATGATAAATAATTTATTGAGGAAGTATCTTTATGATAAAATTACCTTAAAATTTTTTCGTTAACAAACAATTCACCATAAATATGCTATTTATCTCAAATTTTTAAAATATACTATTTATTTTAAATATTTTTGAAAATAGCATATTTTCTATATTTCTCTTAAAAATATTACTTGGGCCTTTTTTCTCCTTTTGTGGGTTCAGTTGTTTTTGTGGTTCCAAGTTCTCCCTTTCAGTTGTTTAGCTAATCTTGTGATTTCGTTTTTCTTCTGAAGTGTGTTCTTGGTGGAAGGTTTTGTGCTCCTGTAGGTTTATTGTTGCAGTATAATAAAATACTTTTATTATCTGATTTATTAATTTTGTTAATATTTGTTGTTATTTTAATGAATATCGTTTCATATAAAAAAAAAAAAAAAAACAGGAAAAGAAGGAAAGAAAAAACTCCTGACTATTGCGTTTCTCATTAAATTATATGACTTTTTCAGTAATTATATGGTAGTGAGAATAATCAATATATAATGTGTAATTCTTATACTATTACATTTAAAATTTCGTTGTTATTCTTTAATGAAATAGAATGGCAGAGTTGTAATCACAAATTAAGCAATTGTCTTTAATTAGACATTATTCTTATGAGAAAAGAAATGACATGTGGCAAGTATAGAATTAATAGATTGATAAGAGAATGATAGAGCAAGTTACCCAATTAACACATGAAACGCGACCTAGACATACAAAATTACAGTATAACATATAATTAAAGTTTGTGAAATTAAATTACTAATTCATAAACTTTTAATTTTTTAGGTAACTTAAACATTTAATTCATAAAATTTTAATTACATATATATTGATTATTACATTCATCCACCTATTGATGTGTTTCGGCTAATTCATGCTTTATATCCTAAAGTATTTTCATATATATTCCCAGAAAAAGAGGTTGCTTATATGAGTATGATAAATATAGGATCATTCTTAGTACGTTCACAACAACTGACTTAGTTGTTCTCAATATAATTTCTTACTAAAAAAGATAGATGAATATATAATAATGTCTAATCGCTATAATAAATACAAGACTTTTAAAAGTTTATTTATAAAAGGGGGGCAGGTAATATGTGGTGACAGACTCGACAACCATATTTTCCAATAGTGAAAAAAATAACAAAATAATAATAATAAATAACTTTATAAAATAAAGTTAGTAGTCTGCCGTTCTATGTGGTTTGCCCCTTAAAGATCCACCATCTGATGAATTGATTTTTTTTTTTTCTAGGTTGAGATATATAAAAAATACATAACTATTCAAGAAGTAGAGAAAATAAGTACAATGAATATAAAATGTTGTTATGGCAAAATATGAGATATTGCTAATATGGAGATTTGTATTGAGAATATGTAAAATACACATCGATAAGAGAATCTTATGTTGAAGGGTATCAAGATTAGCCAAAATAATAATAATCATAATATCAAAGTTGGGTACAAGATCGATTCTCCATCACAATTACTTTCAAAATTATGTGAGAGCTTTCAAATTGTTGCTTTAAACTTGTTTGTTGCCATATATTACGTATTCCAGTTTTATTTATAAGTTTTTACATTTTTTAAATAAAGCCATTGATTATTATTTTAAAAAATGGCAACCTAGTTGGTCATTGACGATGTCATTAGAGTTTAAATATTTTATCTAAGTTACTTCACTAGTAGTGATATTCAAATTCAAAAGATTGGTAAGCCTAATCATAGTATGATGGTGATAAGTTCACTAAGCCTCTGTTTGTAAGTTAGTTGGAGATGAAATTTTAAATTGGAATTGGTTGACTTTTTAAAAACTAGTTATAATTTTTATTGACTTTTCAGAAAAAGACAAAAATGATATAAAAATTTGAGTTTGAGATAAAACACCGAGGTTGGCAACATATGAAGCCTATCCAACCTAAATTTATTATGATTTTGTGAATGGCATACCGATAGAAATACAAGTTTCAAATTCAACACTCTCTCGGAAGGATTCTCCATACAACTTTAAACTTTATACACAAGTTTAACGTCTCCAAACATGATAAATTGACTATGCATGATGTAAACCTTCAACTGTACTATTCTCAGAAACTTAAATTCTGGATAAGCTTTCCAATAACTTTGGACATCTTTAATGGATTTTATTTTCCAAAACTCTCAAGCGTCAGAACTCTTAGTACATGAAAGGACTTGAATAATGTTTTATACAACTCTTATTTATAAAACATATATCTTCCTCTCTTATGTTGAAACAGACCACAAATCTTCACCTAATTTATCTCTCTCTTCAACCAAGGACGCATATCATCGGTAGTATACTTGTCCAAATAGGCACCAATCCCAAAATGTTTCGGGTTGGCAACACAGCCCAATAAATTGATACAAAAAAAAAAAAAAAAAAAAAAAAGCTTTTTAGGATATAATTGTTCTACAAATTGGCAACCTCTAGAAAATTCTCATTTTATAACATTGACAAGCCCATCATTCTCATAAGGTCATGGATGCGGTAGGTTTGATTCTCCCCAGAGTATTCCAAATTACTATTTCTACCATGCATTTATCCACTAGTTCAGTTTAATATTTCTGAGCTTCATATTCCATTTCTTCTAAACTTAGGTGTTTTTCGCTCATGAAATAATTACTTTCACTACACATATGTTGCACAATTTCTTTAACAGGAAAATGGGCCAATTGCATAAAACAAGATAATAAGTGCGAAGGCAATTGAATATTACTATAACACCCATTAGCCAGTTTAGCTTTAATAAACTTAACTAGAATATGTCACTAACCCATACATTTATGCAATCTGCTCTAACACAGAAATATAGTAAAACCAAGATAGTTCTATGATAAGATATTAATATAAAATTTTTACATACTCTTCATTATAGTTTAGTCAAAATATGAAGATTTGGTATTACAATTATCCCAGATTATTAGCACTATCTCAATTCAAAATTTTTGTAGTGTAGCCCATAGAGTTCTTTGACAAGCATTTTTCATGAAACAACTTTAGCTTAGAATGTACATAGGTTCCCAAAAGAGGTTCAACCTGCACTATGTTGCTTCCTCATTCTTTTCTTCCTCACATGTGCCATGAAACTTTAAAGTGAGTTAAAACCCCAGTAAGCGGAATATAGTTAAATACAAAACCTTTAAACTACAATCTGTATTTAAAATACATTTTTCAATAATTTCGAATCTTCTTACAGTAAATAGAAATCCAAATCAACATTTAACACATATCATAAAACCCTTGAGATATAGCACAAATTGGGCTTAAGCTACAGTATCATTTACCATTCATTTCCTTTAAGTTTGGCCAAATATTTTCATTACTGTCATTGGATCCAAATGTTAGTATCAGTCATGTCCTTTTCGGGACTCATCCGTGTGTATTAGTCAGTCCAATGACATCATTATAGTGGGGTTCACATTCCATAAATATTCCCATCATTTCATAGGCCACATCTAGAATTTTGTAAACCTTTAAAATATTATAAACATGTCATAAAACGTTTCAGTAAACCATACTTTCTTTAGCTTTTTATACTTGCAAATCATACATTTTCTAATAAGGGAAAACATTCTATCCATATCTCATTTGAAATGTTAAACATTTGTCAAAAATATTAAAACGCTATATCATATACTTTTTAAGTTTCTATGACACAATAAGTAGAATTCCTACTTACCTCTTTAAAGTTAAACTACCGCAGAGAAATTGACTCCACCGTTTTGGGAAAATTGATCATGCTTGTCCTAAGGTCCATGATGAAGTCATTTTACATTTAAAATATGTTCAATCCATTAACAATCATATAAAATAGAAATATATGCATTATAGTATCACTTTTCAACGTTTTAGACCATTTAAGATCATTTAGGACAAGTTCTAAACACAAACAAAATATGTACATAGTTGCTATCCACAAATTCTAGCAACAGAACCTAACTTTTGAAGATTCACTAAAAATCTGATTTACATTTCACCTGAATTTTTTTGGAGAGCAAGATTCATATGTATACTTTAACTTCACAAAATTTCAGCTTCAAATACTGAGTATAAACAGAGAAAAGAAACTCGGAATCCTACTGCCCTGTTATACAAATCTAGTTTTCTCAATCAAACATTTTCACAAATACCTTCTATACAATTTCATAAAATACTTTAAAAACAGTCAAATCTCTTTTCTAATCAGACCTCACAATGCTTTACATCTCAAATAACATAGAACCATCAAGAATCTTGAATATATAAAATCAGAAGTTACATATTTGAGAGAAAAATCAAAGCACACTTTTGACATGAAGCATCTCAACTAAATCAAATCAAACACAACTTAATAACCTCACACCTCTAGCTTTAAACGGCTTCAAAATCCATTTAAAATCCTAATTTAAACTGACCTTAGGTAGCTTATAAAATTCGGACCTCAAAAATGGTGCAAACTCCACTTTGAGCTCAACTAGCTTGAAAGAAAATGGTGTTTGTGTGGAAATCCAAGAATGAACTTTTGAAGGAGGCTTAGTCTTGATTTGTTTTGTGATTTAGGAGGGGAAGAAGGTCTTATGATGAAGAAGATCAGTTGTTGGAGTTTTTGTTTTTGTTGTTGTTGTTGTTTTTTTTCCCCTTCTTTCTTTCTCCTGCTGCGCTCACCTTTCTACCTTGCTTACAAATGGTTGTAAGTAGCCACAATGTAGATAATCACAAAAAACTTGGATAACAAAGTTTATCCTTTATATATGTATACATTCACCGAACCTTGGATAGCAAGGTTTATACAATTGGATAACCATAATGCTTGAACAATGTGGCACCAATGGATGGAGTTGACAGCTAGCAAAACAAGTCTTTAAAAATTACATAAAGAGCACAAAAGAATTTAAAATTATGCTATATCCTTAAAAATATATTTTCTTTGCAAATAAGTCCATAGAAAATTTTAATAACTTCATTTGAAGTATATTCTATAACTTTAGATTACCATTCTTATACAAACAATCTTATAGACTAAGCACATCGATCAGCTTCACTTCCAATAGTGGTCAACTCTTCTCTGCACAGTTACTTAAAAAATGTAGTTAAACAACTTTTAATAGCACATAAATTCTTAAAAAAAAACATTTCACATAAAATGATTAACATTACTACTAATAAACACCTAACAATATTACTAATAAGATACTAAACATGCTTGTTAAACTTAGTTATTTTAAATTAATTAAGCTTGACGTTACAATTACTTTTATGGCTCTGGCACTATTCTAATTTTGGTGGTTAATGAAATTGGTTATGTCTGTGTAAACTCGATACCATTAGCACCAATAAATTTTTCCGATAGTAATATAGTGAGTACAACTATTACAAATGAAAAGCTTTTACAATCCTTAACCATATCTTTCCCCAAATTAGTCCATTAACTCGTCAAGTATTTCATATTTTGGACTATTTCTTTACTACAATATTATGTTGTGTAGGAAAATGTGCCAACTACATAAAACAAGACAGCAAGTGAGAAGACAATTGATTATAATTTTGAGTTCGAGACAAAATCTTTTGTTTCTATGATACTTTCCTAATTTGGCGGTTAATGAAATTGGTTACATATGTGTAAACTTAATACCATTCAATACAATAAGTTTTTTAGATAGTAGTCGAGCGAGTACAATTATTGTCAATGACAAGCCTTTACAATCTTTAACCATATCTTCCCCCAAATTATTCCATCAACTCATCCAGCATTTCAAATTATTCCATATTTTGCACAATTTCTTTACTCCAATTTCACATCTTTCCTCAAATTATTCTGTCAACTCATCGAGCATTTCAAATTATTCCATATATTTTTTTTACAATTTCTTAACTCTAATGTTATGTTGTGCAGGAAAATGGGCCACCTGCATAAAACTAGACAGTAAGAGGGAAGCCAATTGATTATAACTTTGAGATAATATAACCAATACATAATCTTTTGTTGCTCTATCTAACACTTTCCTAATTTTGATGGTGAATAAAATTGGTTATGTCTGTGTAAAATTGATACCATCTAGCACGAATAAGTTTTTTGGATAGTAGTTTAGCGAGTACAACTATTGTCAATGACAAGCGTTTACAATGTTTAACCATATCTTTCCTCAAATTATTCTATCAACTGATCGAGCATTTCAAATTATTCCATATTTTGCACAATTTCTTCACTCTAATCTTATGTTGCGCAGGGAAATGAGCCAACTGCATAAAACAAGACAGCAAGTGGGAATTGATTAAAATTTTGAGATAATATAACCAAGACATGATCTTTTGTTGCTCTAGCACTTTTTTAATTTTGGTTGTTAATGAAATTGGTTGTCTATGTAAACTTGATACCATTTAGCACCAATAAGTTTTTTGGATAGCAGTTAGCTAGTACAATTATTACCAATGACAAGCCTTTACAATCCTTAACCATATCTTTTCCCAAATTATACCATCAACTCATCAAACATTTCAAATTATTCCATATTTTGCACAATTTCTTTACTCTGATATTATATTGTGCTGAAAATGGGCAAACTAGATAAAACAAGATAGCAAGTAGGAGTACAATTGGTTATAACTTTGAGATAATATAACGGAGACATAATCTTTTGTTACTCTGATACTTTCCTAATTTTGGTGTTAATGAAATTGGTTATATCTTATAAACTTGATACCATTTAGCACCAATAAGTTTTTTGGATGTAGTTTAGCGAGTACAACTATTTTTAGTGACTAGCCTTTAAAATCTTTAACCACATCTTCCCTCAAATTATTCTATCAATACTCATCGAGCATTTCAAATTATTCCATATTTTTTTTTACAATTTCTTAACTCTAATCTTATGTTGTGCAGGAAAATGGGCCAACTGCATCAAACAAGACAGCAGGTGGGAAGCCAATATTGGTTATAACTCTGAGATAATATAACCAATACATAATCCTTTGTTGCTATAGCACTTTTTTAATTTTTGGTTAATCAAATTGGTTACGTTTGTATAAACTTGATACCATTTAGCACCAATAAGTTTTTTGGATAGTAGTTTAGCACAATACTATTATTGCCAATGACAAGTCTTTACGATGCTTAACCATATCTTTTTTCCAAATTATACCATCAACTCATCGAACATTTCAAATTATTCCATATTTTGCACAATCTCTTCACTCTAATCTTATGTTGTGCAGGAATATGTGCCAACTGCATGAAACAAGACAGCAAGTAGGAAGCAATTGATTATTACTTTGAGATAATATAACCAATTAAGACATAATCTTTGTTTCTCTAGCACTTTTTTAATTTTGGTGGTTAATGAAATTGGTTGTCTTTGTAAACTTGAAATCATTTAGCACCAATAAGCTTTTTTGATAGTAGTTTGGCGACCACAACTATTGCCAATAACAACCCTTTACAATCCTTAACCATATCTTTTTCCAAATTACCGACCCGAGACATTTTGAATTGAAGCCCATGTTTGAGAGCATTATCCACAATCTGTAGAGCCATCGTCAGGGGCCAGTGACCGTCGCTGGAGTAGCAACACTCTCAAGTTTAAGACAACCCTTGCAAACTGAAGCTTGAAACCACCAAGGAGAACTCGCACAAGCCGATATTTGAGATGTTGACGATAATCAACATTGAATAGAGCACGGGGTCAACTTGGCTGGATTAGGGTTAGGGTTTTGGCTCCCTAATTTTGAGAGCTTTGGTATAAATAAGTTCAACTGAGCTAGGGTTTGGCCACAAAGAGCAATTTTGTACAGCTAAAAAAAAAAAAAAAAAAGAAAAAACCATGCCTTCAGTTTGTTGTACTTACGTAGGCATGCACTGTATTGCGAGTACGATAATTGTGTGTGCTTAGAGTTGAGGAGGGCAACAATCAAAGAAGTAGCCAAAAGCTGAAAGGAAGATTGCTTGATAAACCTCATTAATTGCGGAAAAATAAATGGTCATTAACACAAAAGAATCTAATTAACTATATGCAAATCTTCCTGAATTAAAGAATGCTAGATAGATTACAAACTCAAGTAGACAAAGCTAAAAGTCACAAATAAAATTAGAAACGTTACATTATATGTGTTGAAAGAATAAATAAATGTATTGTTAGCCCCATTTCTTATAAGCTTAACCTAAAATTATTTTTTCAGAATTAGTAAACTAGTATCCATATATGATCGGCTTGATTAAGTGATTAACTGATAGGTTAAAGTCAACTATATACACATCTTCAACCGTTTCTATTCATAAGATGTGTACAGTCTATCAAGTCAAGTAATGTGGTTTTGAAATTTGAATGTTAGGTTGTGGTTTGAATTAAACGCATTTTTTTTCTTTTCTTTTTCTTTTTCTTTTAATAATTTGGGGTGAGAAATTTGATATATATGTGTGTATATATATATATATATGAATATATATATTTATGTTATAAATAGGTATCAATAATACGGTTCACATTCGATCGTCAGAAAACACTCGATATCTCCTAACCTACTTAAGTGATTTAATTGTAACCTAAATTACCAGTTATATGGATATTGAACATTTTTTTAATAAGTAATATAGTTTTGAAATCATGTGAATGTTAGGTTGGGGCTTGAATGGTAGGTTAAAAGAAAAGTTGGTTGAGAATTTCCTCAATAATTTTCCATCAAATACAATATCCGAAGCTCCAATTCATATATACTTGGCCATTAAGGATCTCTCTCTCTCCTCTTTTTGGGCAGAGTTTTTCATCAATATTTACTTAGCAATAAGGATCTCTTTTATTTTTTTATTAATTTTTTTTGAGGAGTTTTTCAGTTGAGGACCATATTTTATCGCCATTTATATATAGCTCGTTAATTTCACATTTTCATTACCTAGAGACAGACGTTGTTGTTCAACAACTGTGTTTTCATTCATTTTCTAACACAGAAAATTTAGATCTTGATAGCTGATCAGAAAGATGCCTCCGCCGCCGGGATTCCAGGGGCCACCAGGTCCGCTAGGTTGTTTTGGTTTCCTCTGTGACGGCGTATGCAGGCTTGTTTCTTCCTGGTGAGTTATTTTATGCATTGATTCATTTCTTTATGATCTGCTGATTTACTTTGCAAAATTGGCATCTTCTTTTAATGTTTCTATTAGGTTTATTACAAACGGCCTGTTAATTATACACCTAGTTAGCTGTTTTATATATTAGTTCATTATTTTTAATTTTACACGTCACAACTTTTTTACTGATATGCAAATGGCCCATCCGTTAGTATTTCATAAAAATTTAAATAAAATTTAATGCAATCTACTCAGATAAATTATAAAATCAAGGATAAAATCATAAAATTTTTTATAAGGAAATTGTACACCAAAACGTCTATGATGATGAAGGCATATATCTTTAATGACAGTATAATTTTCCTTCAAAATATTTCTAATAAAGATACAGTTTTACTTTACTAAATTTTATATGATTAGAAAGTATTTAATTTCCATCTAATTTTGATAGAATATTGATAGAAAAGCCATTTGAGTAACAAAAAGTTCAAGGTAATACATATCAAAATAAGAAACCATGATCAACATTAAAAAAAAAAGGGTATATAGTTCGGCGGTCATTTATTACCCACGTGCTTAATGTTCTTGATATGATACAAGCAATGAATGAGGGATCATCAAATTTATATACTCCACACTTTTTAGGTTTATTTATTTTAATTTCTAATTTACGATTTGGAGCAAACGCATGATTACTGGAAACTAATCTCATGTCATATAAATCTGATTAGTTTATGATATAGTTCATTATATTTATGTTTAGAAGGTAGACTTTCTCCTTTTTATTTATTTTTATTATTTTTTTGGTATCTGGATATGATAGAAATTTTTTATAATTTATTTGCTTATGTGAATCAGATCATTTTCCTCTTAACAAAATATTGAGTTTATTTACAAGATGTTTCTTTCACGTCACTTTGCAGTGCTTATGTCCTGTGCTGCTGTTGCCTCTTGGAGCGTGTTGTGGGCCCTTGTTTGGTGGGCCCCCTGGACCCCCTGGTGGCCCACCAGGCTCTTTTGGTGGGCCTCCTCGTTTCTAATGGGCTGCTATTAATTGTTCCTGAGTTCGGTCCAGATCCAAATAATTTCGATTTTTTACTAGTTCATTTGTATTTTATTTGTTTTTGTTTTTTTTTTTTTTTTTTTTTTTTGTTTTTGTTGCAGTGTAATGTGCTTTATTTTCTAAACGGTATCACATTGGAAGACTTCTAAATGCTTTATGTTAAAGAAATTCAGACTCCTTCAGTTGCCAATATTTGAGTCCGATATTTGCAGAACTATTCTTAGTTTTCAATGATTATTATTATTATTATTATTTTTTTTGGTAACTATTGGTTACTACTGTCCAAACTAATAGATAACACATTTCGTTAATTATCATGATATATGTTTTTGCCAACTGCCCAACTTATTACAATGGTCTGATATAAACAAATGGTCTGATAACACATTTCGTTAATTACAATATCTCCACCGACCGGTAAATATAAGAAGAACTATTGAAAGGTCTTATGAGCTTGATCAATGGTCAGGTGGTTTAAAGATAGTATTGCAACTTTAGGCAAGAGTGCCAACTTATAAGGGGCCATTGTTCGTCTTAGTCTTATTGTGTTTTCGTACGTTGTTAGTGTTATATGTCAAGAAGCAAGTTTCAGATATATTGTTATGGGGATTTTTTTTTTTTAATATTGACACCCCTAACTCAATTGTCAAGGAAAAAAAAAGTTCAGAAATTAAATTACCAAATTTGAAAGAATTTAGCGAGTGTCGGTAAAAAAATAAACTTTGTTATAATAAGATTTCTAGAAGATATATATATATATATATATATATATATATATATTTGGCGAATTTGTGGGAAAAGGATTGACACCAATCTGGAAAGGACATTCAACAGATTATTTTGAAGTATTGAGTGTGCATGTGCGTGTGTGTGTGCTTTTTTTTTTTTTTTTTTTTTTCCTCATTATGTTGTTACATTATATGATAAACTGCTTCGGTGAAAGGATCCTCTTTTTTTTTTTTTTTTTTTTTATATTTAAATTGTAAATAATTCAAATCTCATGTCCTCAGTTATGCATAACAAATTTAGTTGCATTCATAGATGACCACTAAATAGGTTGTGTCATCATTATTGATTTACGATATATGTATCAAAATAACAATACTTACATACAATAAGCCTAAATAAGTTTTTTTTATGTATGGTTTTCTTCTTTTCATATTTATTTATTTATTTAAAGTTCTTATTCTAGTAATATTCACACCGTGAATGTGATATTCTAATTGATGATATCGTAGAATTACCATAGAATTTTACATCGATTCTGTTTGTGAATTGTATTTCTCACCTTAGATTACATGGCACCTTTGATCTGTTTATGAAAAAAAAACAAAATTTTAAAATGTGAACAATTATTGAAAGTAAGGTAAATGATCTTTTAAGTTTACTGCCTTACAAAATAAAGGCTATAAAATGAAATTATATAATTTTTAAAAATACTCCCTCAACTATGTTACTAATCTCAGTTTGCCCCTCAAACTTAAAAATGTACCACTCATACCCCTCAAACATTGCGTCGTTAGCAAATGTCCACCTTCTGCCCAATGTCGTCCGTTTTTGTACCAGTTTTGCTAATGTGGTCAAGAAAGAGAGGGCAGCTACAAAATTAACAGGATTTTAAATGCCCTTCCTTCATATTGGACCTCACAGCCGTCAAAACCAGTCATTTTCCTTACATTGCTTGTCTTCTTCTGTTGATGAAGGGCTTTGTAGCTTTAGTCGAATTCTTTGCATCAAGCGGCTCCTATTTGAGTTTGGGTATCTTTCCAGAGCAAGTACTAGCTCAAGCCACATTGAATATGAAATCGAGAAGATTCAAGCAAAGTTTTTGTTTGAAAGAAAATGAGACAACAACTGTCAAAAAAGAAGTTTGGAAAAAGAAAGAGAGAGAGATTTATGAGCTTAGGAACAAGATTTGGCATCTGAGAGTTGTTCTAATTTGTGGTGTTGCTTTTTTTTTTTTTTTTTAATTTCCTTTTTATCTTTTAATTATTTGGATAAGGAAGGAGGCTTGGTTTTGTAAGTACGTAGAATGTGTAACAAATTTGGTTTTTTAGTTTTTGATCTTTTGATTTTAATTTTTATTTTTGTTCTAAGAAATCTCGTTTGATTCGTTTCTCTTTGGTTAAGAAATCTGAGGTTTTTTCTTTTTTTTTTGTGGTAGTTTCTAACTATTTTTTCCTTTTAGATTCTTTGTTATCTTCAACTGAAGGGTCTTGAGTTTTTAATCTATTATAATTTTTATCAAAGGCAAACTTGACTTAATATCCGTTAAGATTCATTATCGGCTTGTGATCATTGTCTTCTCAACAAAGTTTCATGAATGATAAGTAGTCTCAAAGGCTCAAACTAGTACAAACATTAAGCTCTGGTGTATATTTAAACATGTTAGTATATATCTATATAATTCTTTTTTTTTTTTTTTTTTTTTGCTGTCAAGAGAACTACTGAGTTAGTGGTATTTGTATGGTGTAAATGGGGATAATTTTCCTGCCAAACTACTAATTGAATCACTATTAATTGCAATGATTATTCTATCCTCCAATAGATTAGCTAATTATGGTCAAGTAAGCAAAATTAATACAAAAACTAATGGCAATGGATGAAAGTGGACATTTGCTAACAAAGAATGTTTGAGTGGTGTGAGTGGTACATTTTCAAGTTTGGAGGGCAAACTAAGATTAGTGACATAGTTGAGGGGTATTTTTAAAAATTATCCAATGAAATTTTTGATGCTAAAACCCGGAGTACTAAGATTCTATTTATAATAAGTTAGAGGCCAATTATAACTCATTCACAACCAATGTAGGACTTGAACAAATAGAAATATGCTAAAATTAGTTAACAGTAGATAAACTAATATGGAGACAAACTAGAGAAATGAGCAGGTTCGTTATCTGTTGGGTTTTTGTTCTCGTCATGAAACTCATTCAGGCTTTAGGTTGTACATTTTGATATTGAGAGTTGCTTTCTTGACAGTTTATTTGTGGTTTTTTTTTTAAGTCAATCTGTGCAAATTTTGTGAATTTTGTAGTGGGTTTTGGTCTGTAGATGCTTCGGACACTGAAAAACTTCTAGAATGTGTTATGAAGCTCAGATGTGCGTAATCTTTGCAGTTCCGATCTATGATTTTAAATCTCTTTGAATTTGTGAATTTTGCGTTTTTTTAATCAATTTGAACGCCCTAGCTTTGCTGTGCTCTATAATGGAGGCTAAGAGTAGCCATCCATACGTACATACTAGACGGGGCCGGGAGGCCACCAAGAAAGTGTCTAAGTTGAATGGGCAGAGGAGACGTGTAGGCGAAGTTACCAAGGACTGAGTGAGGGCCGCCACCAGAATTGATTTGTTATTGATCATACGATAGTTTAAGACAAAGTCCTATCACTAAGGTTTTTTTTTTTTTTTTTTTTTTTTTTTTTTTTCCCCTCCATATATTAGCATAAAATTCTTAACATGAACTTACTAGTGGTTGTTATAAGCAGTATAATAAATTTTTTAATATAATTTTCCTGGTTTTTTGTTTGTTGTTTGTTTTTTTTTTTTTAAGTATATATGTCCCCACTAAAGTAAAAGGCGGCCTCATCCATTGAGGCGAAGGGCCAGCGACAACAATTGATCATGGCGTCATTGCCAAAGGAGGAGGAGGAGACATTGAAAAAAGGAGGGACTGGTTTCGTGTCGTTAGGGATATCAGGGATCGAATTGGAGGAGTGAACATGAATGGTATTGAGAGGAGAGATTCATGGTTGGTTGGTTGGTTGGTTGGTTAGTGTGCGGCGGTCAATTACCACCGGGGTTTCATGGTTCGGAATTTGTTTTAGTCGTTTATTCGTATCCGATGTTTCGTCAATAATTTTTCGACTCCACTTTAAAAATAAACCCAAAAAATAAGAAGAAGAAAAGGTAAACGTATAAAAAAATCATTTTAAAATGTGAATTAAATTTTTTTTTTGGTTGTGAGAAAATGTGAAACTTTTTAAATTGGTGGTTGGAAGATTAAAAAAAAAAAAATTGAGCGTGACATAGATTTTAGAACATTTCGAGTTGAATTGATTTTTTTTTTATTTAAAATTATGCACCAAACAACAAAGAATAAAATTTCAAGCTGGTATGTTGGAATTAGTGTAAAACCTTACACAAGAGCTTTCGAATTTTCTTAGAACAAAATTGACCATAATGTAACATCCTCTGTTGAGTTAGAAGGGTGCATCATCCAGAAATCTAATTATACCAAATTGTTATTGTGCTTCTCTCTTTACTTTTTCTTTTTTTTTTTTTTTTTTGTTAAAGGAAATGGATGGACGTTGTTATGAGTTTTTATCCTTTACTTATAGCTTTTAATATGAATCTTGTTTCATTTCTCTCATTGTTGTAAGCATTTAAGCAGAAAAATCATTATATTTCCACTTGAAATAAAAAGTTATAGACTTTTAAAATTTGAATTTCATGAAAATTTAAAAGAGTGAGTGATATATAATTTGAGTTTAAAATTGAAGGAAAATTCCGACTTCAATAGTTGTTCCAAACCTTCTATTGCTTTCAACAAACATGGTTCAGTCCAAACTCCGGCTCATACTCCGGCTCAAAAGAAGAAACAAGTAAACCGATAGCGTGAATAACAGAACAAACTCAACTATGGAAAGTGGGTCTGTCACTCTTAGCCTCTGTTTGAAACATGTACGGGTTTGAGATGAAATTTTTAAGTTGAAATTGATTGACTTTTTAAAAATTAGTTATAATTTTTATTAATTTTTTAGAAAAAGACAAACTAATATGAAAAATTTAGGCTGACACATGCAATCCAAAGAACGCTTAGTGCATGTGGGACACGAACCTAGGCAACGTCTTACTTTAGCTATTTTAGTAACATATGGACAATTTTTTTACACTTATTTAAAAGTGGCTGAATTTTTTTTTTCAATGATTAGTGAGCATTAAAGTATTAGTTGATTCTATAGTCAATCGTTGATTGATTATTAACAAAAATATTGATAATAATTAATTAATAATTAATCATATATCAAATGATCAATCATTGATTGATCATTATTTTATCTTAATTTAACAAAATTTGGAACATTCATTAAAAAGTGCTTAAAAAAAAAAAAACCATTTTCCCACATATCCGTTTTAACAAGAATAATTATATTTACATTTAGCAAAAAAAAAAAAAAAAACCACTAAAATCATGAATGTCCCCACTAAATAATGAATTATTTTTATCAACATTTGATCCTATTGTAATATTAGGTTAAAAGCCGTATATACCTATGCCCCATATTAACTATAAAGAGAAATAGTATTTTATCAATATATATATATATATATATATATAACACTCACATTAACTATAAATAGAATTAGTAGTATTTTCCGAAGGAATGCTATGGATCAATTACATATATGTCTAAATTAGTTCGTGATTTTAAAAAATATCTAAAACAAACTTATTTAGAAAATTAAACAAAAAAAAAAAAAACAAAAGAAAATTAATTATGTTACCTCGACTTAAATCCTAAAAAATGTCTCATTTAAATAATTCATACAAGAAAAAATATCTCATTTACCCAAAGATTTTAGCCCTGAAAAATTGATCATCTATGTTTTAATATTTATTGTTGATTTTTTTGTATTTACGGTTAACATCACATTGATGAAATCAATATACTATGAAATTACAATTTTTTTAGGAACTATGAAATTACAATTGCCACATAGTTTTTTTTCTCTCAAGGACACGGTCAATGTGATAGTGATCGTGATAAAACCTACAATATTTTTGTCAGTGAATAATAAATCCTATAATATACCATATGGAGTTTTCCTGTAAAGTAATATGGTCATTGTCATATATATCATGACCATATTATTATTAGTTAGGTATATGTACGCAATCAAATGATAAAGTCCTTAAAGTATAAAAATTGTAAAAATTGTATGACAAAAAGCCATTATCATATTGACTATGTTATTTTTCTACTATTAGGGCATCTATTTACACTACTTTGTATACTTTTCCCACCTGTTTCTTAAATTATCCACCAATTAAAAATTTAAATATTCATTATTATTTATTGCACCCTTATTATTATTAGTTTTTTAATATGTACAATTTAATTCTACTCTTCATCTTTTTTTTATTCACCAATAAATAAATAACCCCTTTTTTTTAAATCTTGATTTTTTTTTTCTGAAGGGTGAAAAAAATCTTGGTTTATTTTCAGTAGATAAAGTAAAAAGTAAAAACTTTATTTGTTTATCCTAAAAATTTAATGGATTCCCAACATATTAATCATCTTCCTTTTGATACATAGAATAACAAATTGAATCATCAAAGAATTATATTGTAATTTAGTCTTTTCCCATACACCTATTTTCTGTAACAACTATTTTCACATGAAAATTATGAACAATAACTTTCAATACATATATATATATATATCAACAACTTTATTATTATATAAAGATAAATAATCTACAACTTGTTATATACATATATGTATACATATCTATGACATTTAAAAAAAATACCTCATAAAAAATAATATGAAGCAATGATTTTATTAGTTTCATGAAATCTTTTTCAAAAAAAAAAAAAATTGAATTTCTCTGAAAGAAAAAAAGAGAAGACGAAACAAGAAAAACGATAAATGTTGATGCCAGAAATGGTTCCGGCAACAACACCCAGTGTAGTCGGGTAATCGGATCAGGTCTGGTCAGTCGCTCTGCCGTCGGTCACCTGCAAAAAGGAAAGCACCTCGGAATGAGGGGGGACACCGGTGTGGTGTCTGCCGTGGGCACTCCGATGCTTAAGTCAGTCCGGGAACTGATGAGCGAAAGGAGAGGCAGAGCTTTCGGTAGATTAGATGATCGTACCTGAACTTGGAGATTTCCTCCCTATTTATAAGTGTTTGATGGGTCAGGTGCCTGAATTGACCCGACCGGGGCGGCTACCGCGGACCCCTAGGGGCTAGGCACCTCACAGACCCTCATGACCTGGGGGATCGGACAACTGAGGCTGTCCATCCCTGACACAACACTGGAGGTGGATAAACGTCCCATCGCTGCAGTCATCAGGGCAGGTAGTGGCAGGTGACGTGACCGGTGTCAGTGGTAGGTAGGGCGGCGTAGGTAATTGCGAAATGATGGCGTTGTGTGCTGGGGAGGGTTTCCCCTGGCCTGCAACGAGGGTCCCGGGAAGGCCGAGAACCTGGTCGAACTTATCGGCTACTCGAGACGGCCGAATAAGTTCTACAGGGAGCGAGGGACTCCGGATGTGCTCGGATGTGCTCGGCTACTCGGATGTGCTGGGCTACTCGGCAGATCCTCTAGGCGGAGTTCCCGGCCAGGTCTTCTCGGTGGCACAAATACCTTTCCCGGCGGTGTCCGTACGGTAAAACTGATTTGGCACTCAACATAAGCCCCCAGCATCCCTGGCTGGGTGCCGGGCAGGGGTGCTGTAGACCGTCTTCAAAAAACGGGTCAGGAGTGTACTCGGATGTGGTCGGATACTCGGCCCGCAGAGGCGGTCGGCTAGGCTTGTCAGATATCACGCTGACGTGGCAAGCCCTGCTGACGTGGACGTGTCAGATCGTGAAGCTTGCGTGGCGCGAAGGCGGGGCGGCAAGACATGATTTTTGAATTTCGAATTTCAAACCAAGGACGGGTTTGGCGGGAGACCGAAACGCCGCGCCCGTTCGAATTCCCTGTCCTCCAGCTATAAATAGGGGGGAAGGGGTGCGAGATTCACCAGATTTCGCGAAGGATCCAACGCCGAGAGCTGCCGAGAACCACCGGCTAGATACGCTGTCGAGACAAGAAGAGAACGTCCGAGAAGGTATAAATTTTTGCTTTATATTTCTCATGAGTAGCATGTCAGATTCCGAGAACCCCTCCCTGTCAGGGGAGGCCGACATCACTGGGAGCTCAGGCTCCGACTCGTCCGAGGCGACGTCCGAGAACCTGTCGGGGTCTACGGATTCAACAAGCGAGCAGAGTACGCCGACCAACCGGCAGGAAGGAGCTGCTCGTCTGCAGGAGATCCTGGAGGTGGGTCCGAGCACTCGCCCGGACGGCCAGTTCATCGAAGAGCTGGGGCAGGCTGCCGCCACCCGTGCTCCTTCAGCGGGCGCCCGACCAGCCGAGCAAGTTGGGCCTTCGGATAGATCGGCCGGCCCGGCCAGCACGTCAGGCCGTGATGGGTCTGAGAGCTCCGCGAGCTCTGGACCAGCCGGGGAGCCTCTCCGAGGCCGGAACAGGCCGGCAAGTCGGCCAATGCGCGTTAATGACTGTCGGGTCTATCGCCGATCCGACCAAGAGATGGAGCGGCTGGCAGGAGGCCTGCCCGTCTTCTCGGCGGACTATTATACTTCCGCAGCGACGCCGAGATATCTTGATGCCCTTCGCCGAGACTTCCAAATCCCCGACGACGTTGAGTTAAGGGCACCGGGCGAGAACGATCTGCCGTCCCGAGCTCCACCCGGTTATGTCACCCTGCTAGCCGAGTACTTCCGGGCCGGGCTGCGATTGCCCCTTAACCAGTTCATGCGGCGGGTATTGACGCGGCTAAACGTGGCCCCGGCGCAGTTAAACGCCAACGCATACCGTGTGCTAGTCAGCTGTTACATACTTTGGGCCAAGAACTTTGCGGCGGTGATGCCATTTCGGGCCTTCCAGAACCTCTACAGGATGAAGTCGGCGCCTTCCTCCACGGGGTTTTACTATTTTCAGGGATTCGAGGGAGCATTCATCGGCATGTGCCCTGACTCCGACAAGCAGTTCAAGCATTTATGGTTCTATGCCGGTGGCCGGTGGCTGCACGAACAGCTCGCCCGGCAACAACTACCCCGCGCCGAGAGGGTGCCGGTAGTCTTCCGAAGGGGCTACGTATGGACAAAGGCCCCGCACATTCCGGAGGAGCAGCGAGCGATGGTAGAGTCGCTGTATGAGCTGGCCGAGTCCGAGCGTAGCCAGAATTGGTTGCTGCGGTCGGGTAACCTGAGCGAGTTTGGCTGGGTGGGCTCGTCCTCCGCAGCTGGGCAGCCGAGTACGTCCCAGGAAGCCCCCGGGCGGGTCACCCTGGCTCGCATGCCCGCGCCTACGATCCACTATCACTCTCGGACGGTCGGCGCGTCTGAGGCGACCCCCGAGACCCCCGCCCAACCGTCATCCGAGGATCCGCCCTCCGGGACTCTTGGTCCGAGAGTAGCCGATGAGGACCTTGGATTAGTCATCAGCGGGCTGTACCCTGCCAGGGGTCTGCGGATAGAAGGTCGGCGACAGCCCAGCCGAGTATGAATGGACTTTACCAGCTCAGGTGACTAACCGACTCTTCTTTTGCAGAACCAATGACGGACAAACGGGGCACAAAGCGGCCGACCGACGAGGAGAGGATCGCCCGTCTTCAAAAGATGGCGAAGAAGGGCGACCCAGGCAAGGGAAGGGCCGCGACCTCTGTTCGCCCAGTTCCGAGCAGGCCGCCTCCTGCCGCGGTCGTACAAGCGTTGCCCAGGAGCACGCAAAGTGCATCGGCTAGCCGACCAGCCGAGAGGGTGGGGTCCCGCGCTCCACAAGAAGAGCGGCCGGCGCCGAGGTCCGACCCGCGGCCCGAGTCGCGCTCCGACCCGCGGCCCGAGTCGCGCTCCGAGCGCTCGGCACGCCCCCGCGAGGACCGGCTGCCTCCACCTCCTGCGTCCCGTGTGCGCCGAGAGGATTCCTCGGCTCATAAAGCCTTCGTGTCGAAGTTCTTCACCGGGTTGTCCGTCGATATCGCGGAATCGTCTAAGCGTTCCGACGCCGTGGATGCAACCGGAGACTGCGTTGCGAAGCTGATCGAGGTGAGTTTTGTTGCCGAAAATTTAAATTTTTATTTTTGCTCACACTAACACCTGCTCGGCAGGCACTCTGTCTGGCATTTGCCGGGAACTCGGCTGCTAGGGCGTTTTCTATTCGGGCGCAAGATGATATCAAGCTCGCGGAGCTGATGGCCGAGAACGCACGGAACGCCGAGTCGGAGGCGAAGGCTGCTCGGGATGCAGCATTGGCGGCCACTAAGGCAGCGGAGGAGAAAGCCCGAGCCGCCGAGGAGAGGGCGCGGTCCTCGGAGAACAGAGCCACCGTGTCTGAGTCTGCTCGGCAAGGGATGGAGTCAACCTTACAGCAGGTGCGGGCCGAGCTTGATGCCGTGCGGGCCGAGCACGCACGTTACCTCCAGGTTGCAATGCCTGTTGCCCTCGAGGAGGCGAGAGTTCAGGCCGTCGAGGACTTCCTCGGCTCGGAGGACTTTAGCAACCGTCTCGTGGCCGAGTACCAGGAGGGTATGAGGGACATGAAGGCCGGTTTCCGGGCGGCCAATCCAACTTTGGTCGACGTGAACTGGGCTTTCGTCCCCGAGGAGTCAGGGGAGACGGCCGTCGGGGACGTGCCCGAAGAGGGGGAAGTGTCTGGTGCTACACCAGTCACCGAGCAGTCCGAGCCGCCCGTCGTTATTATTGACGACGCAGACCAGCCGGATCAGGCCCCTCAAGAGCGGCCGGGGGAGGCGCCTTCCGAGGACGCACAGCAGGCCGCGCAAGTCGGTGGTTTCACACTTCCCGGCCAACCCGACTAGTCGGCCGGCCCTGTATATTTATTATTATTATATATATATATTTTTTTTGGGTCTGGGGGTGCCCAATTTGTACCCCCCTCCTTTTGATATATACAAGCACTTTTGTTTTTGTTTGTTATTTTTGTTTCTGTATCTTCAACACCTTCCCCCCTGGCCGGTTTGGGCGTGATTCGCCCAAGTCGACCTTTGTTCTCGTCATCTTGTCGTCCGAGAACCACAAGAGTTGGCCCGCGAGGGCTGGTGGTCTTGGTCGGGCACGCCTGTTGGTGTGCCCGGTCATGGGACTGGGTCCCGTGGTCCGAGAACCACGGGAGCCGCATGCTGGTCCTGGTCGGGCACGCCTGTTGGTGAGTGCCCGGTCATGGGACTTGGTCCCGTGGTCCGAGAACCACGGGAGCCGCACGCTGGTCCTGGTCGGGCACGCCTGTTGGTGAGTGCCCGGTCATGGGACTGGGTCCCGTGGTCCGAGAACCACGGGAGCCGCATGCTGGTCCTGGTCGGGCACGCCTGTTGGTGAGTGCCCGGTCATGGGACTTGGTCCCGTGGTCCGAGAACCACGGGAGCCGCATGGTGGTCCTGGTCGGGCACGCCTGTTGGTGAGTGCCCGGTCATGGGTGGTGAGTGCCCGGTCATGGGACTTGGTCCCGTGGTCCGAGAACCACGGGAGCCGCATGGTGGTCCTGGTCGGGCACGCCTGTTGGTGAGTGCCCGGTCATGGGACTGGGTCCCGTGGTCCGAGAACCACGGGAGCCGCATGGTGGTCCTGGTCGGGCACGCCTGTTGGTGAGTGCCCGGTCATGGGACTTGGTCCCGTGGTCCGAGAGCCACGGGAGCCGTATGTTGGTCCTGGTCAGGCGGTCCGAGAGCCACGGGAGCCGTATGTTGGTCCTGGTCGGGCACGCCTGTTGGTGAGTGCCCGGTCATGGGACTTGGTCCCGTGGTCCGAGAACCACGGGAGCCGCACGCTGGTCCTGGTCGGGCACGCCTGTTGGTGAGTGCCCGGTCATGGGACTTGGTCCCGTGGTCCGAGAACCACGGGAGCCGCCTGTTGGTGAGTGCCCGGTCATGGGACTTGGTTGAGTTCCGAGGACAGCGAGAACTGTTGGTGAACGTCATTATCATTATTAATCGAGTCTTACAAAAAGGGTCCACAATTCGAAATTACTGGTAGAAGCGCTTCAGGTGGTCGGCGTTCCATGGGTGGCCGAGCGGCTTGTCCTCGTGGTCGGCTAAGCGGTAAGTCCCTGGTCGGACCACCTCCGTTATCCGGTAGGGTCCGTCCCATTTGGGGCCAAAAGACCCAAGACCGGGCTCTTGCACAATCACCTTCTTCATCACCAAATCCCCGACTTGGAAGGTCCTCGGCCGATATTTCTTGTTGTAGTATCTCGCTACAACCTGGTTGCGAGCTGCAGTGCGAATCAGTGCCTGTTCGCGCTTTTCTTCCACCAGGTCGAGCTCGAGTGGTATCTGATCGGCGTTGGCTTCCTCGTCGTAGTTCTCCGTTCTGAAGTTCGGTAGTCCGATTTCGACCGGGATGACGGCTTCCACCCCGAAGGCCATGGCAAAGGGCGTTTCCCCGGTGGCCGCGCGCTTGGTTGTGCGATATGCCCAGAGCACCCGAGGCAACTCGTCAATCCAAGCTCCCTTGTGCTTCTCAAGGTTCTTCTTCAGGTTTTCCTTGATGGTCTTGTTGGCCGCTTCCACCTGCCCATTGGACTGCGGGTGCCCGGGAGAGGAGAACACCTTCTTGATCCCATACTCGTCGCAGAGCGCGTCGAATTTATTTCCGAATTGCTTTCCGTTGTCCGTGACCACGGTGTGGGGGAGTCCGAACCGGCAGATTATTCCTTTCCACAGGAAGCTTGTACACTTTGCTTCCGTCTGCTGTGCCAATGGTTCCGCCTCGACCCACTTTGTTAGGTAATCTATTGCCACAATGCAATATCGAAGTTGCGATCGGGCCATAGGGAGTGGTCCGATCAGGTCGATGGCCCATTTCGCAAACGGCCACGCGCATACCACCGAGGTGAGCTTCTCAGGGTGAGTTTTGATGGAGCGGGCGAATTGTTGGCACTTCAAGCATTTCTGGGAGAACTCCCTAGCGTCTTTGCCCATGGTGGGCCAGTAGTACCCCTGCCGTAGACACTTGAACGCTAGGGCTCTCCCCCCTGAGTGGTTTCCGCAGACCCCGCTGTGTACTTCCTTCATAATGTACTCGGCCTCGGATGGCCCCACACACCGCTGGTAGGGTGCGGAATGTCCCCGGCGGTAGAGTCTCCCATTGATCAATGTGTACCGGGCCGACATGTTCCGTACCCGTCGGGCTTCTTCTCGGCTGTCGGGGAGCTCTGATTGGGAGAGGTACCGGATGATTGGGTCCATCCATGTTGGGGCGTTCTCGGCGATGAGGAGCTGCTCGGCCCTCTCGGTACTCGGCCGGTCAAGTTTTAGGATTGGGAAGGAGACAGTTCCTTCGAGATCGCTCCCGGAGGCCAGTCGAGCAAGGGCGTCCGCCTCGACGTTCTCGGCGCGCGGGATCCTTGTCAGCCGATGGCTCGAAAATTGGGCAAGGAGGGATTTAACCTTCTCCAAGTACTCCGCCATCCGTTCCTCCCTTGCTTGGAATTCTCCCGCGATTTGGTTAACCACGAGCATGGAGTCGCTGAATATTTCGACGTTCTGCACTCCGAGTTCTCGGGCCAACTCGAGTCCAGCAACGACGGCCTCGTATTCCGCCTCATTGTTGGATGCTTTGAAATTGAAGCGCAACGCCTGACTAGTTTTGAAATCGTCCGGGCTTACTAGTACGAGGCCTGCTCCGGAGCCCCCAGAGCAGGAGGAGCCATCTACGAACAGCTTCCAACTTTTAAGGGACTCGGGAGACGTGGAGCACCTCTCGGCCGGAAGGGCTTTCGTACGTTCCGGGAGTTCCGGGAACTCTTGGACAACTTGCGGTGGCGCCGAGAACTCGGCTACAAAGTCGGCCAATGCCTGTGCCTTGATCGCGGTCCGGGGGACGTATTCTATGTCGAACTCTCCGAGCTCGATCGCCCACTTGGCGAGTCGTCCCGACAACTCAGGGTTTTGCAGAACCTGACGGAGCGGGTAGCTGGTCGGGACGCGTATCGGATGTCCTTGGAAGTAGGGGCGTAGCTTGCGGGCCGCCGAGACCAATGCTAGCGCGAGCTTCTCCAGAGGGGGGTATCTTTCCTCGGCTCCCTGGAAGGCCTTACTGCTGTAGTAGACCGGGTGCTGTGTCTTGTCTTCTTCTCGCACAAGGACGGCGCTTACGGCCTTGTCTGAGACGGCGAGGTAAGCGTGCAGCGCTTCACCGGGAAGGGGCTTCGACAGCAGCGGCGAAGCCGCCAGGTACTCTTTCAGACCCATGAAGGCAGCCTGGCACCGGTCGTCCCAGGTAGGCTTACCCTTGGTCTTCAGAGCTTGGAAGAATGGGTTGCACTTGTCCGTGGACTTCGATACGAACCGGGAGAGGGCCGCAATCATCCCCGCAAGTCTCTGAATCTCCTTGGTTGTCCGAGGGGGTTGCAAGTCGATCACGGCTTGGACCTTAACGGGGTTTATCTCAATTCCCCGGTGGTTTACCATGAACCCGAGGAATTTTCCGGACCCTACGCCGAATGCGCACTTCTCGGGGTTGAGCTTCATCCTGTACTGGCGCAGGATGGCGAAGCAATCTCGTAGGTCCTTGATATGGTCGCCGCTCTGCCGACTCTTCACTAACATGTCGTCCACATACACCTCCATGGACTTCCCCATCAACGGGGCGAACATTTTGTTCATCAGCCGCTGATAGGTCGCTCCTGCGTTCTTTAACCCGAACGGCATGACCTGGTAGCAGTATAGCCCCCGGTCAGTGGTGAACGCTGTCTTCGCCTGATCGGCCCGGCTCATGGGTATTTGGTTGTACCGGAGTAAGCATCCATGAAGCTAAGCAGCTCATGTCCCGCGGTTGCGTCAACGAGTTGGTCTATTCTGGGGAGGGGGAAGCAATCCTTCGGGCATGCCTTGTTCAGGTCGGTATAGTCTATGCACACGCGCCACTTCCCAGAAGTCTTCTTGACCAGCACTACGTTGGCCAACCATTCCGGGTAGGTTACCTCTCGAATGAACCCGGCCGCCAGCAGCTTCCGCACTTCGTCGTTTATGGCCTTGTACCGCTCCGGGTTGAAGGCCCTTCTTCTTTGAATCACTGGCTTGTGCCGGGGATCGACGTTAAGATGGTGGCACATCACAGTTGGGTCAATCCCAGGCATGTCCTCGTGTGACCAGGCGAACACGTCCTTGTGTTCTCGGAGCATGTCCTCTAGCGCTTCTCGGGTGCTCGGCTCCAAGCCCGAGCCGAGCATCACGGTCTTCTCGGGTGACTCGGGGTCTAGCCCGAATTGAACCAGCGCCTCACCGGGGTAGGCGCGGACCTCCTCCTCCGGAAGCCTTGGGTCAAGGTCACCCAGCTTGCGACCGCTTTGTCGGAGAAGTCAGCTTTATCGATGGCGATGATGGTGGCTACCACAGTTGCGGCGGGGGTCCGGCACACCTTGTTTACCGCCTCCATGTAGCACTTGCGGGCACCCTCCTGGTTCCCGCGAAGATATCCACTTTCTCACCAACGGGGAACTTCATGGCTAGGTGGTAGGTAGAGACCACCGCCTTTAGCGCGTTGAGGGTCGGGCGTCCTAGGATGACGTTGTAGACCGACGGTCGGTCTACAACAATGAATTCCACCATCCTAGTCACCCTTACCGGGCCGTCCCCGATCGTAACCGGGAGGCAGACGGTGCCGGCGGAGTGCACACAGTCACCGGCGAACCCGTACAGTGGTGTCTGAGCGGGTGTCAGAACAGCCCCATCAATCTTCAACTTCATAAACGCGTCCATAAACATTATGTCGGCGGAGCTCCCGTTGTCGACCAGGACGCGTCGAATAACGTTGTCGGCTACTCGGATTTCACCTACCAACGCGTCGTTGTGGGGGTGGAGCAACCGATCGGCTTCATCGTCCGCGAACGTGATGGTAGTATTGCTCTGGCGGCATATCTTTGATATGTGCTCCGCCATGTTTATGTGCTCCCACGAGTTAGCCGCCTAGCCTCACGGGCGTAGGCTCTCCGGCTGCTGGCCGTATCGCCGGTGGCGGTGCCACCGAAGATGGTGTGGATGATGTGCTCCTCCCCGCGCTTGCCTTCCCGGTCACCGGGGACCGTGTTCCGCCTTGTGCTCGGGCCAGTCGGGGTGATCACCCTTTCGACGAACTCTCGCAGATGGCCCTCGCGTATCAGCGATTCGATCTGGTCCTGGAGTTGCACGCAATTCCTTGTACTGTGACCGACATCCTTGTGGAAGTGGCAGTACCGGCTCTGGTCTCTGCGAGCGCGCTCGGTCCTGAGGGGTGGCGGGTCCCGGAGTAGCCCCTTGCCTGACACCTGTGTCAGGACGTTCTCAATAGTGGTCACAGCGGGGTGTACTGGTGGAACTTCCTCTGCGGCGCAGGGCGAGGGGGAGCCTCCGCTCGGTTGTCCTAACCGGCGTTTTCCCCCTCTCACGCCGGGCACGATCGGCGGCATTTCTCTCTGCCCTTCTCCCCGAGGACCTGGGCTGTTCTCGGCCGCTGGGTCCCCGTGTTTGGTCATCTCCCCCTCGTTCTCGGATCTCTAATCCTCGTCCTCGGACGTACTCATCGGCCTCCGCGTGCCTCCAGCGATGTTCCTTAGCTGGGCGAAGGTAGGCGGCCTGTCGTAGGCCAGCGTCCAGACGAGACGGGCGTCCTTGACACCTTCTCGGAATGCTTGGATTAGTACGTCGTCGGCGCAATCTTCAACCTGTACGACGGCCGTGTCGAAGCGCTCCAGAAATTTCTTCAGTCTCTCGCCCTCGCGTTGCTTGACGCTGAACAGGTGGGAGGCGCCTAGCTTCCTGGCGCGGGAACCCAGGAATGCGGCCGAGAACAAACTCGACAGCTGTCGAAAGCTGCCAACCGAGCCAGGGGAGAGTCTTCGATACCACTGCCGGGCCGCCCCGGTCAGGGTGAGGCAGAAGGACTTGCAGAGTGTAGCTTCATTGGCACTCTGGATCAGCATGTGCGCCCGATAATTTTCTAGGTGCTCGTCTACGTCAGTGGACCCATCATAAGATGGCACAGCCGGCATCTTGAATCTGCTCGGGTATGGGGCTTCCATGATGTCCGCAGTGAACGGCGGGTCGGCTGCTCCGGTGGGTTCGAACCCGTGCTGCTGGCCGACCAGCCTGTCAAGCTGCCGCTGGATGTGGTCTAGGCGGCTTTGTCCGCGGTCTTCTCGCGGTCTGCGGTTTTCTCGGTCCCCACGGTCTTCTCGGGTCCGCGGTCTCCTCGGGTAGGCTCCATGGACGTGTCTCGGCCCAAGCGGCGGTAGATCTCCGGGCGGCCCAACCGGTCGAAGACGGACGTGTTCCCCAGGGCGGCTATGGTGTCCTCTGGGCTCCGATCGTCGGGATCCCTCGCCGGAGCAGGCTGCTCGGCTGGTCCGGAGTCGGCTTCTCGGGTGTGCCGGCTTCTCGAGCGTGCTCGGACGGGCTCGTCGCCTTCTCGGTGCTGCCTGCCGAGGTTCTCTCGTCTCGGCTGGTCGCTGTCGCGGTCATCCGATGGGGCAGGGTCGCGGCGCCTGCCAGCCGGTCTGGGGGGCCTACTAGGCGTGGACTCGGCTTCCTCCTCATGTGCTCGGGGCAGTTGGACATTGTGGGATTCTCGAATGGCTTCCATGAGCACCTGGACAGTCTGGGTTAGTGCCTGGACGTTCCCGGTCAGGACTTCCGTTGCTGTCGGTCGCCGCTGCGCCCGGGCCCCGCCGCGGCACTGGGTCTGTCGGGTTCCCCGGGAGTTCGAAGGGATCGTGTTGTCTTGTTCCTGGACCTCTTGGTTTCCGTGCTCGTCCATAGCGCACACAATGACGGTGCAAGGTTGTTGAATGCTGGAAAGGCGAAGGCCCTCCTTCTAGCGCCAAAATGTTGATGCCAGAAATGGTTCCGGCAACAACACCCAGTGTAGTCGGGTAATCGGATCAGGTCTGGTCAGTCGCTCTGCCGTCGGTCACCTGCAAAAAGGAAAGCACCTCGGAATGAGGGGGACACCGGTGTGGTGTCTGCCGTGGGCACTCCGATGCTTAAGTCAGTCCGGGAACTGATGAGCGAAAGGGAGAGGCAGAGCTTTCGGTAGATTAGATGATCGTACCTGAACTTGGAGATTTCCTCCCTATTTATAAGTGTTTGGTGGGTCAGGTGCCTGAATTGACCCGACCGGGGCGGCTACCGCGGACCCCTAGGGGCTAGGCACCTCACAGACCCTCATGACCTGGGGGATCGGACAACTGAAGCTGTCCATCCCTGACACAACACTGGAGGTGGATAAACGTCCCATCGCTGCAGTCATCAGGGCAGGTAGTGGCAGGTGACGTGACCGGTGTCAGTGGTAGGTAGGGCGGCGTAGGTAATTGCGAAATGATGGCGTTGTGTGCTGGGGAGGGTTTCCCCTGGCCTGCAACGAGGGTCCCGGGAAGGCCGAGAACCTGGTCGAACTTATCGGCTACTCGAGACGGCCGAATAAGTTCTACAGGGAGCGAGGGACTCCGGATGTGCTCGGATGTGCTGGGCTACTCGGATGTGCTGGGCTACTCGGCAGATCCTCTAGGCGGAGTTCCCGGCCAGGTCTTCTCGGTGGCACAAATACCTTTCCCGGCGGTGTCCGTACGGTAAAACTGATTTGGCACTCAACAATAAATGATAAAAAAAAAGGATTGTAAAAAAAAAAAAAGGGGCTATTTGTTGGTTGGTGGGTTTAAAAAAGATTAATAAATAAGTTAAATTGTAGGAATTAGTGTGGAATATTAAGAGGGATACAATAAGTAAAAATGGATACTTAAATTTTAATTAGTGGATGATTTGAAAAAAAAAAAAAAAGGGTGTGGAAAATAGATTGAGAAGTGCCAATAAATGTCCCCTTCCACCATGAAAATACAGTAATAATCGCAATGATCAAAAAAATCCTGAAGAACATAAAATCTTGATATATATATATATATATATACACACATAAAAGTGTAATCCCTGTATGTAACCTTTTTTTTTTCCCATAAAAAGACAATATGTATATAGGAAAAACGTATCAGAAAAATATGGAAGGTAAACATAGAATAAAAAAGAGATAGAATTTAAAATTTGTTCAAATTTATAAATAATTTTATTTTTTATACATTTTTTTTAAATGGTGTTTAAAATGGACATTTGTGTAAATACATATTTTTAAAAATGTTTTTATACTTATTTAATCATTGGGTGATTTTTACGATGGGACCCTCTATTTTATCCCATCAGTGGGGAAAATTTTTTTCTATCTGTACGATTTCATTTAAACGGTTTAGATATTATGTGCACATGAAATCTACAGTTGCATCCACCTACAAATGATTACAAAACAATTTTAACAACAAAAACTTTCTTCCGTCAGTGCTGTGTTCGTCGGTGGCCGCCCGCGAGAGCGGGCCGTCGTGTGTAGTCATCGGAGGTGGTGGAGCAGATCGTCGGAGGTGGCAGAGCCCACTGTTTCGCACCACCTTGAGACTCTAAGCCTGAAGGGGATATCGCCCTCGCCATCGTGCCGGTGACTTGTCCAAATCCGGAAAAGATCTACCACCATCACGATTCCCTCAACGGCCTCTGTCGTGGATCTAACGTCACGATGGTCTCACGCGTTCCGTTGACGACTTCCGACACGAGCGTGGGCAGCTCACCGCCCACATCACCAACCCTGCCACCATTACCAATCGCCAGAGAACTCTGTCGCGAACCCTCCTCCCTTGTGCCGACAGGAGGTAGCTATAATGACCCGACTATATAGGTTATTATCATAAACTTACTTGAAAGTACTTAATCTTAATCTTGAAATTTCAGAATAATTTTTTTTTAAACATAGACTTTTAAATACTTTCAAATCAAACTTCTAATTAAAAAAGTTGGACATTAAAATACTTTAACCTTTTTCAATCATAAAATAACTTAGCTCGTGTAGCTTCGTATAACTGAACATAACATACGATTCCTTATACCAATCTTAGCTTAAATTTGAGGAACCCCGACAGCTTCAATATCATGAGTCACCATGAGTTACAGCTACGCTCGAACGCTTGGTCAATAAAGTAAGCTTCATGTTGGTGTTTCAGTCAGTATTTGCATGGTATTTATATCTAGTCCTAATCTCATTTTTCGTTCATGAGTTACGGATCAAATCTATATTTTGGTTCTTGACTAAGGCCATTTAATTTTGTACCTCATCATTTGTGTCGCTGTGAATTTTACTCAGTTGAATGATATATATTACACGACTTTTGCTTGTAATCGCTGATGCTTTAACTCTCTCTCTCTCTTTATTTAAAAACAAAAAAGCAAAAAAACAAAAAAACCAAAAACAAAAACAAAAACAAAAACAAGAGAGAAAACACTACAAGACTCTTTTTTTATAAAATAAGAGTGAGAGCTAAAACCTAGGATGAAAAAAAATGAACGATAAGCCCTATTCAAAAAAAAAAAAAAAAAAATGCGAGGCCGTTGAGATTCTACGTGACTGTTAGGGTAGCACCTGGTCACGGAAGAAAAAACACTACAAAAAACTTGTATTTCTGTTGGTATGTGTCTCTGTGTGTGTGTGTGTGTGTGTGTGTTTTTTTTTTTTCCTCTTTCAAGTTATGCTTGAAAGAGTTATTGTATGTCTGTTCCGCATCATTTCACTAATTACATTATTATTCGCAAGAAACCTAATCATGCCTTTGAATAATTTTATCGCAATATCAGTAAAGTTTTTTTTTTTTTGTTTGTTTATAATTTCGTTCTCTCTATTCGCAATATATTTATTAGATTTATGAGAGAGAGAGAGAGAGAGAGAGAGAGAGAGAGCGAGAGAGAGAAGAAAGCCTGTGCAAAAGCTCCAATTTCATGTCCCCAATAAAAGAAATTAATTAAGCTACTATAGAGTGTGCGTTTCGTTAATTTAACTTCCTAGGAGGCTGGAGATTTGAATTTTCAACAATGCAGTGATGGTGCACAATTGTTAATTCCAGATTTTCCAGAGAAGGATCCGGAACAAATATAGATAAATCTATGTATAACTGATGTATTATAAACCGTGTGTAGTGATGAAAAAGAAAAAAAAAAAAAGAGTTATCTCGTTTGTTTAATAGCGACAATGGTATTTAT
>CM046374.1:16312941-16421320 GCA_025413025.1 Ficus hispida
CAATTATAACTCATTCACAACCAATGTAGGACTTTGAACAAATAGAAATATGCTAAATTAGTTAACAGTAGATAAACTAATATGGAGACAAACTAGAGAAATGAGCAGGTTCGTTATCTGTTGGTTTTTGTTCTCGTCATGAAACTCATTCAGGCTTTAGGTTGTACATTTGATATTGAGAGTTGCTTTCTGACAGTTTATTTGTGGTTTTTTTTTTAAAGTCAATCTGTGCAAATTTTGTGAATTTTGTAGTGGGTTTTGGTCTGTAGATGCTTCGGACACTGAAAAACTTCTAGAATGTGTTATGAAGCTCAGATGTGCGTAATCTTTGCAAGTTCCGATCTATGATTTTAAATCTCTTTGAATTTGTGAATTTTGCGTTTTTTTAATCAATTTGAACGCCCTAGCTTTGCTGTGCTCTATAATGGAGGCTAAGAGTAGCCATCCATACGTACATACTAGACGGGGCCGGGAGGCCACCAAGAAAGTGTCTAAGTTGAATGGGCAGAGGAGACGTGTAGGCGAAGTTACCAAGGACTGAGTGAGGGCCGCCACCAGAATTGATTTGTTATTGATCATACGATAGTTTAAGACAAAGACAAAGTCCTATCACTAAGGTTTTTTTTTTTTTTTTTTTTTTTTTTTTTTTTTTTTCCCCTCCATATATTAGCATAAAATTCTTAACATGAACTTACTAGTGGTTGTTATAAGCAGTATAATAAATTTTTAATATAATTTTCCTGGTTTTTTGTTTGTTTTTTGTTTGTTTGTTTTTTTTTTTAAAGTATATATGTCCCCACTAAAGTAAAAGGCGGCCTCATCCATTGAGGCGAAGGGCCAGCGACAACAATTGATCATGGCGTCATTGCCAAAGGAGGAGGAGGAGACATTGAAAAAAGGAGGGACTGGTTTCGTGTCGTTAGGGATATCAGGGATCGAATTGGAGGAGTGAACATGAATGGTATTGAGAGGAGAGATTCATGGTTGGTTGTTGGTTGGTTGGTTAGTGTGCGGCGGTCAATTACCACCGGGGTTTCATGGTTCGGAATTTGTTTTAGTCGTTTATTCGTATCCGATGTTTCGTCAATAATTTTTCGACTCCACTTTAAAAATAAACCCAAAAAATAAGAAGAAGAAAAGGTAAACGTATAAAAAAATCATTTTAAAATGTGAATTAAATTTTTTTTTTGGTTGTGAGAAAATGTGAAACTTTTTAAATTGGTGGTTGGAAGATTAAAAAAAAAAAAATTGAGCGTGACATAGATTTTAGAACATTTCGAGTTGAATTGATTTTTTTTTTATTTAAAATTATGCACCAAACAACAAAGAATAAAATTTCAAGCTGGTATGTTGGAATTAGTGTAAAACCTTACACAAGAGCTTTCGAATTTTCTTAGAACAAAATTGACCATAATGTAACATCCTCTGTTGAGTTAGAAGGGTGCATCATCCAGAAATCTAATTATACCAAATTGTTATTGTGCTTCTCTCTTTACTTTTTCTTTTTTTTTTTTTTTGTTAAAGGAAATGGATGGACGTTGTTATGAGTTTTTATCCTTTACTTATAGCTTTTAATATGAATCTTGTTCATTTCTCTCATTGTTGTAAGCATTTAAGCAGAAAAATCATTATATTTCCACTTGAAATAAAAAGTTATAGACTTTTAAAATTTGAATTTCATGAAAATTTAAAAGAGTGAGTGATATATAAATTTGGGAGTTTTAAAATTGAAGAGGAAAAATTCCGACTCAATAGTTGTTCCAAACCTTCTATTGCTTTCAACAAACATGGTTCAGTCCAAACTCCGGCTCATATCCGGCTCAAAAGAAGAAACAAGTAAACCGATAGCGTGAATAACAGAACAAACTCAACTATGGAAAGTGGGTCTGTCACTCTTAGCCTCTGTTTGAAACATGTACGGGTTTGAGATGAAATTTTTAAGTTGAAATTGATTGACTTTTTAAAAATAGTTATAATTTTTATTAATTTTTTAGAAAAAGACAAACTAATATGAAAAATTTAGGCTGAGACATGCAATCCAAAAGAACGCTTAGTGCATGTGGGACACGAACCTAGGCAACGTCTTACTTTAGCTATTTTAGTAACATATGGACAATTTTTTTACACTTATTTAAAAGTGGCTGAATTTTTTTTTTCAATGATTAGTGAGCATTAAAGTATTAGTTGATTCTATAGTCAATCGTTGATTGATTATTAACAAAAATATTGATGATAATTAATTAATAATTAATCATATATCAAATGATCAATCATTGATTGATCATTATTTTATCTTAATTTAACAAAATTTGGAACATTCATTAAAAATGCTTAAAAAAAAAAAAAAACCATTTTCCCACATATCCGTTTTAACAAGAATAATTATATTTACATTTAGCAAAAAAAAAAAAAAAACCACTAAAATCATGAATGTCCCCACTAAATAATGAATTATTTTTATCAACATTTGATCCTATGTAATATTAGGTTAAAAGCCGTATATACCTATGCCCCATATTAACTATAAAGAGAAATAGTATTTTATCAATATATATATATATATATATATATAACACTCACATTAACTATAAATAGAATTAGTAGTATTTTCCGAAGGAATGCTATGGATCAATTACATATATGTCTAAATTAGTTCGTGATTTTAAAAAATATCTAAAACAAACTTATTTAGAAATTAAACAAAAAAAAAAAAACAAAAAGAAAATTAATTATGTTACCTCGACTTAAATCCTAAAAAATGTCTCATTTAAATAATTCATACAAGAAAAAATATCTCATTTACCCAAAGATTTTAGCCCTGAAAAATTGATCATCTATGTTTAATATTTATTGTTGATTTTTTTGTATTTACGGTTAACATCACATGATGAAATCAATATACTATGAAATTACAATTTTTTAGGAACTATGAAATTACAATTGCCACATAGTTTTTTTTTCTCTCAAGGACACGGTCAATGTGATAGTGATCGTGATAAAACCTACAATATTTTTGTCAGTGAATAATAAATCCTATAATATACCATATGGAGTTTTCCTGTAAGTAATATGGTCATTGTCATATATATCATGACCATATATTATTAGTTAGGTATATGTACGCAATCAAATGATAAGTCCTTAAAGTATAAAAATTGTAAAAATTGTATGACAAAAAGCCATTATCATATGACTATGTTATTTTTCTACTATTAGGGCATCTATTTACACTACTTGTATACTTTTCCCACCTGTTTCTTAAATTATCCACCAATTAAAAATTTAAATATTCATATTATATTGCACCCTTATTATTATTAGTTTTTTAATATGTACAATTTAATTCTACTCTTCATCTTTTTTATTCACCAATAAATAAATAACCCCTTTTTTTAAATCTTGATTTTTTTTTCTGAAGGGTGAAAAAAACTTGGTTTATTTCAGTAGATAAAGTAAAAAGTAAAAACTTTATTTGTTTATCCTAAAAATTTAATGGATTCCCAACATATTAATCATCTTCCTTTGATACATAGAATAACAAATTGAATCATCAAAGAATTATATTGTAATTTAGTCTTTTCCCATACACCTATTTTCTGTAACAACTATTTTCACATGAAAATTATGAACAATAACTTTCAATACATATATATATATATATCAACAACTTTATTATTATATAAAGATAAATAATCTACAACTTGTATATACATATATGTATACATATCTATGACATTTAAAAAAAATACCTCATAAAAAATAATATGAAGCAATGATTTTATTAGTTTCATGAAATCTTTTTCAAAAAAAAAAAAATTGAATTTCTCTAAAGAAAAAAAGAGAAGACGAAACAAGAAAAACGATAAATGTTGATGCCAGAAATGGTTCCGGCAACAACACCCAGTGTAGTCGGGTAATCGGATCAGGTCTGGTCAGTCGCTCTGCCGTCGGTCACCTGCAAAAAGGAAAGCACCTCGGAATGAGGGGGACACCGGTGTGGTGTCTGCCGTGGGCACTCCGATGCTTAAGTCAGTCCGGGAACTGATGACGAAAGGAGAGGCAGACTTTCGGTAGATTAGATGATCGTACCTGAACTTGGAGATTCCTCCCTATTTATAAGTGTTTGGTGGGTCAGGTGCCTGAATTGACCCGACCGGGGCGGCTACCGCGGACCCCTAGGGGCTAGGCACCCTCACAGACCCTCATGACCTGGGGGATCGGACAACTGAGGCTGTCCATCCCTGACACAACACTGGAGGTGGATAAACGTCCCATCGCTGCAGTCATCAGGCAGGTAGTGGCAGGTGACGTGACCGGTGTCAGTGGTAGGTAGGGCGGCGTAGGTAATTGCGAAATGATGGCGTTGTGTGCTGGGAGGGTTTCCCCTGGCCTGCAACGAGGGTCCCGGGAAGGCCGAGAACCTGGTCGAACTATCGGCTACTCGAGACGGCCGAATAAGTTCTACAGGGAGCGAGGGACTCCGGAGTGCTCGGATGTGCTCGGCTACTCGGATGTGCTGGCTACTCGGCAGATCCTCTAGGCGGAGTTCCCGGCCAGGTCTTCTCGGTGGCACAAATACCTTTCCCGGCGGTGTCCGTACGGTAAAACTGATTTGGCACTCAACATAAGCCCCCCAGCATCCCTGGCTGGGTGCCGGGCAGGGGTGCTGTAGACCGTCTTCAAAAAAACGGGTCAGGAGTGTACTCGGATGTGGTCGATACTCGGCCCGCAGAGGCGGTCGGCTAGGCTTGTCAGATATCACGCTGACGTGGCAAGCCCTGCTGACGTGGACGTGTCAGATCGTGAAAGCTTGCGTGGCGCGAAGGCGGGGCGGCAAGACAGATTTTTGAATTTCGAATTTCAAACCAAGGACGGGTTTGGCGGAGACCGAAACGCCGCGCCCGTTCGAATTCCCCGTCCTCCAGCTATAAATAGGGGGAAGGGGTGCGAGATTCACCAGATTTCGCGAAGGATCCAACGCCGAGAGCTGCCGAGAACCACCGGCTAGATACGCTGTCGAGACAAGAAGAGAACGTCCGAGAAGGTATAAATTTTGCTTTATATTTCTCATGAGTAGCATGTCAGATTCCGAGAACCCCTCCCTGTCAGGGGAGGCCGACATCACTGGGAGCTCAGGCTCCGACTCGTCCGAGGCGACGTCCGAGAACCTGTCGGGGTCTACGGATTCAACAAGCGAGCAGAGTACGCCGACAACCGGCAGGAAGGAGCTGCTCGTCTGCAGGAGATCCTGGAGGTGGGTCCGAGCACTCGCCCGGACGGCCAGTTCATCGAAGAGCTGGGGCAGGCTGCCGCCACCCGTGCTCCTTCAGCGGGCCGCCCGACCAGCCGAGCAAGTTGGGCCTTCGGATAGATCGGCCGGCCCGGCCAGCACGTCAGGCCGTGATGGGTCTGAGAGCTCCGCGAGCTCTGGACCAGCCGGGGAGCCTCTCCGAGGCCGGAACAGGCCGGCAAGTCGGCCAATGCGCGTTAATGACTGTCGGGTCTATCGCCGATCCGACCAAGAGATGGAGCGGCTGGCAGGAGGCCTGCCCGTCTTCTCGGCGGACTATTATACTTCCGCAGCGACGCCGAGATATCTTGATGCCCTTCGCCGAGACTTCCAAATCCCCGACGACGTTGAGTTAAGGGCACCGGGGCGAGAACGATCTGCCGTCCCGAGCTCCACCCGGTTATGTCACCCTGCTAGCCGAGTACTTCCGGGCCGGGCTGCGATTGCCCCTTAACCAGTTCATGCGGCGGGTATTGACGCGGCTAAACGTGGCCCCGGCGCAGTTAAACGCCAACGCATACCGTGTGCTAGTCAGCTGTTACATACTTTGGGCCAAGAACTTTGCGGCGGTGATGCCATTTCGGGCCTTCCAGAACCTCTACAGGATGAAGTCGGCGCCTTCCTCCACGGGGTTTTACTATTTTCAGGGATTCGAGGGAGCATTCATCGGCATGTGCCCTGACTCCGACAAGCAGTTCAAGCATTTATGGTTCTATGCCGGTGGCCGGTGGCTGCACGAACAGCTCGCCCGGCAACAACTACCCCGCGCCGAGAGGGTGCCGGTAGTCTTCCGAAGGGCTACGTATGGACAAAGGCCCCGCACATTCCGGAGGAGCAGCGAGCGATGGTAGAGTCGCTGTATGAGCTGGCCGAGTCCGAGCGTAGCCAGAATTGGTTGCTGCGGTCGGGTAACCTGAGCGAGTTTGGCTGGGTGGGCTCGTCCTCCGCAGCTGGGCAGCCGAGTACGTCCCAGGAAGCCCCCGGGCGGGTCACCCTGGCTCGCATGCCCGCGCCTACGATCCACTATCACTCTCGGACGGTCGGCGCGTCTGAGGCGACCCCCGAGACCCCCGCCCAACCGTCATCCGAGGATCCGCCCTCCGGGACTCTTGGTCCGAGAGTAGCCGATGAGGACCTTGGATTAGTCATCAGCGGGCTGTACCCTGCCAGGGGTCTGCGGATAGAAGGTCGGCGACAGCCCAGCCGAGTATGAATGGACTTTACCAGCTCAGGTGACTAACCGACTCTTCTTTTGCAGAACCAATGACGGACAAACGGGGCACAAAGCGGCCGACCGACGAGGAGAGGATCGCCCGTCTTCAAAAGATGGCGAAGAAGGGCGACCCAGGCAAGGGAAGGGCCGCGACCTCTGTTCGCCCAGTTCCGAGCAGGCCGCCTCCTGCCGCGGTCGTACAAGCGTTGCCCAGGAGCACGCAAAGTGCATCGGCTAGCCGACCAGCCGAGAGGGTGGGGTCCCGCGCTCCACAAGAAGAGCGGCCGGCGCCGAGGTCCGACCCGCGGCCCGAGTCGCGCTCCGACCCGCGGCCCGAGTCGCGCTCCGAGCGCTCGGCACGCCCCCGCGAGGACCGGCTGCCTCCACCTCCTGCGTCCCGTGTGCGCCGAGAGGATTCCTCGGCTCATAAAGCCTTCGTGTCGAAGTTCTTCACCGGGTTGTCCGTCGATATCGCGGAATCGTCTAAGCGTTCCGACGCCGTGGATGCAACCGGAGACTGCGTTGCGAAGCTGATCGAGGTGAGTTTTGTTGCCGAAAATTTAAATTTTTATTTTTGCTCACACTAACACCTGCTCGGCAGGCACTCTGTCTGGCATTTGCCGGAACTCGGCTGCTAGGGCGTTTTCTATTCGGGCGCAAGATGATATCAAGCTCGCGGAGCTGATGGCCGAGAACGCACGGAACGCCGAGTCGGAGGCGAAGGCTGCTCGGGATGCAGCATTGGCGGCCACTAAGGCAGCGGAGGAGAAAGCCCGAGCCGCCGAGGAGAGGGCGCGGTCCTCGGAGAACAGAGCCACCGTGTCTGAGTCTGCTCGGCAAGGGATGGAGTCAACCTTACAGCAGGTGCGGGCCGAGCTTGATGCCGTGCGGGCCGAGCACGCACGTTACCTCCAGGTGCAATGCCTGTTGCCCTCGAGGAGGCGAGAGTTCAGGCCGTCGAGGACTTCCTCGGCTCGGAGGACTTTAGCAACCGTCTCGTGGCCGAGTACCAGGAGGGTATGAGGGACATGAAGGCCGGTTTCCGGGCGGCCAATCCAACTTGGTCGACGTGAACTGGCTTTCGTCCCCGAGGAGTCAGGGGAGACGGCCGTCGGGACGTGCCCGAAGAGGGGGAAGTGTCTGGTGCTACACCAGTCACCGAGCAGTCCGAGCCGCCCGTCGTTATTATTGACGACGCAGACCAGCCGGATCAGGCCCCTCAAGAGCGGCCGGGGGAGGCGCCTTCCGAGGACGCACAGCAGGCCGCGCAAGTCGGTGGTTTCACACTTCCCGGCCAACCCGACTAGTCGGCCGGCCCTGTATATTATTATTATTATATATATATATTTTTTTGGGTCTGGGGGTGCCCAATTTGTACCCCCCTCCTTTTGATATATACAAGCACTTTGTTTTTGTTGTTATTTTGTTTCTGTATCTTCAACACCTTCCCCCCTGGCCGGTTTGGGCGTGATTCGCCCAAGTCGACCTTTGTTCTCGTCATCTTGTCGTCCGAGAACCACAAGAGTTGGCCCGCGAGGGCTGGTGGTCTTGGTCGGGCACGCCTGTTGGTGTGCCCGGTCATGGGACTGGGTCCCGTGGTCCGAGAACCACGGGAGCCGCATGCTGTCCTGGTCGGGCACGCCTGTTGTGAGTGCCCGGTCATGGGACTTGGTCCCGTGGTCCGAGAACCACGGGAGCCGCACGCTGGTCCTGGTCGGGCACGCCTGTTGGTGAGTGCCCGGTCATGGGACTGGGTCCCGTGGTCCGAGAACCACGGGAGCCGCATGCTGGTCCTGGTCGGGCACGCCTGTTGGTGAGTGCCCGGTCATGGGACTTGGTCCCGTGGTCGAGAACCACGGGAGCCGCATGGTGGTCCTGGTCGGGCACGCCTGTTGGTGAGTGCCCGGTCATGGGTGGTGAGTGCCCGGTCATGGGACTTGGTCCCGTGGTCCGAGAACCACGGGAGCCGCATGGTGGTCCTGGTCGGGCACGCCTGTTGGTGAGTGCCCGGTCATGGGACTGGGTCCCGTGGTCCGAGAACCACGGGAGCCGCATGGTGGTCCTGGTCGGGCACGCCTGTTGTGAGTGCCCGGTCATGGGACTTGGTCCCGTGGTCCGAGAGCCACGGGAGCCGTATGTTGGTCCTGGTCAGGCGGTCCGAGAGCCACGGGAGCCGTATGTTGTCCTGGTCGGGCACGCCTGTTGGTGAGTGCCCGGTCATGGACTTGGTCCCGTGGTCCGAGAACCACGGGAGCCGCACGCTGGTCCTGGTCGGGCACGCCTGTTGGTGAGTGCCCGGTCATGGGACTTGGTCCGTGGTCCGAGAACCACGGGAGCCGCCTGTTGTGAGTGCCCGGTCATGGGACTTGGTTGAGTTCCGAGGACAGCGAGAACTGTTGGTGAACGTCATTATCATTATTAATTGAGTCTTACAAAAAGGGTCCACAATTCGAAATTACTGGTAGAAGCGCTTCAGGTGGTCGGCGTTCCATGGGTGGCCGAGCGGCTTGTCCTCGTGGTCGGCTAAGCGGTAAGTCCCTGGTCGGACCACCTCCGTTATCCGGTAGGGTCCGTCCCATTGGGGCCAAAAGACCCAAGACCGGGCTCTTGCACAATCACCTTCTTCATCACCAAATCCCCGACTTGGAAGGTCCTCGGCCGATATTTCTTGTTGTAGTATCTCGCTACAACCTGGTTGCGAGCTGCAGTGCGAATCAGTGCCTGTTCGCGCTTTTCTTCCACCAGGTCGAGCTCGAGTGGTATCTGATCGGCGTTGGCTTCCTCGTCGTAGTTCTCCGTTCTGAAGTTCGGTAGTCCGATTTCGACCGGGATGACGGCTTCCACCCCGAAGGCCATGGCAAAGGGCGTTTCCCCGGTGGCCGCGCGCTTGGTTGTGCGATATGCCCAGAGCACCCGAGGCAACTCGTCAATCCAAGCTCCCTTGTGCTTCTCAAGGTCTTCTTCAGGTTTTCCTTGATGGTCTTGTTGGCCGCTTCCACCTGCCCATTGGACTGCGGGTGCCCGGGAGAGGAGAACACCTTCTTGATCCCATACTCGTCGCAGAGCGCGTCGAATTTATTTCCGAATTGCTTTCCGTTGTCCGTGACCACGGTGTGGGGAGTCCGAACCGGCAGATTATTCCTTCCACAGGAAGCTTGTACACTTTGCTTCCGTCTGCTGTGCCAATGGTTCCGCCTCGACCCACTTTGTTAGGTAATCTATTGCCACAATGCAATATCGAAGTTGCGATCGGCCATAGGGAGTGGTCCGATCAGGTCGATGGCCCATTTCGCAAACGGCCACGCGCATACCACCGAGGTGAGCTTCTCAGGGTGAGTTTTGATGGAGCGGGCGAATTGTTGGCACTTCAAGCATTTCTGGGAGAACTCCCTAGCGTCTTTGCCCATGGTGGGCCAGTAGTACCCCTGCCGTAGACACTTGAACGCTAGGGCTCTCCCCCCTGAGTGGTTTCCGCAGACCCCGCTGTGTACTTCCTTCATAATGTACTCGGCCTCGGATGGCCCCACACACCGCTGGTAGGGTGCGGAATGTCCCCGGCGGTAGAGTCTCCCATTGATCAATGTGTACCGGGCCGACATGTTCCGTACCCGTCGGGCTTCTTCTCGGCTGTCGGGGAGCTCTGATTGGGAGAGGTACCGGATGATTGGGTCCATCCATGTTGGGGCGTTCTCGGCGATGAGGAGCTGCTCGGCCCTCTCGGTACTCGGCCGGTCAAGTTTTAGGATTGGGAAGGAGACAGTTCCTTCGAGATCGCTCCCGGAGGCCAGTCGAGCAAGGCGTCCGCCTCGACGTTCTCGGCGCGCGGGATCCTTGTCAGCCGATGGCTCGAAAATTGGGCAAGGAGGGATTTAACCTTCTCCAAGTACTCCGCCATCCGTTCCTCCCTTGCTTGGAATTCTCCCGCGATTTGGTTAACCACGAGCATGGAGTCGCTGAATATTTCGACGTTCTGCACTCCGAGTTCTCGGGCCAACTCGAGTCCAGCAACGACGGCCTCGTATTCCGCCTCATTGTTGGATGCTTTGAAATTGAAGCGCAACGCCTGACTAGTTTTGAAATCGTCCGGGCTTACTAGTACGAGGCCTGCTCCGGAGCCCCCAGAGCAGGAGGAGCCATCTACGAACAGCTTCCAACTTTTAAGGGACTCGGGAGACGTGGAGCACCTCTCGGCCGGAAGGGCTTTCGTACGTTCCGGGAGTTCCGGGAACTCTTGGACAACTTGCGGTGGCGCCGAGAACTCGGCTACAAAGTCGGCCAATGCCTGTGCCTTGATCGCGGTCCGGGGGACGTATTCTATGTCGAACTCTCCGAGCTCGATCGCCCACTTGGCGAGTCGTCCCGACAACTCAGGGTTTTGCAGAACCTGACGGAGCGGGTAGCTGGTCGGGACGCGTATCGGATGTCCTTGGAAGTAGGGGCGTAGCTTGCGGGCCGCCGAGACCAATGCTAGCGCGAGCTTCTCCAGAGGGGGTATCTTTCCTCGGCTCCCTGGAAGGCCTTACTGCTGTAGTAGACCGGGTGCTGTGTCTTGTCTTCTTCTCGCACAAGGACGGCGCTTACGGCCTTGTCTGAGACGGCGAGGTAAGCGTGCAGCGCTTCACCGGGAAGGGGCTTCGACAGCAGCGGCGAAGCCGCCAGGTACTCTTTCAGACCCATGAAGGCAGCCTGGCACCGGTCGTCCCAGGTAGGCTTACCCTTGGTCTTCAGAGCTTGGAAGAATGGGTTGCACTTGTCCGTGGACTTCGATACGAACCGGGAGAGGGCCGCAATCATCCCCGCAAGTCTCTGAATCTCCTTGGTTGTCCGAGGGGTTGCAAGTCGATCACGGCTTGGACCTTAACGGGGTTTATCTCAATTCCCCGGTGGTTTACCATGAACCCGAGGAATTTTCCGGACCCTACGCCGAATGCGCACTTCTCGGGGTTGAGCTTCATCCTGTACTGGCGCAGGATGGCGAAGCAATCTCGTAGGTCCTTGATATGGTCGCCGCTCTGCCGACTCTTCACTAACATGTCGTCCACATACACCTCCATGGACTTCCCCATCAACGGGGCGAACATTTTGTTCATCAGCCGCTGATAGGTCGCTCCTGCATTCTTTAACCCGAACGGCATGACCTGGTAGCAGTATAGCCCCCGGTCAGTGGTGAACGCTGTCTTCGCCTGATCGGCCCGGCTCATGGGTATTTGGTTGTACCCGGAGTAAGCATCCATGAAGCTAAGCAGCTCATGTCCCGCGGTTGCGTCAACGAGTTGGTCTATTCTGGGGAGGGGAAGCAATCCTTCGGGCATGCCTTGTTCAGGTCGGTATAGTCTATGCACACGCGCCACTTCCCAGAAGTCTTCTTGACCAGCACTACGTTGGCCAACCATTCCGGGTAGGTTACCTCTCGAATGAACCCGGCCGCCAGCAGCTTCCGCACTTCGTCGTTTATGGCCTTGTACCGCTCCGGGTTGAAGGCCCTTCTTCTTTGAATCACTGGCTTGTGCCGGGGATCGACGTTAAGATGGTGGCACATCACAGTTGGGTCAATCCCAGGCATGTCCTCGTGTGACCAGGCGAACACGTCCTTGTGTTCTCGGAGCATGTCCTCTAGCGCTTCTCGGGTGCTCGGCTCCAAGCCCGAGCCGAGCATCACGGTCTTCTCGGGTGACTCGGGGTCTAGCCCGAATTGAACCAGCGCCTCACCGGGGTAGGCGCGGACCTCCTCCTCCGGAAGCCTTGGGTCAAGGTCACCCAAGCTTGCGACCGCTTTGTCGGAGAAGTCAGCTTTATCGATGGCGATGATGGTGGCTACCACAGTTGCGGCGGGGGTCCGGCACACCTTGTTTACCGCCTCCATGTAGCACTTGCGGGCACCCTCCTGGTTCCCGCGAAAGATATCCACTTTCTCACCAACGGGGAACTTCATGGCTAGGTGGTAGGTAGAGACCACCGCCTTTAGCGCGTTGAGGGTCGGGCGTCCTAGGATGACGTTGTAGACCGACGGTCGGTCTACAACAATGAATTCCACCATCCTAGTCACCCTTACCGGGCCGTCCCCGATCGTAACCGGGAGGCAGACGGTGCCGGCGGAGTGCACACAGTCACCGGCGAACCCGTACAGTGGTGTCTGAGCGGGTGTCAGAACAGCCCCATCAATCTTCAACTTCATAAACGCGTCCATAAACATTATGTCGGCGGAGCTCCCGTTGTCGACCAGGACGCGTCGAATAACGTTGTCGGCTACTCGGATTTCACCTACCAACGCGTCGTTGTGGGGGTGGAGCAACCGATCGGCTTCATCGTCCGCGAACGTGATGGTAGTATTGCTCTGGCGGCATATCTTTGATATGTGCTCCGCCATGTTTATGTGCTCCCCACGAGTTAGCCGCCTAGCCTCACGGGCGTAGGCTCTCCGGCTGCTGGCCGTATCGCCGGTGGCGGTGCCACCGAAGATGGTGTGGATGATGTGCTCCTCCCCGCGCTTGCCTTCCCGGTCACCGGGGACCGTGTTCCGCCTTGTGCTCGGGCCAGTCGGGGTGATCACCCTTTCGACGAACTCTCGCAGATGGCCCTCGCGTATCAGCGATTCGATCTGGTCCTGGAGTTGCACGCAATTCCTTGTACTGTGACCGACATCCTTGTGGAAGTGGCAGTACCGGCTCTGGTCTCTGCGAGCGCGCTCGGTCCTGAGGGGTGGCGGGTCCCGGAGTAGCCCCTTGCCTGACACCTGTGTCAGGACGTTCTCAATAGTGGTCACCAGCGGGGTGTACTGGTGGAACTTCCTCTGCGGCGCAGGGCGAGGGGGAGCCTCCGCTCGGTTGTCCCTAACCGGCGTTTTCCCCCTCTCACGCCGGGCACGATCGGCGGCATTTCTCTCTGCCCTTCTCCCCGAGGACCTGGGCTGTTCTCGGCCGCTGGGTCCCCGTGTTTGGTCATCTCCCCCTCGTTCTCGGATCTCTAATCCTCGTCCTCGGACGTACTCATCGGCCTCCGCGTGCCTCCAGCGATGTTCCTTAGCTGGGCGAAGGTAGGCGGCCTGTCGTAGGCCAGCGTCCAGACGAGACGGGCGTCCTTGACACCTTCTCGGAATGCTTGGATTAGTACGTCGTCGGCGCAATCTTCAACCTGTACGACGGCCGTGTCGAAGCGCTCCAGAAATTTCTTCAGTCTCTCGCCCTCGCGTTGCTTGACGCTGAACAGGTGGGAGGCGCCTAGCTTCCTGGCGCGGGAACCCAGGAATGCGGCCGAGAACAAACTCGACAGCTGTCGAAAGCTGCCAACCGAGCCAGGGGAGAGTCTTCGATACCACTGCCGGGCCGCCCCGGTCAGGGTGAGGCAGAAGGACTTGCAGAGTGTAGCTTCATTGGCACTCTGGATCAGCATGTGCGCCCGATAATTTTCTAGGTGCTCGTCTACGTCAGTGGACCCATCATAAGATGGCACAGCCGGCATCTTGAATCTGCTCGGGTATGGGGCTTCCATGATGTCCGCAGTGAACGGCGGGTCGGCTGCTCCGGTGGGTTCGAACCCGTGCTGCTGGCCGACCAGCCTGTCAAGCTGCCGCTGGATGTGGTCTAGGCGGCTTTGTCCGCGGTCTTCTCGCGGTCTGCGGTTTTCTCGGTCCCCACGGTCTTCTCGGGGTCCGCGGTCTCCTCGGGTAGGCTCCATGGACGTGTCTCGGCCCAAGCGGCGGTAGATCTCCGGGCGGCCCAACCGGTCGAAGACGGACGTGTTCCCCAGGGCGGCTATGGTGTCCTCTGGGCTCCGATCGTCGGGATCCCTCGCCGGAGCAGGCTGCTCGGCTGGTCCGGAGTCGGCTTCTCGGGTGTGCCGGCTTCTCGAGCGTGCTCGGACGGGCTCGTCGCCTTCTCGGTGCTGCCTGCCGAGGTTCTCTCGTCTCGGCTGGTCGCTGTCGCGGTCATCCGATGGGGCAGGGTCGCGGCGCCTGCCAGCCGGTCTGGGGGGCCTACTAGGCGTGGACTCGGCTTCCTCCTCATGTGCTCGGGGCAGTTGGACATTGTGGGATTCTCGAATGGCTTCCATGAGCACCTGGACAGTCTGGGTTAGTGCCTGGACGTTCCCGGTCAGGACTTCCGTTGCTGTCGGTCGCCGCTGCGCCCGGGCCCCGCCGCGGCACTGGGTCTGTCGGGTTCCCCGGGAGTTCGAAGGGATCGTGTTGTCTTGTTCCTGGACCTCTTGGTTTCCGTGCTCGTCCATAGCGCACACAATGACGGTGCAAGGTTGTTGAATGCTGGAAAGGCGAAGGCCCTCCTTCTAGCGCCAAAATGTTGATGCCAGAAATGGTTCCGGCAGCAACACCCAGTGTAGTCGGGTAATCGGATCAGGTCTGGTCAGTCGCTCTGCCGTCGGTCACCTGCAAAAAGGAAAGCACCTCGGAATGAGGGGGGACACCGGTGTGGTGTCTGCCGTGGGCACTCCGATGCTTAAGTCAGTCCGGGAACTGATGAGCGAAAGGAGAGGCAGAGCTTTCGGTAGATTAGATGATCGTACCTGAACTTGGAGATTTCCTCCCTATTTATAAGTGTTTGGTGGGTCAGGTGCCTGAATTGACCCGACCGGGGCGGCTACCGCGGACCCCTAGGGGCTAGGCACCTCACAGACCCTCATGACCTGGGGGATCGGACAACTGAAGCTGTCCATCCCTGACACAACACTGGAGGTGGATAAACGTCCCATCGCTGCAGTCATCAGGGCAGGTAGTGGCAGGTGACGTGACCGGTGTCAGTGGTAGGTAGGGCGGCGTAGGTAATTGCGAAATGATGGCGTTGTGTGCTGGGGAGGGTTTCCCCTGGCCTGCAACGAGGGTCCCGGGAAGGCCGAGAACCTGGTCGAACTTATCGGCTACTCGAGACGGCCGAATAAGTTCTACAGGGAGCGAGGGACTCCGGATGTGCTCGGATGTGCTGGGCTACTCGGATGTGCTGGGCTACTCGGCAGATCCTCTAGGCGGAGTTCCCGGCCAGGTCTTCTCGGTGGCACAAATACCTTTCCCGGCGGTGTCCGTACGGTAAAACTGATTTGGCACTCAACAATAAATGATAAAAAAAAAGGATTGTAAAAAAAAAAAAGGGGCTATTTGTTGGTTGGTGGGTTTAAAAAAGATTAATAAATAAGTTAAATTGTAGGAATTAGTGTGGAATATTAAGAGGGATACAATAAGTAAAAATGGATACTTAAATTTTAATTAGTGGATGATTTGAAAAAAAAAAAAAGGGTGTGGAAAATAGATTGAGAAGTGCCAATAAATGTCCCCTTCCACCATGAAAATACAGTAATAATCGCAATGATCAAAAAAATCCTGAAGAACATAAAATCTTGATATATATATATATATATACACACATAAAAGTGTAATCCCTGTATGTAACCTTTTTTTTTTTTCCCATAAAAAGACAATATGTATATAGGAAAAACGTATCAGAAAAATATGGAAGGTAAACATAGAATAAAAAAGAGATAGAATTTAAAATTTGTTCAAATTTATAAATAATTTTATTTTTTAAACATTTTTTTAAATGGGTGTTTAAAAATGGACATTTGTGTAAATACATATTTTTAAAAATGTTTTTATACTTATTTAATCATTGGGTGATTTTTACGATGGGACCCTCTATTTTATCCCATCAGTGGGGAAATTTTTTTTCTATCTGTACGATTTCATTTAAACGGTTTAGATATTATGTGCACATGAAATCTACTGTTGCATCCACCTACAAATGATTACAAAACAATTTTAACAAGAAAAACTTTCTTCCGTCAGTGCTGTGTTCGTCGGTGGCCGCCCGCGAGAGCAGGCCGTCGTGTCTAGTCATCGGAGGTGGTGGAGCAGATCGTCGGAGGTGGCAGAGCCCACTGTTTCGCACCACCTTGAGACTCTAAGCCTGAAGGAGATATCGCCCTCGCCATCGTGCCGGTGACTTGTCCAAATCCGGAAAAGATCTACCACCATCACGATTCCCTCACGGCCTCTGTCGTGGATCTAACGTCACGATGGTCTCACGCGTTCCGTTGACGACTTCCGACACGAGCGTGGGCAGCTCACCGCCCACATCACCAACCCTGCCACCATTACCAATCGCCAGAGAACTCTGTCGCGAACCCTCCTCCCTTGTGCGACAGAGGTAGCTATAATGACCCGACTAGTATGCATTATCATAAACTTACTTGAAAGTACTTAATCTTAATCTTGAAATTTCAGAATAATTTTTTTTAAACATAACTTTTAAATACTTTCAAATCAAACTTCTAATTAAAATAGTTGGACATTAAAATACTTTAACCTTTTTCAATCATAAAATAACTTAGCTCGTGTAGCTTCGTATAACTGAACATAACATACGATTCCTTATACCAATCTTAGCTTAAATTTGAGGAACCCCGACAGCTTCAATATCATGGTCACCATGAGTTACAGCTACGCTCGAACGCTTGGTCAATAAAGTAAGCTTCATGTTGGTGTTTCAATCAGTATTTGCATGGTATTTATATCTAGTCTAATTCTCATTTTCGTCCATGAGTTACGGATCAAATCTATACTTTGGTTCTTGACTAAGGCCATTTTTGTACCTCATCATTTGTGTCGCTGTGAATTTTACTCAGTTGAATGATATATATTACACGACTTTTGCTTTTAATCGCTGATGCTTTAACTCTCTCTCTCTCTCTTTATTTAAAAACAAAAAAAAAAAACAAAAAAACAAAAAACAAAAACAAAAACAAAAACAAGAGAGAAAACACTACAAGACTCTTTTTTTATAAAATAAGAGTGAGAGCTAAAACCTAGGATGAAAAAAAATGAACGATAAGCCCTATTCAAAAAAAAAAAAAAAAAAAATTGCAAGGCCGTGAGATTCTACGTGACTGTTAGGGTAGCACCTGGTCACGGAAGAAAAAACACTACAAAAAACTTGTATTTCTGTCGGTGTGTGTGTCTGTGTGTGTGTGTGTGTGTGTGTTTTTTTTTTTTTTCCTCTTTCAAGTTATGCTTGAAAGAGTTATTGTATGTCTGTTCCGCATCATTTCACTAATTACATTATTATTCGCAAGAAACCTAATCATGCTTTGAATAATTTTATCGCAATATCAGTAAAGTTTTTTTTTTTTTTTTTTTTTTGTTTGTTTATAATTTCGTTCTCTCTATTCGCAATATATTTATTAGATTTATGAGAGAGAGAAGAGAGAGAGAATAGAGAGAAGAGAGAGAGAGAGAAGAAAACCTGTGCAAAAGCTCCAATTTCATGTCCCCAATAAAAGAAATTAATTAAGCTACTATAGAGTGTGCGTTCGTTAATTTAACTTCCTAGGAGGCTGGAGATTTGAATTTTCAACAATGCAGTGATGGTGCACAGCAATTGTTAATTCCAGATTTTCCAGAGAAGGATCCGGAACAAATATAGATAAATCTATGTATAACTGATGTATTATAAACCGTGTGTAGTGATTAAAAAAAAAAAAAAAAAAGAGTTATCTCGTTTGTTTAATAGCGACAATGGTATTTATAATCTTGATATAAACTAAACATTATAGATCGAGTGAAATCATGTCTATGATTCTTTCTTATTGTTTGTCTGCGCAATCCAATCTCCGACGCCTCTTCCCAGCACGTTCCAGCCTCCATCGGCCCTCCGCCGCATAGTCCAGTCCCCATCATTCATTCCCCTGTGCCGATTATATATTTGCACGTGCTCAATTAACTGGGTTTTTCAGATTTTAATTTCTAATGGTTTTAATGAAGGTATTTTGTAATTGAACATAAAACTGGAGTTTTGAGGGGACTCTCGAAAAGTAATGACCACAAGCAGCTTCAGTTGATCAATAATCCTTTGAAAGTCAATTGCAATAATAAAATTTTGTTTGCTGCTTTGTCGATTGAATATTTGTTCATGTGATGTAGTGAACTTTGCTGTTTAGCTTAAAGACATTGTTTAAAGAGGTCGATTTTTTCTTTTAGCGAATAAATGGGTCGAAATTTAATTTTACACCTTTGGATGAATTATGTAAAGGTTCTAATGATTGTTAATCTAAAATCCATTTTAAAGGGGAAAAATTATTAAATAAAAAAAAGAAAGAATACTACAACACTTGATCATTTAGATCCTTTTTTTTTAATGGATTTAAATATCTGATTATATCTCTATATTTTCACATGGTGTATAAATGTATATTATCCAACAAATGAATTATTAAATCTTACCAAAAAAAAAAAAAAACAAATGTATTATTAAAGTTTACAAAAAATAATTTATTGTTACCTTGTGTGTGTGCAATCACACTTGACTATGCTTAAAAGTAAAGAGTTTGAATCCCTATTCAAGGGGGAAAAAAAAAATCCACGTTTTCCAATTGTAAACTTTTAGTTGTTTCAGTATATGTCTTTATTTCTTTGTGGTTGTTTCGTAGTGAATGTCATTTTGAAAATAGTTACTGATGTAAACTCTTTCTTTTTGAAATATTTTTTCCTTAAACCTTTTTTTTTCCCCTCCCTCTGGATATATCATATTAATGCAGATTGTAGGCGGTGTATGACCTAGAAGGACAGGTTTATGTGCTCAAAAAACTAGAAAGTATTCAACATGTGCATTTTTATGTTCAAGGGAAGGAATAGATCAATAGATTTTTGTAACGTATATTATTGATTAAAATATATAAACATATATAGCTATATAAGTTACACTACTTTAATAGGTAATATTTATTGAATAAAATAAACATAACAAGCTTATATATGTTTAGACTTTCCTTGATTTTTCTATAACAATCATCATTGTCGCGGTGGCTTTCTGTTTTGACGTAAAGATTGTTACTTACATATGAATGTTTCCATTATATAAAATGAACTATATGATGTACCTATATATATGTATATTAAATATGATCTTTGTCTCTTCAAGAGGGCCTTTGGTTCTGATTATTATTAATTACCTTTTTAGTCCTCGAATCACCGATCTAATCTTATATTAGTTCATGATTTTCAATAAATCCTCAAACAAATATCTTTCTAATAAATCACAGGTGTGTGTACTTTTTTCATCGAGATGTATCTTTCTAATAAAGTACATATGGTTTTTATGTTTCTTTTCTCATCAAGATTTCAACCATCGATTAATATACATGAAAATATTAATTTGGGACAATTTCATACCAACCAGAAAGACCATCTTTCTTTTGAGATTTTAACAATCAGAGAGATAGGATGTTTAAATTGGGATATGACACTCGTTTTAGGATTTAGAAGTCAAGAACCGAAATATTGATCTGATCACGTTTTAAAAAAGAAAAACACTAGCATTAAACACTACAACTAATAGAGAAATATGGTTTCATATATATGAGCTTCACATCGTCATATATTAGTGACTAACGCTGAACACAACCGCTATATATCTTTAACATTATTGTATATTAACCTAAAAGGAATTACAGTGTGATTTCTGAGAAGAAAGTAAAAAAAAAAAAAAAAAAAAAACATATAAATTTTTTGTAATAATTTTACGGGACTTGCTGCTAAACCATTACAATTACACTTAATGATTACTCTATTTTTATAGATTTCTTTTAACATTCTTAATCTTATATTTTTATTACAATCTTAGTATTTATTTTGATTTTCCTCCAAAGTTATTATGTTGTACTAGTGTGTAGGTTAATTATATTAATAGGATTAAAATTATCAATTTGGAGCTCAACTGGGATCAAAAAGTCAATTAAAAACATCGAAGAAATTTGGATCCAAAATTTCCCACTCGTAGACTCCTTCACGCGCACCCATACACCATTTGAACCATCAGATCACCTTTCAGCATCCAGATCGCCAGTGTAGCAAACCGCAGCTCCAGGCACATTTCCAAACGGATACAACCTTCCAGAGGTCTGCAGGATTGGGTATGGCGTGCTCCAGCTTCGTCTCGTGCGCTTGCGAGCTCCATCGAGTCCAAGATTGCCATGCGTCCTCATCCCAGCGCATCTCCAATGGCCACGCGTCACCTGTCTACTTTGGGCCCAAGGCTGTTGTGCATCAGATTTGTTGTAGGAAAAGAAAAAGAAAAGAAAAGATAATTAAAAAAAAGTGGAGAACTATAGTAGAGACCCTTTGAGGGTCTCTAACGGTAAGGCCCTTTTTGGATTTCTACTGGTAAAGCCCTCTTTTAGGCCTTTGAAATTTAATCAAACTGTTGAAATGTTATTGGTGTACCATACTTATCATACACCTCACCTCATATTACCCTTCCCACTCAAAGTTTTCTCCATCATCGGTGACCTTCTCACCTCCGGCGATGGACGCAGGCGACCCACCCCTGACGCCAGTGACCCACCCCAGGCACCCCCACCACCGGCCCCAACCTTGGCCGGTCCTCACCCACCCTCGCACCCGGCGACCCCCATTTCCCTATATTTCCCTTTCTCTCTCTTCTCTTCTATCTCTCTTCCCCTCTCTCTCTCTTTTCCTTTCTCTCGTGGGCCCCTACCCCCGGCCCCCTCAGCACTGGCCCCAACCCTAGCCGCCCCCTAGCGATCCCCCTCTCTCTCTTCCCCTTTCTCTCTCTTCTCTTCGTTCTCTCTTCCACTTTCTCTCTCTTATCCTCTCCCCCGCGGCCCCCACCCCAGGCCCCCCCCAGCCCCGACCGCCCCCCACCCAGCCTCGGCCGTCGGCGACCCCCCTTCTCTCTCTTCCTCTTTCTCTCTGTTCTCTTCTCTCTCTCTTCCCTTTTCTCTCTCTACCCCTATCTCTTCCCCTTTCGCCGGGGGGGCTGGCGCGGGCCGGGGCTTGGTGGGGGGATGGCCGGGGCTAGGGTCGGTGGTGGGGGAGGGGCCGGGGGTGGGGGGGAGGGGCTGCGGGAGAGAGGAGAAGAGAGAGAAAGGGGAAGAGAGAGAAGGAAGAGAGAGAGAAGTGAAGAGAGAAAAAGGGGAAGAGAGAGAGAAGGGAGTCTCCGGCGGCTGGGTTTGGGTGGGGGGTGGTCGGGTTTGGGGCCGATGGTGGGGGGGGGGGGGGGAGCCGGGGGTGGGGAGCCGCGGGAGAGAGGAGAAGAGAGAGAAAGGGGAAGAGAGAAAAAGGAGGGGTCGCCAGCGGCTGGGGTGGGTGGGGGCTAGCCAGGGCTGGGGCCAGTAGTGGGGGGGCCTGGGGTAGGTCGTCAGCTTTGGGGGTGGGTCAGCGGCTTTCGTCGTCGGTGGCGGGAAGGTCATTGGTGACGGAGAAGACTTTGGGTGGGAAGGGTAATATGAGGTGAGGTGAATGATAAATATAGTACACCAACAACGTTTCAACCGTTCGATTAAATCTCGACAGCCTAAAAAAGAGCTTTACTGGTTGAGACCTTCAAAGGATCTCTACCACAGTTCTCCCCTAAAAAAAAGGGGGAAAACCTAGGAACTAAAGTTGGTGCGGCTGAAGGCTTATAAATAGAAGCCAAGGGCTTCATGAAGAGAAGTCTTGGGCTGCTGGAGAGGAGCCGAAACCAATGATGAAAAAGAATAAAAAAGAAAGATATTTCTTGAGTTTTAGGTTTTGTTCTATACAAAATTATGGAAAGATCAGCTTAATGATCAAGAGGAGAAGGAGAAAGAGATTACAGAAAAGAAGTGTTTCTTATTATTTTTGTATCTTTTCGTTTTGTAATTTAAGAATGGTTGAACATTTGTTTTATAGATTTTTATTTATAAACTAATTATCTTAAGAATGGTTGAAGAATAGTTGATCATTTGTTTTGTATATTTTTATTTATGAACTAATTTTCTTAAGAATGGTTAAACATTTGTTTTGTAGATTTCAATTTATGAACTGATTTTCTTTTCTAGGATTCCACTATAGCCTAATTATGATATTTTGATTTTTTTTCTTTGAATTTAGTTATTGATTTATTTTCTATGATAAAGTGTTATTCACTGTTCTTAATGCTTTTAAATAATTGGCTACTATTTAGTTGATGGGTTAAATATAAGTGAAACCGAAAGGAGATTTATATGTCTAATTTATTGTGTTGAATGCCATAGAATGCATGCGAGATAGAAATATACTTTTATGACTATTGTAGTTGCTATATGGGAACCACAAATCTTAATGAGTTCTTGTTGGTTTTAATTCACATATAAATAAAGTGTATTAGCTTCTAGGGATACTTTTGTTAGATCTCGGGAGGGGCTAGTGAATAGGTTAGAGATTCTCGATTGTCAATTAGGAAAATAAATTGAGGTTTTTGTGATTGAATAATTAAGGAAGAGTAATTACGGTGAAATCATAAACCTAAATTTTAGTATTTTGAGTTCTACGTTTAATTGTGATTTTTATTTTAAATTCCTTTTCGGTTTATTCAAATAAAATTAAAGTTAATCAATTTCGGAAATTAATAACAATCAATCATCATGGGAGTTTTACCCTACTCATTACTTTAATACTTGTTAAGGATAATGAACACTTACGTTACAAAATCTACAACAAGTTTTTAGCAATGTTGTCGGGAATTATTTTGTTTTACTAATATCGATACGAATTAGCCCTAATTTTATTTTATTTTATTATATTTTCTTGTTTTTATCTTATTTGACATACTTCAAGATATTTCATCATCATGTACTAATGAATTTTGTTCAATAAGATTTGAAACCATTGTATAGTGCTTGGTGGAGATATAAAGATTTGCTTGCAAGGTTTCCAAATCATGGTTTCTTCAAGAAAGATATCCTTGAAATCTTCCTTGATGGCTTATGTGCTGCAACAAGAAATTGGGTTGAAAGGAGAGATGGTACCACCTCTTTCTACAAACAATCCATTGATGAAGCATATTATATGTAGGGAGATATAGCCAGAGTGTAATTATTGGAGTTTGAATGGTTCAATGAACAACCAATGATGGGAGAAAATTCAACAACTATGGAGCCACGGACTGATCAAAGCCTTGCAAGAAAGGGTGCATTGCTAAAGGAATTAGTAGTCTTGAGAAGGATTCTTGAGGTAATGGTGAAGTGCCTTAGAGATTTGAAAGCATCTACTCCTACCATCAATATATCAATAAAAACCATTAAAGATTACCATCTTGAGGAGCTGACACAAAAAAAAGGAGCACTTGGAGTTGTTTCATGACAATAACTCTTTAACTAAGATAATGGTACAAAACTTAGTCATTGAAGAAGAATCACAAAAAGAAGTCTGTAGTGCCCAACATATTGTGCCCACATTGATTATTGAAGCTCATGTATATCACGATCTGATGTGGCCAATACCTCCACCACCTACATTAGCATCAATCATTCATGCCTACCAAGCATATACAATGAAGCCAAATCATGTTGGAGACACGTGCCGATTCATTCCATATCTTGCCAAGCTTGAGGACATCAACAACCAAGACCCATCTATGATGTTATATGACACGTATTATCAGTAATAGCCGCTCTTTGATATGAACTATTTTCCATATTCAAGCTGACAACTATAAATCAAGTGCTTCTTGGGAGGCAACCCAAGTTTCTAAATCTTTTTAACCCGAGTATTGTAGGAAAAATTAGGAACTATTATAGATTTGTTATCTAGTATCTAGTGATCAGCAGGGAAGATCCAAGTCAAATGGTATGTTCGGAGCAACCAGTGTTATAATTAAATAAAAAGTCTTATTAGGGTTCCGTTTTATTATATGTTCATTTTTCAATAAATTTGTATAAATATCTATTTTTAAATAAATAAATATTTGTGGCACCTATTTTGTCATTTTACTACTTGACATCATTTCTTTTTTATACATATTCTTTTTTCCCCCTTTTTTGTTTTGTTGACTTAATGTTGAATATGTTTTGGTGATAAATGTGAATCACTTTTAGTAAACCTAAATTAATTTCTCCTCTTATTTTTTTTATTTAAGTTTGAAATGATTATGAAATACCCCCATTCATATTTCTTTTATGTGGTATTCATTTCTTCAGTTTTACTAACCACCGTCTATATACTATATTCTGGTCGCATGTATACACACACACACATATATGCATAGTTATATATGTGTGTGAGTCGTAAGATAATCTTAATTTAGCAAAAAAGAAAAGTAAAAGGAAAAGGAAAAGAAAAACCTTGGATGCAGCAATCTGTACTATCCTTCAAATTTGTTTCCATGTAATTTTTCATTTGCTTCCTGTTTGATCACTTCAATATATACGTGTAACTTTTTTTTTTTTTTTTTTGGTTGATGGTGATTTTTGCGGATTCAATAGTTTGTGGGTTTTTTTTTTTTTAAACGTTTTGAGGTTCATTATTTATTTGTTTATTTATTTTGTTTTATATGTGATCAGAATATTTTCATTTTGATTCTGAGTAAATTTTTTTTCGTTTCAACATTTCATTAATATTCTTTTATGAATAAAATGTTACTTTAACATAACTTTCCTTCATTATGATTAAAATGATATATATATTTTTATCAATATTGTATCTCTATCTTAATGACTAATTCTTTATTATAATGATTGCTTGTTATGTTTTAGATTTTTATACATATATTTTTTTAAGTATGATTTTGATTCATTAAAACCTTTTTTTAATTATTGTTTAAGTTTTTTAATGATAATTCTAACGTCGTTATGATAATTTTTCTATTATTATTGATCTTGGTTTAGTAGTTAGGTTCTTGTTTTAATAGTTAGGGTCTAAGTTTTAAAGTGGTATGAAAATATTGGTGATTTCTTTATCCTAATTACTATATCATCTTATTTTCTTAAAATGTGATATTTTTTCTTTATGATAATTATTCTATCATTATGATGTCTTTTTCAATTTTAAATTGTTTTCTATTTCTTTACAATTTTAATATTTTGTATGTTGATTTTATCTTAATAATTAGTTATTCAGTGTAAAGTTTATTTTTTTTCATATTGTACCATACAACTTATGTTTGATGTGGTTTTTTTTTTTTTAATAATAAATCAAGTAATGGTCTTTTTTCCTTTATAGCAATTTATTTAGTCTTATATTTTTTAAACATTTTTTCTTTCTTTTTTTTAAAATCAATTTATTATTCATTTATTTTAATTCTTGATTGAATGGTAATGTAGTATTTACAAGTATCAATTTAGACATTCATGTTAATAAAATAAAAAATAAAATTTTTTAATGATTATCTCCATTTTAGACTATTGCATATTTATTTTCGTGTGCACTCTGAACGAATCGCCATAAGTAATAAAGTGACAAAATATCCAGTAGCGTTCCACAGAGATTGAAATTAAAAAACTAGTTAAGTACCATAATTAAAATGACTCAATTTTATTTAAGCCATCAAAATTAAAAGGGAATGAAATGAGCAACTAAATTAAGCAATTAAATTAAACGAAGATTAAGCAAAATAAAGGCAATAAAAAATATGGATTAAAGCTCGATGGTGTGTAAGGTTAGGGGGTTTTGATTTCACTTTACTTAACTTTACTTATCTAATTCAAAGCTTGTTAATCGAATTCATTCAAATCATTAATAGTATGTGATAAATTTTAATTTCACTCCCTCTCCCGAGTGCCGAGTAAAATAATATGTAAAATTAATCAAATTAATATCTCTATTAACTCAACCAATTAAGCATTCATTATGAAACCCTACTCTAGTGATTACCCAAGTTATAGATTAGCTTCCCGAACTTAATATCACTACGGGTTGTTTTTTCCAAGTCCCAACATATGAAATTAACTCTCATGAGCCCAATTTCACACATCTAAAAACTCTAATTTAAAGGTAAATTAAATTAGGAAAAAGCATAGAGAAACACAAAACAATTTAGAATGAGATTCAATCAATAAGCATTAAATTTATCGAAACATAGTCATAATCAAGCTACATCATACCCCCTAGCTTAAAAAGTTTAGCTAGACATCAAAGTTCTCAAACCCATATTCAAACACTAAATCAAAGAGTAAATGCAAGTTCAAGAGCTACAAAGAGAGAGGAAAGAAGAAAAAAGAAGAACTAGTTGGAGAACAAGCTCTCAAGTTTTCAATCTCCTTGAATCTCCAAGAAAAGCCCTTCAAAACCTAGAAGTTTTATCTCTTTTTTTCATCTGAAGGTTGGGTCTCCAAAAACTCTCCTTCTTTTTTGCACCATTCCCTTTTATATCCCTCAAAAATCAACTCATTTTTGCCTTAAATTAAGTCATCCACTTGTGTGGGCACTGCAGCAAATGAAACGGGGGCTGCAACATGCATCTGGTGATTAGGATTTAAGGAGGCATACTGTAGCGGGCTTTTTGTACGCTGCAGCTTGCCTGAAACAGGGGAGGGGTGGGCTGTAGTGGGCTTTTTGTGCGCCGCAGCCTGTAAGTCTTTGCCTTTTTAGCGCATTGCAGCGGATGTTTAGTGCGTTGCAGCCCGCTTCATGCTTCTTGGATTCCTCTTTTAGTGCCTTTTTGCTCATTCTTGTAATTTACCTTCAAAACAATATGAACATAATAAAATAAACACTAATAAAAGTGCTCAAAAACCAACAAAATGTCTAAGAATTGTGCATTTTGGCCATTTTTTTGCGCCAAATTTGGCTACGCTTTGCCTTTCTTGGATCCAAAACAGGTTAGTGGTGGTTTGGATTGAATTTGATCATTGGGATATCTTGTTTATGGTGATTTTGAACTGCCATGGTCATCCAACTGCTGTTTTTTTTTTATAATTTGTGCATTTTGGCCATTGTTTTGCATCAAATTTGGCTACTTTTTGCCTTTCTTGGATCCAAAACAGGTTAGTGGTGGTTTGAATTAAATTTGATCATTGGGATATCTTGTTTAGGGTGATTTTGAACTGCCATGGTCATCCAACAGTAGTTTTTTTAAATATCAATAAAATCACTATATTATAGACATTAATGTAAATAACCCGCAACTATTTCCTTCAATTTGGGTCATTCCATTTTAATAGTCTATCAAAATAAGTGTTAGGAGTTTGCATATTAGAAATAAAAACTTTTGGATGTCTATTTTGCCATTTAAACACAAATTCAATATTTTTGTTCAAATATACTATTTTAAATATTAACATCCAAATACGAATTACAATTTAAATATTTTTGTTTATATATTTCCATCCAAATATTACAGTTCAGATGGTTGCTCCAAACGGAGGCAAAGTATTGTATTGGATATGTGTTATAGAACATAATGAAATTTTGAAATGTTTCTCTTTTTTTATTAAGATTATTTTTGGTCTCTAAATGACTAAATTATAGATTTAATTCTATTTTAGTTTCTGATCTTTTAAATATATTATTAATCCTCAAACTATTAATTTATCGCAGTCCAAAATGCTATTAGAAAATTGATAATAAAATTATCACGTGATTTGTGCGTTTTAATCGAGGTTTATTTTTATCTTTTTTACTGTTATAAGATACAAATGTTTTGAAAATTTCCATATACATCTTCCACAACTAAAATTCCGGACCTGAAAATGAAATTAGTCCTTGTTCTATTCATATGCTGATGAATTTTATTATTTAATCTAGTTGAGCTTTGTTCTAACACTTCATAAGGTGCTGGAGTATATTAGGCAATAATTAAAATGACCAATTGTTCTCTGATTGAGAATACAATACTAATCACTTGCGTATACGAACATTAGTTAATTAAGTGTTTTTTATTTAAATTCAAAATCAAACATTAAAGTTGAGGGACAATTATTTATATTTAATTAAATTTTTTCTCATTAGTTGAATTTGGTAGTTTGCAGTACAACAGTTTCTGACTCTTGCATTTCGGCTATTAATTAAGAAATGAGAATATATTACAGCAGTTACTCTTGCAGTGGATGCTAGCGCTGAAGAAAAGGGGCCGGTTGATGATTCATGGTGGTGGTGGTTATGGCGTATATGGTGGTGGTGGTTATGGCGCGGATGCTGATGAAATAGAAGCTCAAGCCCAATCTTCCAACTAAACAAGGAATAGTGCATCTATGTCCTCGGTTAGCCTTCAAATACAAATAATAAAGCTTCCCGTGCACACACACACACACATATATATAGATATATATAATAATAATCATTGAGAGAATATATATGTATGTATATTTATACATGTCTCTCATACATGTTGTTGTGGTGCTCCATAACTTGTGATAATGAAGGGTTGTCGAGTTTGATCAATAAATTCTCTGGTATGAAATCATAGCGTGTTTCAAATTTAGCACCGCTTAAAATGGGGCTACTGACAACAAATCTTTGCGTTGCAAAAGGTTAAAATGCATACGCATAGACAATGAGCTATAAGCTTATCACTTGGTCCAATTCCATAGGCAATTATTACACAAACGTAATAAGATTTGAAACAAATTAATGAGAATCTTACATTGTGATAATAAAATGGTGTCATCTTATATGTTGTTCGGATAACAGTTTGAATTGTTATTCTCTCTCATGAAAATTTGAATATATGTCCACTATTACTTTATTTACACCAAAAACTACAATTGCTAGTTGATTTAATTACCATAGTTTCCCTGAGATTATTTGTATTCCGGCCATAGATTAGTTGTCTGTGTTCTTTCCATCACCAATGTAACTCCGAGGAATGAAATTAAAAAAGAAACTTGAAAAGTAATAGGCGTTGGCCTAATTTAGCGAATGAGTTAAGCAAATAAGCATTTGAGAACTACTTTTTGTTTTTTAACAATAGAAAAATAGAGTAGTAACCATGTAACGACCCGCCTAGCTCAGACCGTTACCATACATACATATATATCGTACATAATTACTTAGCGTAAATAGCGGAAATTTTTTTTTATAAGCATATGAGCGTATATACGATAATTAAATAACAATGTTCAAACACCAAATAAAATTTTCATAAAAGAACAAAACGCATAGCGGCTATAGATCCCACATTTCACAGCTTGCCCTGCCATGCTCGCCATCTTGCATCAAAAGGTTCCCGTAGGTTGCTTATCTACAGCATAGATGTAAGACGTGAGCTTTCGCTCAGCAAATACAATATAAACATCCGCGACAACAAACAATACAAAACATAACCTAATTCAACATAACATAGCTTATTCTGACATAATCATGCATGAACCATTTATGCTTCATTATGCTTACTTATTCTTTCATAGCATACTTTCATAGCTTATCTTAACTTAACTTGTTTATGGGCCCCTTAACATAAGTGTTCGTACCGGGTGCGTAACTATGGAGTGGTTGGGGTGGCCAGTCCATTTCCAACTCAAACCATAGTCCAACCCGACCTAACGCGGGTCAGTACAACACAGGTAAGCTCGCTTGCCATCATACTTTCTTTTCATCATCTTATATTTGATCTTGTTCTTACTTAAGAATTGGTGAACATGCCTCGTGATGTCACTCATACATAAGTCACAATCATATCTTAGACTTTGCATATCACACATCATAACATACATCAAACCATACACTTGGCATATCACACATCATAACATACATCAAACATACTTTGGTAAGTATCACAACAAAAGCCTATGCTGTAGGCGGAGTTGTACTTACCCCGTACACTATGTCCAATATTACGTTGCTCAAAGTCGGGACGCAACAACAGACTATCTCCTGCTATTATAAAGGACATAGGGTAAGGATTCTGTAAACCCTACTTATAAAATATTGGTAATTTAATCAACATTCATATTTATCCCTAGTTATATGTCCCCCACAAACCTACCTCAAGACAACATAATTGGTTACTATAAGTAACACTCGGGATTAGGGCCTATCAAACTTAGATCATAACTTATTAGGTTATTATACCTAACCTTGGGCCTAAGCCTTATTAGTTTTAAATCATATCCCATTAGGTTACCATAGGTAATCCTGGGTTTTAGGCCCAACCAACATACTTAATATTTTGTTGGGTTACATTGGGTAACCCTTGGGCTTTGAACCCATATCCAATAACTCGGTAACCTTTCCGGTTACTGTTTGTTAACTTGAGGTCCAAAAACTCAGTTCTTTGTTTTGGAAAAACTTAATGTCTTAGAAATCCTTGATCACTCTTATCAAAATTTATAATCTTATGAGTGGGTCTTGTAAAAATTATTAAGTGTTGGAAACTGTCATTGGAACAGTTTCTCACTGCTAGTTTATCAGTGTATGTACATGAATGTCCTTTTCCTACACTGTATTTTATAAAATCCTGTGTATGAATTTCCTATTTACTGCACAGTTTTTTAATCCAATTTTTATTTAAAAATCTAGGTCGAATATGAAAAACTTTTCTTCACAAAAGTTTTAGATCTCGAAAATCCTACAACTTTCGTGTTTTACTCAAAACTCAGTTCGGACTCAAACCTACTCTTATCCCCTGTTGAACTCACCTGGCCGTGCATGAAGTCTGGGCACAGTCAGGCTCGGATTTTTGTACAAACCGAGGACGTTGGAGCTTATTTTGGAAAACGGTCTATGTTGTCCCCTAGGAAAAACCGTTCCCTACATCTTTCATGTTCTAAGTTTTATCAAATTCAGCATCTAAAGGCCTCAAATTTTGCTTTCCAGAAAACTAGTCAGTTTTTACCCGAACTGGCAGTTTTCTTGTTTAAGTTGGTTTTACGGCCTAATTATACAATCTAACTCAACCAGCCACCGCGGGAGCCTAAGATCAAACATGCAGCGCATTTCTAATGTAAGGTTTCATTAAACACATTATAAATCATATCCATGCAAACCATTATTGATTTTGGATCAATCAAAGTTTGCATGATTCTAGGTTGCACAAACCATTCAAGCTTCTAACCTAGCAATCTATCTTGCCATTCTAAATCATGCTTAAACATATTTGGGGACATACAACATCATCAAACATCTAGTATACAAACCATAAATATCAAGCAAGCATAAGTATATCACCATGCAAAGCTCATAAATCAAACCACCCTTAAACCTAATCAAGCACAAAACCTAAATTTCTAAACTTGGGCAATAAAATTAAATTAAGCTTATGCTCTTACAAATTCAACTTGAAATACTCCTAAATTTCAAATTGAAGCTCAATTTAAAAGTTTAGGACTAAAGGAAATTACCTTGATTCAACACAAGGCTAGGTTAGGGTTTGGTCCACTTTTTCTCCCCTTCTCCTTGGCACTCCACAACCGGCCTTCCCCTAGCAATGGGGCTCCAAAAATTTTTTAGCCACTTGATTAGTCCTCCACAAGTCCGGCCACACCTCCAAGCAGTTCCTTCCTTTACTTTTCTTTTCCCCTTTTTCTTTCCCACAACCGGCCTCCTTACCTAATAGGTACCAAAACAAATTTTCCAACTTTGGCTTGGTTCTATGTGAAATCCGACCACCTCCCCTAAGGGTTTTCTTTTGAATTTTTGATTTTATCTTTTCTTTCTTTCCTTCCTTGGGTTCGGCTTTTGGAGAGGAAATTTTGGTAAAGTTTGGCTAGATTTCACAATTTTTTGTAAATAAAATGGCCAACCCCTCTCACCTATTTATAGGTGATGGAAAACTTCTCAAAATTGTCAAAAAGTCCTTGAAGAAATAAAAATTTGCACAAAAAGGAGCCTTAGGTGGCCGGCCATCAAGGTCTAGAACCATCCAATATTTCTTTCCATCATTTCTTTTAATTAAAGAAATGATGTCATTAACTTGGGATTAGGTGATGTAAGCCTACTTAAGGCTTGATTGCCTTTTTCCTTAATAGGCAGTCCACTTTTATGCCAATACAGATATTTCTAGTACTGTGCTCACTAATACACAATACTGTTATACTGTACAGCAGTCCAAAATTTATCTGTGTAAAAATGGACTGTACAAAAATTTTCTTTCTTGCTTAAAGCCTTTTGACCCTTGAATCCTATTTAATATGCTTGATTTTTCTATAGTAGTTTTAATTCTTATTCATACCATCTTGACCGTAACGATGGTTTTCGCAGTATATTACCCATACTGCTTATCATAATTCAGTATCGTCATACATTTGACCTTTCTGGTCAACCTTTGACTTTTCTGGTCAACTTTGACTTTTCTCGGTCAAACTTTGGCCAACATAAAATCATAAAATTTTTCTACGTTTTTTACCCAAAAGGTCACATGCTTGGCTAAGCTATCATTTCTGAGTCTTATACAATCATAAGAACTCACAAAATTAAATAAAAACCCTCGTCAGGCTTTTTCATAAATACCTTTATGGTACAACTCAAATTTCTCTTACAAGAAATCGTAATGTTGAAAAAATTTAGTTACTACAAACCAAGTATGAGGTATTGAAAGAGCATCAAGTAAAAATTGAAATAAAACTAAATGAAAAGGTTTGGCATGCATTTGAATTGTTAGTTCACACCTAATTTTTTCATGGCAGTTTTTGTCTTTATTTCTGAAAAATCAACAAAAAGTATAACTACTTTTTAAAAAGTTAACCAACTTGAATCTAAAACCTTCATCTCAAACCCGTACTGATCCAAACAAAGCCTTAGAAAGAGTAGTCCTTGAAAAATGAATAATCTCCTTCAGCGAGCTCTACTCACTTTGTTTTCTCAATTTTTGTTTTATTAATCCAATATGTAAGGTTAGCATCAAGTATATGTAAACAGAGATGACAAAAGTAATTCAAAATGAAAGAAAAAGGAGAACCATGTTTCACAGACACAATGCTTTCTACAGCTTGGAAAATATTAGGTTATGGAGAGATGTTTCATCCGACGGTGAATGAGCCGTATCTATAAGAAGGGGGCAAAGGGTGACGGCTTTCCTAGCCATTGGTGCCGGAGTGAGACATGGATTCGAAGTAGCGCACAAAGCAGAAGGCTGCCACTAGACGCAAATGCAAATCAAAGTTTATGAGAATGTGAAGTTCCATGTCCTCGAGTTCATGTCGCTTCACGACTTTATATGATCCGGTGTTTCTTATTGTCATAAAAAGTTGATTATCGGCATTTGGAACTCTAACTCTAGTGGGACTTTGTAGTTTGTTTAATTAGAAATGAGTGAACGTTTTGAAATATATATTTAGTTAAAATGTAAATTAAAACTGAATCGGTATATTTACATAGTGTAAACATTTAAAATGTATTAGAAAAAATAATAATATAGATATTATTTCATTCCTTTCGTCTTTGTATGCATTTTGCTATAAAAATCATCTCGAAATAATAAAAATATGACCTTTTAAATTTTCTGAAATGAAAAAGGGAGAAAAGAGGTGTGAACTTGAAATTGAGTTAGAAAAACAAATGGCTTTCGAAAAAAAAAAAGCGCTCAAGTTTGAGTACCAAACACACCCTTAGTATACCTCTTTCAACATGGACAAGGAGTCTATTTGAAGTACCTCTCATTATCTTGGTTTTCTTTAATAAATTCAAACGCTTCATATTTTTACTTAATTTACTTGAACGAGCTAAGAGAAAGAAAGCGTTTTGTCTCGAAACAAAAGGAAAGAAAATGGACTGAAACCAGTTGAAAAAAAAAAAAAAAAAAGGAGCTCTGAGTTCTTAAAAATTTTGGTTTTAACCATCTTCTTTGCTATAGGAAGTTGTTTTAACCATCTTCTTTGCTATAGGAAGTTGTATTATAATGGCTAATTAACAACATATTGTTATTGTGCTTGGTGAACTGGGCTTGGTGATATTCAGTTATCTGTTCTTGCTTACTGGACATGCGTGTGTGTGTTATATGTACATTTGAGTCAAACTTGTCAAAGTTGAAAAAAAAAAAAAAAAAAAAAGAAGGCCTGTCAGAGATGATCAAGCCGTTTGCTCTTTCGCTCTTCACCTCTTGTGTTAATTAACAAAAGAAGTGTTTCAAGAAAATAATAATAATAAAAATACTAAAAAAACAAAACAACAAAAAACAAAACAAAAGGGTCATTGTTCGCATAAATATTGTCTCGTTTTGGCCCCTTAATGTCACTCAAATGCTTCTTTACAAGTTTATAATCACACACGCAATAAAAGAAAAACATTTTTATGAGAAACATTTAAAAGTAAAAGATTTATTTTAAATTAAGGACCACACAATCAAGCATATATTTATTCTTTAATTATAAGATCTAGAAAAAATTTGAAGCAATTTTAGGAAAAAATATATATATGCGATAATTGAAAATGACAAGGTCATATCTGATTAAATTTTATTTTAAAAAATTTTGACAACAAATATATGAATAGTGACATATTTAAGAAAACTTGGCTAAAAAAAAGTAAACTTTTAAAGCTGAAGTACTTTTAGCGGATGAAAAGAAAAAGAACTACATTTTCAACTCACCAAAAGAAAACAAAATAAGACTAATGAAAAGAAAAAAAAAAACAAAACAAAACAAAAAAAAAAAACAAACAAAAACAAAACAAAACAAAATAAGAGTCGAGTAACATTTGTTTTACAAAAACATTAACAAAAAAAATCAAATAGACCATTTAGGTCGACGTATTTTAAGCGGAAGGAAAAAAAAACCCTTCAATTATGTACAACTCACCAAAAGGAAACAAAATAAGTCGAGTAACATTTAATTGACAAAAAATTAATTTCAAAAAATCAAATAAACTACTTTGAAGTAATTCAAGTTTTCTCATTCCCTAGATAAATATGAAATATTTCAGGCGTTATATATATATATATGTGTGTGTGTGTGTGTGTGTGTGTGTGTATAGATAAACTACATAGATAGATGTATATTTTGTTATCCACTTCCAGTTTTTCTTAAATTGTTGTTTTTGTTTCTGCCACTAATGTGCATGTTTAGCCAATCTCATAGTGGTATATATTGGTTTGACACATGTGCACTTCCCATTATGTTCCGTTCCAATTTTCGAACAATTTGCATTGTTGTGTAAGTAGCAACTTTAATGATTACTAATTATATGGCACGCACCTTCACGTGTAGGGTCGGTTCAAGTAATTTTGTGACCTAAAGCAAAAAATTTGAGGAGACTTTTTTTATAATAGAAATATCTTATTTGTAATGTAAAATTTCACACATTAAATTTTTTCAAAAGCCATATGCAAAATAGTTAATATCCCTATCGAGTGGATTTTTTCACTTCCCATTCTATAATTCTCATTTTATATAATAAGAATTAGTTAATATTTAAAACTTATCTAAAACATTAAAAGATAGAATTAAAGCTTGTATGATATTTAGTTAGATCTCTTTCATTTTGCTTCTAAGATGTAAAGTATTAACATAAATTTATGTATTCAAACTAATTCAGTAAAATTTTTAGTACACAGTTCACCTTAAATAAATTTTATTAATGCAGGAGCTTTCAAGAAGCATATTCCGAGAGTTGTGGATTACTTATGGGTAGCAGAAGATGGACTCACTGTGCAGTTACGTAACCAAATTATAAATCATATTGCATGAATTTGTTATTTAAAATTTTCAAAATTCATTGTGAAATCTGTGCAGAGTAGTGGTAGTCAGTGATGGGACTGCAGTCTTGCTGTCCTTCATTTAGCTCATTCTTATTAATCTGATTTTCGAGAAAACATTTCATTTTTGGTTCATTAGGAAGATTTACACCTTCTTTACAATAAATAAATAAATAAATAATTCATATTTAACATATCTTAGATTCCTTTTTTTGTAATTTCTTTATTTGTTATTCTTCATTCTTTATGAAGAGTAATGTTGTCTTTATAATTATTCTTTTAGATGGTTATGTAAATAAAAGGAAAAACAAACATATTTCAAATCAACACTATTAATTTGGACATTTATGTAAATAACCCAAAAATGTATAGGTGGTTACATATGGTATTAGAGCCTACCCAATCGGAAATGTGGTCAATGAGGATGCTGGGCCCTAAACGGAAGGATGATTTTGACATTTATCTTTCTCTATAAGAAAAAAGGGTAAGCTATGCAACCATTCATTATTTGGGAATAAATAAATGTGATGCTTCATAAGTATAGAGAACACCTACTTATGGTATGAGGCATTTTTGGGATAAAGCCCAATAGTAAAATCGTGCGGGCATAAGACCTAAAGTAGTCGATATAATGTCAAAATAAGGTATTGGTCGTTACAGTAATCTTGATTACTGATCATGACGAGAAACACTACTACAAAATTCAGATTCCACGACGGAGCTTACACGACCGTTTTTAAAAAACGGTCGTAGAAAGTTAGGCAAAAACACGGAGCGGAACACAATTTTCAAAAACTGTCGTGGAAGCCGAGGCTTCCATGACGGTCTCCAAAGACCGTCGTGGAAGGCCGTGCTTCCACGACGGTCTCCAAAGACCGTCGTGGAAGGCCGTGTTTCCACGACGGTTTTTGGAGTCCGTCGTGGAAGCTCCCAAAAATTAAAAAAATTTTTTTGAAAAAAGACCCTACCACGACGGTTTTCCTAATAACCGTCGTGGTAGGTTTTAAGGCGGGATTTTTGAAAATTTTTGAATTAAATTCAATTTTTTGGAACATGTATTAAAACCCAAAAAATACTCCCTTTCCCACCCCATTACATTTCTCTCTCTCCGCTCCCTCCCTACTTAAAATCTCCAAAAACTCTTTCTATCTCACCGCTCCTCTTCACTCTATCTCACCTCTCAAATTTTTCTCTTGGCTCCATTCTCCGACGGCCTCCTCCACTACTCATGTGGCCTCCTCCATTCTCCGACGGGTCCACCAAGGAACTCACGTAGCTTTCTCTCTCTCTTTCCGCCGTATTCCTAATAACCGTCGTGGTAGGTGTTAAGGCGGGATTTTTGAAATTTTTGAATTAAATTCAATTTTTTGGAACATGTATTAAAACCCAAAAAATACCCCCTTTCCCACCCCATTACATTTCTCTCTCTCCGCTCCCTCCCTACTTAAAATCTCCAAAAACTCTTTCTATCTCACCGCTCCTCTTCACTCTATCTCACCTCTCAAATTTTTCTCTTGGCTCCATTCTCCGACGGCCTCCTCCACTACTCATGCGGCCTCTTCCATTCTCCGACGGGTCCACCAAGGAACTCACGTAGCTTTCTCTCTCTCTTTCACCGTATTCCGCCCTTACCCACACTCAACAAGCCGGTAAGTTGTAGTGTATATTGCTTGGGTAATGTACGGATTTGGGAATTTTTCATCCAAAATGTTGATTTTGTTGATTGTGAATTTTCCATCCAAAATGTTGATTTTGTATGTTGTTGAGTTGGGAATATTCAGTCCGAAATGGCCAAAATCCGTCCCCTACATTTTCGGTGATTGTTCATTGTGGTTGTATTTTAGATTGAATTAAATTGGTTGGGTAAGGTACGGATTTGGGAATTTTAGATTGAATTAAATTGGTTGGGTAAGGTACGGATTTGCGAATTCGTTTCATTTCTTCAAAAACATTTAAACCACAAAATCAACACTTTTTTCTGGGAATTTTCCAGAAAAAAGTGTTGATTTTGTGGTTTAAATGTTTTTGAAGAAATGAAACGAATTCGCAAAAATTTTTTTTTTTCGTTGTTACCTACCATGACGGTTTTTTGGAAAAACCGTCGTGGTAAGAGGTCCTACCACGACGGTTTCCTTGAGAAACCGTCGTGGTATCTTTCCTTAGCACGACGGTTTTTGCGTAAAACCGTCGTGGTATGTCCTTAAATGTCCATATTTAGGTCCTATTTTTGCCCATTCCACGACGGTTAAAAAACCGTCGTGAAAATGTTACCACGAAGGTTAAAAACCGTCGTGGTATCTATATTCTGTAGTAGTGAAATAAATTTAATAATGATATTTAGTTGATTACTTAAGAGCTTAATCAAATTAAATATTAACAATAGAAGTTTCAACTGCATAGGTCGTATTAGTCTTATTAGTCCTCCTGCTAGCTCCATAATGTCTCTTGATAGAATCATCGAACATTCATAGCATGCTCAAATTCAACCGTAATGTCCCAGCGACATTATTGTAAAACCGGGCACGAATAATATTGGTGATCCGTTGAAAATCGCCTTCTATGATATCTAGGACACTTTGAGGCTAGTTTCCCTATAGCATTGTGTAGTTATTATTTATTTATCAAATTGGTAAAAATAATCGTTAACGACATGGAAGATAGTATTTATTATTTAGAATAAATAGCTATAAGCTTTTATTTCAAATTTAGTAAATGGCTGCCCAAGTGTGGACTGTTCTTTGGCCTCCCTCTTGGGTCTTTATTCTTTCCCTTTTAGAGTGTGTTTGATTGGAGGAAGAGATGAAGGGAGGGACAGAGGTAGAATGAGGGTGTCATTCCATCATTTGGTTGGAGGGAGAACGGAGGGAGAGGAGAGATGGAGTAGACCTATCATTTCGCATCTTTCCACTAGTGGATGGATACAAGCTCTCCCTCTACTTTTTAATTCAAAAAGACTGTTATATTCATGTTTTGAATTAGTAAACCATTTTGCAGCTCTCCTTCCATTTATTAGTTTGAAAAAGACTGTTATACTTATAATTTGAATTAGCAAAATATTTTACAAAATGATAATATAATAATTAAATTTATAATTATTATCCATCATTGCAACTCTCTATCTCTCCTACCAAACAACACAAAAAATTTTCACAATCATCTTCATCCTTTATATTCTCCATCACTCTAATTTTCTCTGTCTTTCCTCCTCTCCATCCTTCTAACAAAACAAATAGAGAAAATAAAACTATAGCCAACAAAATTAGAAGGAATCTTGATGAGATTACCGCTTGTATCGTTCATTGTAGAATAGTATGGTAGTTATTGAACGACGGGTAATTAATATTTCTTTATTGATTATTTTATGTAACAAGTACGTGATATCTACCTTATCTTGCTGCTCTTTTTTTTTTCTTGGATGGAAGAATAGAGTCAGGTTGGGATTCAATGAGATTTCCTCTGACAATGGTAGATAGATGAGCCCTATTTATGGAAGAAGGGAAAAATCTAAGGAGAGACAAGAAAAGGGAAAAAATAAAATAATATAAAAATAATAGAGAGAGAGAGAGAGAGAGAGAGAGAGAGGGATCCTTCACGTGTTTTGTTGATTTGTTTTGACAATGAGGCCTTGTTTTACAAAAATAAAATAAAATTCTAAACATCTCCGATAACAGGGGATAGAGTGAGTTTTGGCGTGATCTCCAATGCGTACATTTGAATTAGATAACCACCACCTAAGCTCCATGTCTAGTTTTTTTTTTTTTTTTGGCTTAAAAAAATTGATCCCGTCATTTCTTATTTAGGTACATCACGCAGGCAGAAAGTTGACAAAAGATTTTAACTTCTGATCTCTTGATTGATAAGATCCTTAAAATTATATCCCGTACTAACTCATTCACTACTGCATGAGCTAATCTCCATGGCTAGTTATTTACTTAAAATACATTATGTTCATAAATTTGAACTCTGATTCAAAGTCAAATCTTTATAAGAAACAAGTTTGATTCATAAATAGTGAGTTAATTTTTTTAATTATAACTCAAATCCAAGAAAACATACTCCACTTTAATATTATTATATCATCTCTAGTATTGTAATGATCAATGCCTTTATTTAGTATGATATTGTCAGTTTTGTACTTTATGTCCATGGTTTTACTCTAAAACTAATAAGATACTAAGTCAAAAGCATTCAATAATTGAGTGCAAAATCAACTTATAAGTGAACTTTTAATATTTAAATAATTTTGAAATAAAATTATTGTAATAGTTACATGACAAAGTGAATACATCAATTGATAAGACTAAGATGTTAAATATGACTTTGCCTATACCTTATGGTGAATTTACAATAAGTTTAGTAAACAACAAATTTGAGAACAAAGATAGCACTAGAGCTTCTACAATACAATGCTTGTTCCTATTTATAAAATTTGATATTTAGATGAAAAAAATCTCACCAATGGATTGTTTACTTTGATGTCGAATTTGTCATATGATAAATTGTTTAAAAATATTTTTTCATAAGATATAGCCATCGTTAAATTTATTATTTGATTTTTATCAGTTATTGTCTTGATTTTTTCTTGAAGTATTACAATATATTCATTTTTAATTTATTTAAATATTAAAATTTATTTTTACAAGTTCCAAAAATATAATTAGAACAACAAAAAGTAGAAATACCATAATGCAGTAGAATTTTGCCTATTTAATTTCAGAACTTCCAAATCTACATCTCATTTTTTCTAGATTAAGTTGTTATGAAATTTAAACTTTAAAACTCCATAACTTTCTAAATTCAAGTCGAAATAAGATGATTCTTTTGCCTAAAAGTTTACACTGATGAGAGAAATGAAACAAAATCTATATTATGTATTCTTTTTCCAATAAATTTCAAATTCTTATACTATTTTCTATATCACTATTTGTAAAAGCACATATTTCACATATGCAGAATAAACAAACAAAGCAAAATAGAATAGACTAAAAAAAATTCACATTACATGACTAATGATTAGACTGTCATGTAATAACCATAAAAGGAAGGACCGAAAAACACTACTATTAAAATATTGACTCTTTTATTATTAAGTATAGATAATTCATTTTTAATTTACATTTCAATCAATTCCGACCCATTCTTTTCAAACGGCCCTTAGTATAGTATCTATATGTTGAAGATGGTCTTATAGATGGTACCATGAAATAGACGTGCGAGTGGGTGCAAAGATAAAAGTTTTTCTTGTCTTCTTCAAACATTATTACTCCTCGTGGTGCTTGGCCGTCGATGGATATTATTGTTTAAGTTAATTGGCCTTCTGTGATCTCATAATGGTTTTAATGGCATATTGGTTTCCAATAACTATCACGATCCTCCTTTACCGCATTTGTTTTTTCGTTTTTTTTTCTTTTTTTTTTGATGATAATAATAATATTATTATTATTTTTGTGTTTTCTAACAATGGAATAATTTTGCGTTGAATTCCAACTTTCCTCTAATATCTATACAGAACATATCAATAATTAGTAACACAACCATCATTAATACTTTACATCAATAAAATCTGATGAAACTGAATAAGAATGACATACATTGAGACTTGATAATGAGAAAATTGATTGGATTTCTCGACAATCCTATAATCGAGCATGTACAAAACTCTTTAAAATAAAAATCTACAATCGATAAAATATTTCAATCAATTGTAAGATAATCACTCACAACACAGAGTTTGCAATAATCTTCACCTAGTCATGATACTAACGAAACTAAAAGACAGTTGTTGTTAGAGAACAATTCGAGCGGAATATATACAAAAATAAAAACCAGAGGTGGGGGGAACTTACCTCCTTTATACAAAACGAAAACAAAAATACAAAAACAAAGCACGAATATAAAATAGCATTGTTGCAAAATTCTCACCCCATGTAGAAACAACCACTCCGTTACACGCCGCAATGAAGAGGAAATTCATTGGGCTTGATTGGAAGTAAGAGATTACCGCACCAACTATCAGATCACTAAATCATCGCCGAAGTTGTGTCAAATATAAATATATTGTCATGACATAATAAGTTGGCTACGTTCAAGTCTAATTCAAGGACTAATGAAATTTTTACAAAGCTTGTTTATATCTAACAATTGATTTGAAAATTTTAATAATTTTCAAATCAGTTAAAAGCACATAAATATTTTCTAAACACCTCTACTTATAGTGTGAGCAGGTAGAATAATTAGTTATCATAAATAAATCTGGACCATTATTTAACAATTTAACAATCTCGACCGTACACATCTATCGGTAAAGAATTCAAATCCTACATGTTTCGTAATCCTATGTGGCAATTTTGATGATGTAGTCTGCGCCAAATTCGGTTGTGCTTTTTATGCTTTCGGTATCTACTTTTTAATTTTTCTTTTGTATTATCACAATTCGGGTACATCATTTTGCAGCAATTTTCAATTCCAGTTTAGTCATTATTACGAATATTTTGGTAATTATCGTGTAACATAACTTACATACTAGTCTGGTCAACCGGTTAAGCATAGAATGGAACATGACTTCCACTGCTATGCTTTACCATATAGTTTTTAGTCGTATTAAAGCTTTGCAACATTCCAAAACATAAAAGATATAGCCCAACATTATCAGAGCATGCATGATTACCACCTAAATCGAAAAACACATGCATATCATAACTGTTATCAGAGACAAAGCCACCTATGATCGTGTGGTGGCTTGCATCCTTTATATTTTTTTCATTTAACAATTTTATTTTTAAAAACTTATACATTTTTTTCACTCTGCTCCCACTAAAAATTGATTATCTTATATAGACTGTCATAAAAAGCCTTGTCCTTTAGTGTATGCCACAAGTAAAAAAATTAGTTTGGCTCCGCCGCTGATGTTATTTTAATATAGAACATTAGATCACATGGCTTTTCTCTCAAAAATGAAGAATTGAGTATAGTCATCTGACCACTAAAAAAGAATACAAGACGTGGGAACCTACGGCTAAAAGAAGATCTCAAGTTAAGTAATCGGAAAATAATAACCGATTGTAAATATAAATTTAACGCTAGAGCAGTTTTCATAAGTAACCATGCAACAATCACAGGCAAATGCTATGGAATACTAAACATAAGCACCATAATTTATAGAGGTTTGCGGGAATTTGAGCTACTTTCTCTGGAGCTTTCAAATAGGTGTTAGAATCGGGTTACAAGAAGATTTAGGCACAGTAAGTTGCAATTGTGATAAAATTAATAGTTGTCACCCCTCTTCTCAGAAAGAAGTGGTAATTTTTGGGAACACTTTACATTCTACCAAAAGTCCACCGAAATCGAACTCCTGAGTTGGAAAATGTTAAATCTTTCCAACTTAAACTACAATCATTGCCACGATGTTCGATTATGACTATTTCCAGACCCAGATTTCAAGGGAGACGGAGTCTAACTCTAATAGTCTCTCACAGACATTCGTTCTGTCTGTGTTCAAATTAGCAATTCTAATTAGCCATCATGTCTTATTATACCAGCTGTAAATTAAAGAGTATTATCAGAGTCTCAATTATGTAAGTTGATTTAATCACCGAGCTAGCTTCATAAACCTCTAGAGTAATCAATGAAATATTCTTGGGAGGCATTTATGGTATTGTAATATCGGGGGTCGTGCTCAATAGTAGTCTTTGGAACAATAGATAGCATGTATTCATTTGATAATGATATTTTACTGTCAAATATGAATTGACATAAATATTTATTATATGCTATAATAAGTCTTATGAAATGATTATTTGTTTTAAGTATTAATTAAGTAATTATGTTTCTTGTGGAAAAATATTATTTTCATTATTAAAATCAGTATATATTAATTCAAGAATAAAATAAGTTCCTTAACCACAAAAGTATTGGTCTGTACTGATCAGGGAAAATTATATCGAGTAATAAAAAGTTGGCATGTGGGCCTTCCTACTTGCTAGAGGAGGTGTGCACCATTGACTCTGCATTGGGAGTGGGCGTAGATGATAACTTAAAAAAAAAAAAAAAAGGATTGTAATTTTCCTTTTCTGCACATGAGTAAGGATTGAGGAAGAGAAGAGTGGCAGAAAGAGAGTAAAGAAGAGAGAGAGTGGAGACTTGAATATTTTAAAATTTAAATTTTAGAGTGGGATGGAAGTGGCATAGAGGGAATTTAGGGGGGAGAGTTTTTTTTGGATGAGAAAACAATAGAGTACTTGAAATTATAGAAAAAGGGAAGAAAGGGTGGTTCAAAATATTTTAGTACAAAAAGAGTGGAAAATAGTCCACCTTTTTTTTTTCTCAAAAATTTTCAATGGTTTCACAAAAAATCATAATCTTTTCCTAATATTGTAGGATGGCTTTGAAAACCATTATCAAATTCACACATTCCATGACTATTGTGGTCAACAAATCGGTGTCATGTTTTTACGTTGGGATTGGACCATGGTTTTTTAGAAAACCATGGATTAAAACTTATAGTTTAATATTGAATTTGTACTAAAAATAGGAGGAGTTTAGGAAGGAACCCAAGCTAATTTAACTCTTCGCCAACAAGCCTGTGAGAAGTTAATACTGGATGTGATATAAAGTTGTCCAAGATCGATTGCTCTTCAAATTTCTTAATTGCCCTTCACTGCCTTTTGCTTGTCCTCGATGTGTAATTTCTAAAAACAAAGTTTTTTTTTTTTTTTTTTTTCAAATTGTCTGGAACTATACATCCTATCTCATGTTTGCTTCTTTATTTTTGATTTTACACGTCACAATTCTCTAACCCGTTTGGTTGGTGAGTTTAAACTTACCACCATCAACTCAATTTTTGTCTTTTTTTCTAAAAGTTTTTTGTCTTTTCTGAAAAAGTCAATCAAAATCACTATTTAAACTTACAAATCTTAACTCAAACTCAAACACCAAACACTCTATAATTTTTGTATAGTTACTCTAAAAAATCACTTTCAACGGTAAAAAAAAAATAGTCCCTCTAGTAACCAATAATGATGTCAGAGTAATTTGTTTTTCAATGGGGGCATTACAAAAAAAAAGTTTTTATTGACTAAAGATATGCTCAGTATATTTAAATTATCGAAATGCAGGCACAATTATTTTCTTTATTATAAAAGAAGGGTATAATAATATATTTAATTTTTGCATAGGTCATAAATACATTTCTTTTTTTTGGAAAATGGGTTACATACATTATTTCTTGTAAAATATGGATATAACTAGAGTTTTTAAAAAGTTTGAAGGACAAATATATCTAATTTTAGAAATCTTAGTGAGGACATTAACAAAAGATACTGAGTGCAGGACCTGCCCACTGCCGATAATAATTGACGGACAGTATGTCGAGAAGGAGAAACAGGAAAAAAAAAAAAAAAAAATTAATAGCAGCAATAATGGTGAATGACCAGCTTCATTTTTATAAATGGTGTCCAACTAGTTTTTCTTTCATATAAAAGAACAAAAAACAAAAAACAATAACAAAACTTATGTTTTTGTAAGCACATCAGAAAAAAACATTACCATATTTTCTTTTGGATAGTTAACTATCGCCACTTTTTATTGCATTTAGATTTAGATATATATTCATCTAGTACACATTATATACAAAGAGGTCATACTTGGAATCATGTGGAGGCTGAAGATAGGTGATGGGGGAAACGACCCTTACATATTCAGCAAAAACAACTTTGTCGGACGACAGATTTGGGAGTTCGATCCAGATGCAGGTACACCTGAGGAGCGAGCTACCGTGGAAGATGCCCGTCTTAATTTTGTAAAACATCACCGGCAAGTCAAGCGCCCGAGTAGTGACCTCTTATGGCGGATGCAGGTAACTTTTCAAACTTAATTAATAACTAGGACATGGGTTTCACTATTATTATTTTCCTGCAGTGATATTCTCATGTCTCCGTTCATCATCTTTTTAATAGAGTTTGTTATATATAGATGTTCAAATTAGAGATGTTAATTCGAAATATGTTTTTTTTTTTTTATTTACATAAATGTTTAAAAAAGTAATTATAAAGACAATATTACCTATTATAAAGAAAGAAATCATATAAAATGGAACCTAAGATAGCTATCAAAGAGGGCTAAAGAAGATTTAAAGGAATTAATAAACGAAATGATATAAAAGGAAAATATGAAAAACAATTTATTTGTTTTAAAGAATATGTAAATATTCATAATGAATCAAAAAGTAAATGTTTTCTCAAAATCATATTTTACATGAATGAGAATAAGCTAAATAAAGAAAAAGAATACTTAAAAAAAATGTTTCGTATAATGAATCAGTTTTTATCATAAAGATATGTTTGATTTTATTTTTATTAGTTTATATAAATAATCGTGCTTTTGCGTAAAGAATTCATTACCATTTGGTATGTTATCAATTTTTTTTTATTTACTATAAAGAAGGTGTAAATATTCATAAGTTAATTAGAATAATTAATGAGAATATTTTGATTTACTATAATGTTTTCTCAAAATCAGATTTCACATTAATAAGACTAAGCTAAATAAAGAAAAAAAGAACATCTGAAAAAAATCTTATGTATAATAAATCAGTTTTTATTATAAAGATATGTTCGATTTTATTTTGATTAATTTTTTTAAATAATAGTGTTTTTCGTAAAGAATCCGATACCATTTGTTGTGTTATTCTTTAATTTGTTTGGTTGAGCTATAAATGATAACCAGTTGATTTGCTGGGGATTACATAAATAAATAGGTTTTTTCATAAATAATTCATTACTTTTTTATACAAAAAGAATGAATATTTTAATTTCATCAATCTCTACTATTAATATTTTGGATTGTATTTATTATTTGATCTGAACCAATATATTTACAGTAAGTATTTTATAATAAATATAATTATTTTAATGTTGATAACTAGTCTGGATTTTAATATAATTATTTTGATGTTGATAACTAGTTTGGATTTATTAAAGATAATTCATATTTATCAGCAAAAAATATTCATCATTGAAGTAAAAAACAAAAAAACAAAAACAAAAAATAAAAGGAAAATAAAATGATCTGTATAAAAATAAAATGATGTCAATTATAGTAAAATAACAAAATATATATAAAAGACATTTATTTCTTAAAAAAAGATATGTATGTAATATTGTTAAAAAATAAACATGTTTTAAAATGAGATATAAAAATGAACTTTTAATGTAATTATTTTATATTTATTAATCTAATTTAATCACAAGTGAAAGTAGGCACAAAGGTAAAATAATCTAATTTAGTTGAAACGAGTATTTTGGTGTTTTTTTTTTTTCCCTTACATTGGTCGCTTTGTGTGCGTGCTTTTTTTTTTTCCTCCCCATGTTTTCTTAAATCTTACTTAATTTTCCTTTCATTTTTTCGTATTACAAAATAATTTTTTCAAACTTTTCCTAAAAAATTTCCTAACAATTGTCCTATTAATCTTTTCAAAAAAATTAAATTCTTCTTTAATTAAACATAACTTTCTTTCTAGTATATTTTTCAATATATTTTCTTTTTGTGATTTTTCCTAAAACCTTAGATACCTTTCATCCTTTCAATTATCCCTTATCAATATAATTATTTTTCAAATATATCCTCGTTTTTTTTTTTTTATAATGGTTTCTTTATTTTCTTTAAATCTTATACTTTTTATATATGTCTTATTGAAATACTTTTTATTTCTATTAAAATGTTATTGGAAAATTTTTTAATTTATATTAATATGATTTTTTTAAGACCCAAATGCATCCTTATTTGAAGATATTTTCTATTATATCCAAAAAAAAAAAAATAACAAACATAACACGCACTCACAATGTACGTGCTTATAAACTAGTATATATATCTGTATAGTTTTATGGGTGTTATACATTATCCTTATGTACTCTCTCTCTCTCAAAAAAAAAAAAAAAAATTCATCAAACAAATATAGGATAAAACTCCTTACTGAAATTTTATTACTTAAAACAAAAATAGAAGTAGATACTTGTATGAAACTAAAAGAAGTAAATAACAATGTTTTAAAAATATTGGAAGAGAATATGTAAGATATTTATAGCAAATACTTATTTGGGATGTCTCTGAATCTTTGATACCATTCATCATTTCAATACCTTCATACGTAGAAAAGTTCTACTACTGTTGTGAAATTTGTAGTATTGAATTTCATTTTAGTCCAACTGTTTTTCATTTTCATACTATTCCAGTTATTGAGAGAAAAAGACTTCAAACAAAAGATTCCTCCAGTTAAGGTTATGGATGGTGAGATCATCACACATGAAAAGATCACGACACTGACGAGAGCTGCTCACTACCTTTCAGCTTTGCAGGCTTCTGATGGCCATTGGCCAGCTGAAAATACAAGCCCATTTTTCTCTCTTCCTCCCTTGGTATTCTTCTTTCTTGTTTTTGTTCAAGGCTTTTTTATACTGATACGCTCTAAATTTATTATAGAGTTATAATTTACCCCCTAAATTTTTAATTTTGATCATTTACATCATAAACTTACAAATATATAGGAAATTACACCCATTGATATAATCTTAATCTTTTAAAGAAAATTGATAAGTGATTGATACATGGATTATTAATTCATGACATAAATAATCATTTTTTCTTTGTTAATTAACAATCTATATACAAGTGAAGTATCAGTTTTCATTAAAAAATCAACATTGTTTATCAATGGGGTGTAAATTACTATAGATTTGTATGTTTAGTATACAAATTACAAAAATTAAAAATTCAGGATTTAAATTACAACTCTATAATAAGTTTAGGGTGCACCAATACAAAATAGCCTTAGTTCAATTCTCCTTTTAATATTATTAATTGAGCTAGTAGCATAAAATTTTGACAACATTGACACCAAGTTTTCACTTTATTTTTTTGTAGGTCATCTGTCTATATATTACAGGACACCTTAACATCATATTCTCTACAGAACATTGTAAAGAAATTCTTCGCAACATTTATAACCATCAGGTGTGTATAAGTATGTATACAAATGAGTATGTATATTTTTGGAAAAGTTTTAAGCATTCCTGTTAAAGTACATCACTAGTATCAATATACTCCATAAACTTTAAAATATACATATTATATTCCCTGAACAGCAATATATCTCTAGAGTCACCACCAAAACTTTGAAATGTTAGTTATAATATTATTTAGAGACCAAAGAATTCCCTCACTCTAAAATAAATTAGTTGGCCACCAAATCTTACATATATTCTCTCAATCGAGTGGTTGTTTAGAGGCAAGAAAAGAGGCAAAAAAAAAAAAAAAAAAGAAAAAAGAAAAAAGAAAGAAAGAAAGAAAGAATTTGGATTAAAATTTAAGATTACGTTGAGACTAGTTATATAATTCAAGGGGAATTCCTAAAATATATCCTTCTTGTTTGCAATAAAGTAATGGGTATGATGGCCTTGTTGGAACTAGTTAAACGGATAGCAAGGGAGTTTTGGATCTTAACATCACTACAAAAGTTGGATTAAACGACAGTTTTTGTGAAACCGTTGTCTTAAACAAGATTACATGACAGTTTTAAAAAACCGTCATGTAAACAAAGGATTATACGATAGTTTTACAAAAACCGTCATGTAATCAAAACCGTCATGTAATCCGCAGATTACATGACGGTGTTTAAAAAACCATCATGTAATCCTCCAAAAATTTTGAAAATATTCAAATTTCATGTTCTGAAATCCGTGCGTAAACCATTATTTAAATACACTTTTTCTCTTCATTTTCATCTTCACCATCTAGACAACTCAAAGTTTTCTCCTATGTACTCAACTCCTTCACCCACCCGCCGCCCCCTCTTTCTTACAATCCAATCAAGCTGCCACTGCCGCCGTCACCGTCGCCTCCTACCACCTCTCTTTCTTGGTGTGGCCGTGACTATTTTCTTTTAAAGAAAAGCAAGATGACTTTCATATTGCTCAATTTATTGTTTTCTAACGAAACACCGAACACACAATGCTTTAATAACTTGTTTAGAGTGTAATTTGTAGTATTATCTGAATGTCTTTTTTGTTGTTGCTCTTTGGAGATGAATATTTTGTTCACGATTTTGACACTTTATACACATTTTTTAACATGATTTTTTTCCACCCATCACATGCTCGATGTAATGTTCATCATTACATGACGGTTTATCCTCAAAACCGTTGTGTAATTTGGCTTAATTAAAAGAAAACTTTGGCTTTTTTTGGTTGATTGCACACAATACACGACGGTTTCGAGCAAAAACCGTCGAGAAATGTTCACAATTTTGTGGTGTTTTGCTACTGTATTTTTTGATTCGATGATCCACGACGTTAGATTACACGACGGTTGTCTAATCATCATGTAAACTTTACACGATGGTTAATAACCGTCATGTAATCCTCAATTTCTACTTGTGTAAGTTTTAGGTTCAAAACCAAAGAGATTTTCTTTTCCAATTAATAAAGAAAGATTCAATAAATAGATCCAACGTAGTAATATTAGATGCTTAATTTTGAACCATTTCTATGATATTCAGAACGAAGATGGTGGGTGGGGACTGCATGCAGAGGGACATAGCAACATGTTTTGTACGACTTTGAACTACATCTGTATGCGAATACTTGGAGAAGGACCAGATGGTGGTCAAGAAAATTCATGTGCAAAAGCAAGAAAATGGATTCTTGATCATGGCGGTGTTACATATATACCATCTTGGGGAAAGACTTGGCTTTCGGTAAGCTTACGACGTCTCTTAAACACTAAGAAGTTACCATGTAAATTTTGCAAACATACACTTCGGCTAGTTCAACTGGGTGAAAGAGAATAGATTTAAATAAAAACTCTAAGATTCGAAACTTGAGAATCTTCGATCCCAAACAGGAACGGGATTGGGCTTCTCTTTTAACTCACCAGTTCTACCAAACTAGGTTAACCAAATTTTTAATGTCACGAAAAAAGGTTTTTTTTTTTTTTTTAATTTAAGTATATTAGTTTAAATACTATCTTGTACACATAATTTTGTCTAATTTGCTAGATACTTGGCGCCTTTGAATGGGCTGGATGCAACCCAATGCCTCCAGAATTTTGGATTGCCCCTTCCTTTCTGCCTATGCATCCAGGTTTCCATATCTCACTTCCTCATACTCCTAATGTACAAGTATTTCCCAGATTATCATAATTTGTTTAAATAGAAAAATCTTAACAGGTTGGAAAAATTGCTGATAGAAAACATAATTAAATTTTTGAAAAACACAAATGGAATTAGGTTTTAATAGATTTTTTGGGATCTCTTGCAAAAATCATAACGTTTATTAAATGGTTTGTATATTGGAAGCATATGAATCAATATTCACGGGTCAACCGGACCAAAGTACTATGCTACCACCAGTTGATTGGACAACTTAGTTTTTCTTAGTAATGTCAGTTTAATATAGCAACAACTCGTTTCCAAAATGAGTTAATGAACTAGCAAAGGGAGTCACTGGATATATGTAATAATCAAATTTCAATAATTTATAGCCAAATCGACTGCAAGTTTTTTTGACTATTTAATTATTAGCTAGTTATGTTGTTACTTCACTAAAAACTCAAAATTACACTCTCGATTAGCTAAACTGAAATAAATATTACCACTCATATTCCAGCATTTTGATAATTACTTATTAAACATCTAAATCAATCCTCTCAACTAAAGCTTAAGCCATTTTTTTTTTTTAAGTAGAACTCATTCAGTCCTACTCTCAAAAAACACAAAACCATTCAAGTAATAACAAAATATAGCTACATAGATTGTCCAAAAAAATATGAAAATATTGTGGTTTAATTGTAGAGGAAACTTAAAATCAAAATATGAATCGCAGATGTTAAAGTAAAATCTAAAATGCCTTTAAAACTTGACAATGATAATGAAAAGTGCTCTAAATTGTATCAAAATTAACTGTTATTTATAGCTTGATAAGTGTTTGCTTATTTTGAAAATAAAACGCCAAATACCAGTAATTATTAATAAAAAAAGAACTAGGATAATAATCCAACTGAATTCAAATCGTAATTAACTACAATTTTAATGGGGGCTATACAAAATTTTAATGGGTAATATAGCAACTAAATACAGATTAAAAAAAAAACCATAATTCACTTTTTGTACTGCTTTTAGATTGCAGCCATTCAAATATGTACATATATGTAAGTTGGGGCACATTCAAAAATAAAATTTGAATAGGGATAAAGTTAACAAAATTTACAAAATATATGCATTAAGTTTATTAAAAAAAAAAAAAAAAGTTTGAAGGGAAAACGTGCCCCACTATCAGTAAGGAGTAGTCAGACCAAAATTTTCACTGGAAGCGCCATATTTTAAGTGCGTGTTATCACCCTCTTATAGTAGTGTTAGACTTGGATTATTTAGCATTAATCCAATTTGAATTAAACTTACGGCTGCAATTGGACTGAGATTAATCAACATTATCAAGGATAAGATATTTGACAATTTTTTAAAGTTTAAAGAAATTATATATGCATTTTAGTGAAGATGCTATTTCCCCTCCACAGTATTGGAAATTACGTCAGCATTTTTTTCCCTCCACTATCAGTAGAACAGGTTTCTAGAGAATCATAAAATTCTTGTCATTATGCATCAAAATTCATTGGGTTTTTCCCCCCTTTAATTATCTTTAGTCTTGATTACAAAAAAACAAAAACAAAAAAAAAAACAAAAAAAAAATTGCAGCCAAAATGTGGTGCTACACTAGACTGGTCTATATGCCAATGTCATATTTGTACGGGAAAAGATTTGTTGGTCCAATCACACCTCTCATTCTACAATTAAGAGAGGAACTACACACTGAGCCATACAGTGAAATTAATTGGAAGAAAGTGCGCCATCTATGTGCTAAGGTGAGTAGACCCAATAGCTAAATTTATTATTTTATTTTATACATTTACATTTATATATATAAATATCTCAAATTGACAACCGGACAAGTCTAACAATTGTATCATTTTATTTAAAATCTTGTAACTACTAATTGATTTATATATAATTTTTTATTTAGAGTCATATAACATGATACTATTTAAAACTAAGTATAAAAGAGAAAAATCACTGAAAAATATTTCATCAGAATTAATTAGTTGCTACAATAAAATATTAAAAAAAAAGTAACAAGTGTTGTTTTATAAAGGTACCGGACAAGAGATAACAAATATATAACTATATTTATTTTTATTGTAGGAGGATCTATTTTACCCTCATCACTGGATACAAGACGTGCTTTGGGATAGTCTACATATTTGCACCGAGCCCCTACTTACTCGTTGGCCCTTCAATAAATTAATTAGAGAAAGGGCTCTTCAAGTAACAATGGATCACATCCATTATGAAGATGAAAATAGTCGATACATTACTATTGGATCCATAGAAAAGGTAATGTAAGACTTTTTTTTTTTAATTTTAAGAAAAGAGACATAATTATTATATAATTAATATAAATATATATATGTATGTATTTATATAAATGATGTAATTTGTTTAACGATGTAGAAGAGTCGGATTATCTTCTAGCTGCTTATCATGTTTCTTTCATGATTGAATTAGGTATTGTGCATGCTTGCTTGTTGGGTTGAAGATGCAAATGGGAACTATTTTAAAAAGCACCTTGCAAGAATTCCTGATATCATGTGGATTGCTGAAGATGGAATGAAGATACAGGTAATTCTCTATTGATACTACTACGGGCAGAGTCGCACGTGATCAAGTGGGTCTTCCATCCACCCTCAGTGAACATTTATTTATTGTTTTTCAATTTTGTCTCTTAAAATTTTACATTTTTCTCATTTTGCCCCTACTAAACATTAATGATTCTTGCATACGTCATTCTAAAAGCTTTATCGGTAATAGACATCCCTATTAAAATAATAGAATGACTCCATAATTGTTATATTTCTACACTTTATATCTTTCTATATTCTCTCTCACATTCCAGATTACATGTACGTAGTTGAAGATATGGACTGAAATAAGTTTTCTTTTATATACATACATTTATATACATGTATACATATATATGTTGTATTTACAAGCAATTGATTCGCAGACATTCGGAAGCCAACTGTGGGATACAGGTTTCGCCATTCAAGCTTTGCTTGCAAGTAATATCATAGATGAAATTGGACCAACTCTTGCCAAAGGTCATGATTACATAAAGAAATCTCAGGTTTAATCCTATCTCTACCAAGAAAGTTTGTTTTACACCAATTATCAAAGATCATTTTTTACTAACTAATTATGTAAAGGATAATTCTTAATTATTATTATTTCTATGCATAACCTATATGTACTGCAGGTCAAACAAAATCCTTCTGGTGACTTCAAAAGCATGTACCGCCATATTTCTAAAGGATCTTGGACATTTTCCGATCAGGATCAGGGATGGCAAGTCTCAGATTGCACCGCGGAAGGTTTAAAGGTAACTTATATCAAATGGTTGTCATCTTTTTTTGTTGATATCTCAAACTCTATCCCGTACCTTTTTTTCTTCTTTTTCAGTGCTGCCTTTTGCTATCTATGATGCCACCAGAAATTGTCGGTGAAAAACTAGAGCCTGAGCGGCTTTATGATGCCGTAAATATTTTACTCTCTTTACAAGTAAGAATTTTATTTTCTTTTTATTTTTAATATTATCAAAATGCATTTAATTAACTTTTAACAACTTCAGGGAAATTATATACTTAAACTTTGTACAAAAACACAAATCAACTCCACTAATTTTGATTGATAACAGAATAAGAATGGTGGTCTAGCAGCATGGGAGCCAACAAGTGGCCACAAGTGGTTAGAAGTAAAGACTTCAATATCTATATATATATATATGTATATGTTTTGATTTAGTTATACCAATTTAGCCAGTGCTTTTGGAAGCACTAATTATTCAAAAACAAATAAATGTTTCATTATTGTTTCAACTCAGGTACTTAATCCCATTGAATTCTGTGCGGACGTCGTTGTGGAAAATGAATATGTAGAGTGCACTTCAGCAGCAATCCAAGCCTTGATTTTGTTTAAGAAAATGTACCCAGGACACAGAAAAAAGGAAATTGAAAATTTTATAACAAAAGCAATTGGATTCCTTGAAGGCAAACAAATGCCTGATGGCTCGTGGTACAATTCTCTTCTATTTTGATTCCATTCAACTTAAGAAACACTACAAGAAAAAGAGAGAGAGGGAGGGGAAAAAAAAAAAAAACCTTTTAGTGGCAACTGTTTTTATGATACCTTCAGTCATAATATTTTTTTTTAACTAAATGTTACTTCAATCACAAGATTGAACATTTTTGTAATACCCGAAACTTTTATGACTTATGATTCCCTTAGAAACAAGGAAAACCTAAGTTTGAATCATGATCGGAATAGAATATCAGTATAAGTTTGAGTTCTCAATTAATTAGCTACGAGACTCAAAAATAGTTTGCTTAGGCAAATATAGGACTTTTTGGGAAAAAAGGGGGCAAAATAGTAATTTTGACTTTTATTCTGGTCAAAGTTGACTAAGGTGAAACCGCAGTGTAAATTATCGGTATAGAAACTATACTGCAGAAAACTGTCATTTCGGACGATTAAGCGAAAATAAGGCTTGAGACGTCGCTAGAGGAAAATTAAGCATGATTTTTTTGAGACATAAAGGACTAAATGGTTTCGAGCTCTAAGAAAAAATCCATTTGGCTCAGTTAAGTGCAGTTGAATTCTGGACCGTAGTCCAGCATGGCAGTACTGTTTTAAGTGAAAAACAGTACTAGTATTATTTCAATTAATGAGAAATTGGATTGTATCTCTATATTTAGGGATTTTTGGGAATTAAGTGGACCATTATGTATGAATTAGAAGTCAAGTGGCTCCACTTTAGTCGCCACCTCACAGGGACTAACATGTAAATATTTTGTCTTTGAGGGGCTAAAGTGTAATTTTTGGAAATTACTGCGAAAACCGTCTTTACGGTTGAGATAGCTAAATAAGCTATGAAACCACCTTAGAAAATCAAGCACACTAAGTTGGATATCAAAGTCCTAATGACTTTCAGAAATAAGAAGAAAATTTTTACAGTCCATTTTTACGCAGATAAATTTTGGACTGCAGTCAAGTAAAACAGTACTGAATTATACTGTGTATTAGTAAACACAGTATTAGATTTATCTGTGTTAGCTTAAAATGGGTTTGCTTTTCAAAAAGTAGCCAAACAAGGCTTTAAGATGACATCATTTACCTTTTAAATTATGACATCATTTTTATTTGGAATTATGACATCATAATTCCATGAACCAAGCCTTGAATGACAAGTGTCATGTTCTAGAACAAAATTTTGCTTCTTCCACAAGGTGATGGCCGGCCATTTTGAAGGGTATTTGTGCAAAATTTGTGCAAATACTTGCTTCTTGAAGGACTATTTTGCAATTTAAGCAAAGTTCCAAAACCTCTATAAATAGGTGCTGATTTTATTCAAAAAAATCAGAAAACTTAGCCAAGTTCTGCCCATTTTTCAGCTCCAAAAACCGTCCCTAGGCAGCCAAGAAAAACAGAACAAAAATCAAAAATCCAAGAGAGATTTCACTATGAGTGTTCGGATTTTTGAAAGTCAAAGCTGAAAAAAATTTGGTACCCATTGGAGAGGTAGAGGGCCGGCTGTGTTAGTGCTAGGAAGAAGAAAATTTTCGGTGGCCATTGGAGGGTGAAGTGGCCGGTTGTTCTAGGAACCAAGGGGAGAGATTTTCGGACCCCAAACCCTAACCCAAAAATTTGGGGCTAATCAAGGTAATCATCCCTAGCCCTTAAACCTTTTAAATTGAGCATTTCAATTTGAAATTTAAGTGTATTTCAAGTTGGATTGTAAGAGCTTAAGCTCAAGTTATTTTCTGCCCTAAGTTTAAGATTTATGTCATGGTGCTTGATTAGGTTAGGTGGTTGATTTTTGAGCTTTATATGCTTATGCATGTTTTGCATGCTAGATGTTTGTTATATGTTCCCATAGGTTTTAGAATGAATGTATGATTATGTGATTGATGGATTGGAACATTAGAAACGATTGCATGTGTGACTTTAGGCTCCCGCTGAGTTCGGTTGAGGTAGCGTGCACGTTTTAGGACGTAAAACGAAATTAAGAACCGAAACTGCCAGTCTCGGGTCAAGACTGGGCAGTGTTCTGGAAATGGTATTTTGAGGCCCTTAGAGGCCGAATTTGAAGAAACTCAAAACTACAAAGTTGTAGATAAGGGTTTTTCCTAGAGGGCAGCGCGGACCGTTTTTCAAATTGAGGCTCCAATGGCCTCCGTTTTTACAAAAACCCGTGGCTAGTTTACCCAGACCCAGTTTACAGGGTCAGCCAGTTTCAAATTAAAACTGGTACGAATCCAAGCAGAACTGGACTTTTCGTAAAACACGAAAGTTTTAGGATTTTTCAAGATCTAAAACTTTCGTGAAGACAACTTTTTCAAATTCAATTCAGATTTTTAAACTGACACGGATTTCTATAGAGTGTGCAGGAAACAAGAAATTCTTGCACAGGATTTTCTAAAACAATACAGGAAAACTGTATTTTGCACCAACACCAATGTTTTGACTGTGGGAAACTACTCCAAAGGCAGTTTTCAACAGTTAATAATTTTTACAAACCTTTCTCAAAGAATTACAATTTTTCAAAGTTAAACTAGAATTTTTGAACAAAGAGAACTAAGTTTTTCCAAAGCAAAGAGAAAAACAAGTTTTTGGATTCAAAAGTTATCTTACTTTTGGTAACAAAACAATGATGGACGGTAACCGGGAAGGATACCCGAGTTACGGGATGGAGTCCAAAGCTCAAAGTTGACTTAGGATAATTGAACTAAGTTTGACTACCTCAAGGGTTACTCAAGGTAACCCAACAAGGTATAAAAATTGAGTTTGATCTTAAAACCCAAAAAGGATTAAAATTAAAAATGACAAGGCATAGGCCAAGGTTAGGATGATACCTAACCCTATTCATATATGATTGGGATTAATACCCAAGGTTACCTTAAGTAACCAAGTAAGTCATCATAAGTTATAAGGGAGACTTACAGCTAGAATTTCGTAGCCATGTTGGTATGGTCACCAACATTCCACAATACTAATTAGACCCTTACCTATGTCCTTCATCAAGCAGGAGGAAGCCTGCGGCTACCCGGAAGAGGAGCAGCTTTACGTAGGACATAGTAAAAGAGGTAAGTACAAACCTCACCTGCAGTATGGAAAATAATAAAAGATATTTTCCAAGTATACGTGCTATGCTATGTTATGCTATGCTATAATGCTATGCTATGTTATAATGCTATGCTATGTGATGCTATGCTATGTTATGATATGAGATGCCATGTAATGATGTGATGCTATGACATGTTACATATTATGCCATGTTTTCTAAAATGTCATGGTTTTAAAAATGTCATGTTTTCAAGAATGCCATGATATGGCAAATGTTAAGTTGGGATTTGACCTTGTGACATCATGAAGCATGTTCACTAATATTGAACCACATGGTAAGATAAATCAAGTAAGGTGTCGTACCAACCTCCCGTGATCGAGGAGGCTAGAGGTTTCAGTTGTGACATTTACCTTCCGTGATCGAGAAGGGTCAAGTTATAATTCCCAGAACTGTTAGGGCCTTGCAAACCCTAGCTTTGTCTGGAGGCTGCGCGCTTTTGGTACGGACACTAGGGGCCCACATGTAATCAAGATAATGAGTAAAAGTGCCTAAAAGATTTATAATTGGACATAATCGGATCATGCATAAACTACATGATGATTGATATGTTACTTGATGTTTGAAAATATTTTTGTGAGATCATGTTTGTACTTGCTGGGCGAAAGCTCATTTGTATATTTCATACTGTAGGTAAGACGCCTGCAGCATTACTTGATGGGCCATGGAGACGATGCAGCGAGTGAAGGGCGGTGTGGATACCACTACGCAATATTTTCCGCAATGTTTTAAGTATATGTTGTAGATGTGATTAGCAGTTCCAAGCCGATTTAAAAGGTCATGGTAACCTTATAGTGGCATAACAAGTAAAAGGGGTAGACATGATGAAGTTTACCCGTCAGTACAAGTTAATTCAGTTTAGTTTCGAGTTATGATTTTAAAATAAAATTAAAGTTTAAAGTTAAAAAAAAAAAAATTTTATCCTGAAATTTTTCGATAAAACAAAGATTTAGTTTAGCAATTTGTAACGCCACGTTACTGTATCCCACGTACGGTCGGCTACATTTTGGCACCTATTTTTATTGCGATTAAAACTTTTAGTCACGAGATTTTTAGTTATAATCCCTTCACTTAAAATCCCATGACGAAGTGATATTTAGTAGTAGAAAAATATTGTGACTAAAAGTATTAAAAGAAAAATGTGATCGTTTTTTTTTTTTTTTTTTTGGGTACTGAAACCAAGTTATCAATGTTACATTGTGGCATATAGGTATGGAAGTTGGGGAGTTTGCTTCACATACGGTACATGGTTTGCTTTGAGAGGGCTAGCAGCTGTTGGCAAGACTTACAATGATACTTTAACTATACGGAATGGGGTCGATTTTCTACTCAAAACACAAAGAGATGATGGAGGTTGGGGTGAAAGCTATCTCTCATGTGCAAACCAGGTAACAACCATTGTACTTTCCTTGTGCATATTGTGCTTTTTTTGTGTACCGAAAAAAAAAGGTAGCAACACGGAAAATTCTAAGGATGTCACTGTCTTTTATGGTGTTTTGGAAAATCATACAGTGGTAACACCAAAGCAGGCATGTTGTAAATTTATTAAGAAACCGAGATATGATTTTAAAAAACAAAATTATCAAAAGAGTTTTCATAAGCCTTAAAATAATGAAAATTAGAGAGAAAGAAGTAAATAGTATTTATACACAATTACCTGAAGTAAATAGTAAATTTGAAAATATTTAGGGCAAGTAATAGTAAATAATTTACTTCTAATAAATATGTTATCTATTTGTAACTAATATATTATTTACTTAGTAAATTTGTTATTTAATCAAAATATTTTAAAATCATTTTATATACTTCAACTTTCTTAAAAATATTATTTACTACAATTTCTCTTTTAAAATAATTATAGCACTTATTTATCATGTGATGAAGTTACCCTTATTTAGTTACACTCCCTAAAGGGAATTCAACGGTTATCATTTTTGTATTCTACTGTGTAGGAATATGTACCACTTGAAGGAAATAGATCAAATTTAGTACAAACTGCATGGGCGATGATGGGTCTACTACATGCTGGACAAGCAGAAAGAGATCCAACTCCTCTTCATCGTGCAGCAAAGTTGATCATTAATTCTCAAATGGACGATGGAGATTTTCCACAACAGGTAAGATATCTTAAATAGTTACAATCTCATTTTCTTCTCCCTTGTATACGTTGGTAATGGCATTTGTTTTTCAGGAAGTTTTTTAGTAAATATATAGTCTGAGTTTTTGTGAAATTAGTGAAAGGGCCTTTTTTTTTTTTTTTTTTCTTTTAATTGTCAATCAGTCAATCACTAATTAATCATGATTAATTAGTAATTGAACATTATAACCATGTATTTTTTTTATTGATTAACTGATTTGTTATGGTTAATTACTGATTAAACAGACATTTTATTAAATAAATATATTCGATCATTTATTTAAATAAGTTTTTAAAAACTTTCTATTTACTTAATTTTTTCTCAAAATTTTACATAAATGGTTTGTCATCTAATTAATTATGGCAGGAAATAACAGGAGTTGCCACCAAGACCTTTCTTATACACTATCCAACATATAGAAATATCTTTACACTTTTGGCTCTCGCAGAATATGGTAAGCAGGTAGTTCCATTACCTTCAAAATCGTAAGCCAAGAATACATAATAATTTTATATTTTTCAACCAAATATGTACCTATATCATGTTAAATTGAGAATAAGAAAATTAATTTGCTTGTTCAGATATGCGTCGTTTGATTTAATTTCTATCGATAGAGACTATCTTGGGAAAGTTTCCCTTTGCACTTGATTTCTATCAAGAGATTGTAGTAGATTTTGTGGGATTTGATCCGATTTGTTTCTATTTGGAATTTAAATTTTGTTTTCTATTTATAGCAAATAAAGCAACGAAATGAATTTATAAAATTTTTCTAACACTACTAGAAATTGAAATATGTTGCTATATAAAATAATAATTCATAAAAATAATCCGTTTATACCTTGTCAGTAATAACTATCTATTGAGCTATTTAATACACTTATTGGCCTTTCGATCTTTACTATTCACCTCTCCAAGAACTATTCAGTATATGAGTCCCATGAATTGTAGACGTCAACTCTCATTCCATTTTTGGTTATGGTTTCACTTTCCCTAGAGGGGAGAGAACAAAAAAAAAAAACCCATTTGGCTAACAGAAAGCCTATATTTATATATATTACTAGAGATTTAACTAACAGAAAAGAAGAAGTTCCCTTTTGCGCATTTGACAAAAGCAACTTATAGCTAAATAGCTTTTTTTTTTAAGAAGTTTTTTAATAAATGGCCGAAATTTTTAAAAATCAGTTAAAAGATTATTTTTTTTCTAAAATAGTTAATTAATTTTCTTAAATGGTCAATAAGTGATTGGCCACATAATATTCAATCAGTAATTGACTTACGGTCAATCACTGATTAACATAACGTAAATCACTAAATTTCATAGTCAATCAGTAATTGACTAGTAGTCAATCATCAATTTTCATATTCAATCATTGATTAACCAAGTCTGAAAAATGAAACCGACATCTTTCTATATTAAAAAAAATTAGGCCATTTATTAGATTATGTGATTAAAAGGCTACCCAGCCTAATTATCCAAATCCCAAATCTGATAAATAGATAATTAAGATAATAATCCAAAAAATTCTCTACTATTCTCGGATTAGGACTCGTCTGTGACTGGCTGAGGAGTCGTCTGGGAGAGCTATCTGGTAACTCCATCATGCCTCGTCTGTGACTCGTTTGGGAGTCACGTAATGACTCTTTTTAAGCTTTGGGCTAGATTGTACCTCGTTTCATATTCTCTGATGATGTTATTAACATATGTAAGGTAAGAGATGAGATACACATGTAATGGGTGCTCCTTCAGCTTTGATATGCCGCAAAATAATTTGTGAGGGTGCAGTTTTCATAGAGTGTAGGTAACCCTTAAATTGGTGATGGTGAAAACCAGCCTAGGCCTTCGTACCGGTAGGGGATGATTAATCCCAGCGACAAGTTGCATCGCGATTGCGGGTTCTCAATGGATTGAGGATTTAAGGCCGGTCCCTAGCAACGGCCTGTTTGGGTCTGTGATAGAGTGCCCATGTACCAACAATTTGTACTAGAGGTTTACGACTTATGGTCCCTCTTGCTCCTGATTGGGAGGCTTTTTGTTTTTTACAAGTTGTTGATGGCTTAATCTAGGAATTGAGTCATGAGTTGACTAATGATGTGACAGGTCATGTGACCCACTTTTTGACTCGTGAGTCATTGTTTGACTCGTGAGTCAATTTGAGTCTCGTAAGGGAGTCATTGTATGATTCGTGAGTCGGTGGCGGGGCTCAAGAGTTGAGAAACTCGTGAATTGATGGGACTCGTGAGTGAGTCATTGTTGAGTAACAAAAAGGACTCATGAGCGAGTCGTTGGGAGACTTGTGACTCGTATGCGGGACTCGTGAGTCATACGCAGGACTCATGAGTCGAGAGAATCATGAGTCGAGGGACTCGCGAATCGCTAATTAGACTCATGAATTGACAAACTCGTGAGTCACAGGCAAGACTCATGAGATGAGTAACCATTGAGTCGTTGGCAGAACTCGTGGCTCCATTCCTATAAATGTTAATGACAAAGGAGAAACATAAAATTTTAAGTGACTAGGGTAGCACTCATTTATAATTACATGAGCTGCCTACATATTCATGTCTAAGAATCAAACCTAGACATAGTTTGACTGCTATAGTCCTATGCACTTAATTTATGGGTTCTTACAAGAGAACTAAAACTAGAAAACTTCGAAAAAAAATTTCCAAAGAAACTTAAAAGCATAAAGTCTAAATGCAAATGAAATATAAAAAACATTTTATGACATTAATTTCAATAAGTGGGTGACCTGTGGTAGGTCACGGCTAACCTAGTTGTAGTACTTTCAGAGGAAGAGTGTGTTCCATGGTTTGGGATCAGCGTGCCATTGAATTCTTCTAACTCGTATGCTCGCAATCTAAGTCTCTTTGTGACTCGGTATGGTCCCTTTCAGTTTGGAATGGGTTTTCAATGCATATTTAGTTAGTGATGGGAGTCGCCTACTCTACTCTACTTGTTATGATATGACATGCCATAGAACTCGTCTTGTGAAGGACTGGTCGGTCGTTGGCCTGAGTCACTCCCGTCTCCTTGATATTGTTCTCTCCTACTATGGTTTAGATGTTCCAATTTGGCAGTTCTTCGGAGTCCTTCCACTTCTATCATCCATCATGCTTGTCCTAGTGCTTTGGCAATTGTCCTAGGTTTCCAATTACTTTCATCAAGGAAACTTAACCTAGGCAAGAGGCCACTTTTAAGCACAAATAAGGCTATGGAATCATCGCATTTGGGTATCTCGACAAGCACGATGCTAAATCGCTCATCGGTTTGTTGGACGATGGTACATAGCATCTTTGAGGTAGCCTCTAGGTTGACATTGACCGAGTAATTTTCGATAAAGACCTTGGTCATCTCTTTGAATGAGCCTATCGATTTTATAGTCGATTGGCAAAACCATTTGAGAGCCAGACCCTTGAGGCTTCGAGGGAACAATTTGCACATGATGGCGCCTCTTATCTCTTGTGGCATAGTAGTCCCGAGCATTACCTACAGATACTGACATATGTGCTCATGTGGGTCTGTCGTCCCATCGAATTTTGAGAAACTTGGGGTGTGGAAGTTGACTAGAAGTACAGTTTGGCTACTGATTGAGTGAACGGTGACTGTTTGACCTTTTTGAGTAAATCCTCATACGTCATCGGGTGGCCGATGGTTCATAGTAATCACCTCATATTGTCTTCACACTACTATTAACCACATCTGTAATTATTTGTTGCCAATTGAGTGTGTCTGACAAATGAGTCCAATTGGTTGCTGCGCTAGCCCCGTGAAAAGTGAGACTATGGATGTCGGAGAAAAACTAGTCGACAGACTGGCTAGTAGGCTGGTGGCAGTCACAGTAGCAGGACTCATAATGTGAGTCATGGTGGCAAGAGAAGTCTTCATCGAGTAGAGCGACGGTAAAAGAAGTAGATACTTGTGTGAAACTAAAAGAAGTAAATAACAATATTTTAAAAATATTGAAAGGGAATATGTAACATATTTGTGGTAAATACTTATTTGGGATGTCTCTGAATCTTTGATACCTTTCATCATTTCAATATCTTCACATGTAGAAAAGTTCTACTACTGTTGTGAAATTTGTAGTATTGAATTTCATTTTGGTCCAACTGTTTTTCATTTTCATACTATTTCAGTTATTGAGAGAAAAGGACTTCAAACAAGAGATTCCTCCAGTTAAGGTTATGGATGGTGAGATCATTACACATAAAAATATCACAACGACATTGACGAGAGCTGCTCACTGCCTTTCATATATGATTAAGCAAAACTTGAAAAGTAATAGGCCTTGGCCTAATTTAGCGAATAAATTAAGCAAATAAGCATTTGAGAACTACCTTTTGTTTTTTAACAATAGAAAAATAGAGCAGTAACCAAGTATGAGGTATTGAAAGAGCATCAAGTAAAAATTGAAATAAAACGAAATGAAAAGGTTTAGCATGCGTTTGAATTGTTGGTTCACACCTAATTTTTTCATGACAGTTTTTGTCTTTATTTCTGAAAAGTCAATAAAAAATATACTTAGTTTTTAAAAAGTTAACCAACTTGAATGTAAAACCTTCATCTCAAACCCGTACTGATCCAAACGAAGCCTTAGAAAGAGTAGTCCTTGAAAAATGAATAATCTCCTTCAGCGAGCTCTACTCACTTTGTTTTCTCAATTTTTGTTTTATTATTTATGCACTTGTACTATCTCTTTTCCCCTTCAAGTGCAAAAGTTGTAATTGAATAGGATCAGTTTTGTAAACTATGGGGGATAGAGAAAGAATATATGTAAGGTTAAAATCAAGTATCTGTAAATAGACATGAAGAAAGTAATTCAAAATGAAAGAAAAAGGATAACCATGTTTCACATACACAATGTTTTCTACAGCTTGGTATTAGGTTATGGTGAGATATTTCATCCGATGGTGAATGAGCCGTATCTATAAGAAGAGAGCAAAGAGTGGCGGCTTTCCTAGCCATAGGCACTAGAGTGAGGCATGGATTCAAAGTAGACCGCAAAGCAGAAGGCTGTCACTAGACGCTAACGCAAATCAAAGTTTTTGAGAATGATTAGTTCCATGTCCTTGAGTTCATGTCGCTTAACGACTTTATATGATCTAGTGTTTCTTATTGTCATAAAAAGTTGATTATCGGCATTTGGAACTCTAAATCTAGTGGGACTTTGGAGTTTTTTTAATTGGAAATGAGTGAACGTTTTAAAATGTGTGTTTAGTTGAAATGTAAACTGAAACTGAATCGGTATATTTACATAGTGTAAACATTTAAAATGTATTAGAAAAAATAATAATGTAGATCTTATTCCATTCCTATGCATTTTGACATAAAAATCATCTCACTCTAATTTCTGAACTAATAAAAATATAACCTTTTAAATTTTCTGAAATGAAAAAGAGAGAAAAGAGATGTGAACTTGAAATTGAGTTAGAAAAACAAATGGCTTTTGAAAACACACCCTTTAATAAATGGCTTTTGACCAAACTCGAGTTTGAGTACCAAACACACCCTTAGTATACCTCTTTCAACTTGGACAAGGAGTCTATTTGAAGTACCTCTCATTATCTTGGTTTCTTTAATAAATTCAAACGCTTCATATTTTTACTTAATTTATTTGAACGAACTAAGAGAAAGAAAACATTTTGTCTCCAAATAAAAGAAAAGAAAATAGACTGAAACCAGTAAAAAAAAATTGGTTCTCTGATTTCTTTAAAATTTTGGTTTTAAGCATCTCCTTTGCTAGGAAGTTGTATTATAATGGCTGATTTACAACATAATGTTATTGTGCTTGGTGAACTGGGCTTGGTGATATTCAGTGATCTGCTCTTGCTTACTGGACATGCGTGTGTGTGTTATATGTACATTTGAGTCAAACTTGTCAAAGTTGAAAAAAAAAAAAAAAAAAAAAAAAGGCCTGTCAGAGATGTTCAAGCCGTTTGCTCTTTCGCTCTTCACCTCTTGTGTTAATTAACAAAAGAAGTGTTTCAAGAAAATAATAATAATAAAAATACTAAAAAAACAAAAAAACAAAAACCAAAAAACAAAACAAAGGGTTATTGTTCGCATAAATATTGTCCGTTTTGGCCCCTTAATGTCACTCAAATGCTTCTTTACAAGTTTATAATCACACACGCAACATGGCTTATATCATGGGTTTGTCTCGTAGCAAGCGTCATTATAGGCTAACGTTAAAGAGACCAAATCCGCTATATATTTGACAAAGGTTTGCCGTAAAAAAAGTAAAGTAAAATATTGGATCAGGAGTATACTTAGCCCAAGAGAAGGTCGCTGAGTTTCGTGGTTCTCCATGAATTTTTTTTTTTTTTTTTTAATGACAAAAGAGGACCGACTCTTTGTAGTAGCATCACCATAGTGGAGTTTAATTATGTCTTTGAGAAAATTGATTACAAAGAAACAATAAAAGAAAAACATTTTTATGAGAAACATTTAAAAGTAAAAGATTTATTTTAAATAAAGGACCACACAATCAAGCATGTATTTATTCCTTAATTATAAGATCTAAAAAAATTTTGAACCAATTTTAGGAAAATATATATATATCGTGCGATACTTGAAAATGACAAGCCCATATCTGATTAAATTTTATTTTAAAAAATTTTGACTACAAATATATGAATAGGGACATATTTAAGAAAAATTGGCTTTGAAAAAAAAAAAAGTAAACTATTAAATTTGAAGTACTTTTGGCGGATGAAAAGAAAAAGAACTGCATTTACAACTCACCAAAAGAAAACAAAATAAGACTTATGAAAAGGAAAAAAAAAAAAAACAAAACAAAACAAAAAACAAAAGAAAACAAAATAAGAGTCGAATAACATTTGTTTTACAAAAACATTGACAAAAAAATTCAAATAAACCATTTAGGTCGACGTACTTTAAGCGGAAGAAAAAAAAACTTCAATTATGTACAACTCACCAAAAGAAAACAAAACAAGAGTCGAGTAACATTTAATTTACAACAAATTAATTTTTTAAAAAATCAAATAAACTACTTTGAAGTAATTCCAGGCTTCTCATTCCCTCGATAAATATGAAATATTTCAGGTATTATATATATATATATATACATAAACTACTTAGATAGATGTATATTTTGTTATCCACTTCCAGTACGTTTTTCTTAAATTGTTGTTTCTGTTTCTGCCACTGATGGGCATGTTAAGCCATGCACATAGTGGTGTATATTGGTTTGGCACATGTGCACTTCCCATTATGTTCCTTTCCAATTTTCGAACAATTTGCATTGTTGTGTAAATAGCAACTTTAACGATTGCTAATTATATGACACGCGCTTCACGTGCAGGGTTGGTACAAGTAATTTTGCGACCTAAAGCAAAAAATTTGAGGTGACTTTTTCTATAATAGAAATATCTTATTTGTAATGTAAAATTTCACATATTAAATTTTGTCAAAAGCCACATGAAAATAAAAATGTACGCAAAATAGTAATATCCCTATTGAGTGGATTTTTCACTTCCCACTCTATAATTCTCATTTTTTTATAATGAGAATTAGTTAAATATTTAAAACTTATTTAAAAATTAAAAGATAGAATTAAAGTTATATGACATTTAGTTAGATCTCTTAGTTTTTGTTTTTAAGATGTAAAGTATTAAAATAAATTTTTGTATTCAAACTTATTCAGTAAAATTTTTAGTACACAGTTCACCTTAAATAAATTTTATTAATGTAGAAGCTTTCAAGAAGCATATTCGGAGAGTTGTGAATTACTTATGGGTAGCAGAAGATGGACTCACTGTGCAAGTACGTAACCTAATCATAAATCCTACTGCATGAATTTTTTATTTAAATTTTGTAAAATTCATTGTGAAATCTGTGCAGAGTTTTGGTAGTCAGTCATGGGACTGCAGTCTTGCCGTCCAACCAATTTCTCATTCTCATTAATCTGATTTTTGAGAAAACATTTCATTTTTGGTTCATTATGAAGGCTAGTTTCCCTATAGCATTGTGTAGTTATTATTTATTTATCAAATTGGTAAAAATAATCGTTAACGACATGGAAAATAGTATTTATTATTTAGAATAAATAGCTATAAGGTTTTTTTTTTCAAATTTAGTAAATGGCTGCCCAAGTGTGGACCGTTCTTTGGCCTCCCTCTTGGGTCTTTATTCTCTCCCTTTTAGAGTGCGTTTAATTGGAGGGAGAGATGATGGGAGGGACAGAGGTGGAATGAGAGTCTCATTCCATCATTTGGTTCGAGGGAGAATGGAGGGAGATGAGAGATGGAGAGTCTTCCTCGGGGTTTACCATTTCGCATCCTTCCACTAGTGGAAGGATACAAGTTCTCCCTCCACTTTTTAATTGAAAAAGAATGTTATACCCATACTTTGAATTAGTAAACCATTTTATAGCTCTCCTTTCACTTTTTAATTTGAAAAGACTGTTATACTTATATTTTGAATTAGTAAAATATTTAATAAAAATATAATATAGTAATTAGATTAACTATCATCCATCATTTTAACTCTCTATCTCTCCTGCCAAATAACACAAAGAATTTTCATAGCCCTTTCTCCATCTCTCTATTTTTCTCCATCCTTCCTCCTCTACATCCTTCCAACCAAACATATAGAGAAAAGAAAACTATGGAGATTTCCTCTTACAATGGTAGATAGATAAGCACTATGGAGGAAGGGAAAGATCTAAGAAGAGACAAGAAATGGGAAAAAATAAAATAATATAAAAAATAACGGACACAGAGAGAGAGAGAGAGAGGGATCCTTCACGTGTTTTGTTGATTTGTTTTGACGATGAGGCCTTGTTTTAGAAAAATAAAATAAAATTCTAAACATCTCCGATAATAGGGGATAGAGTGAGTTTTGGCGTGATCTCCAATGCGTACATTTGAATTAGATAACCACCACCTAAGCTCCATGTCTAGTTTTTTGGCTAAAAAAAAATTCTGATAATGATCATGTCATTTCTTATTTAGGTACATCACGCAGGCAGAGAGTTGATAGGGGATTTGAACTTCTGACCTCTTGATTGGTGAGATCCTTAAAGTTACATCTCGTACTAACTCATCCACTACTGCATGAGATAATCTCCATATCTAGTTATTTACTTAAAATACATTATGTTCATAAATTTGAACTTTGATTCAAAGTCATATCTTTATAAGAAACTAGTTTGATTCATAACTAGTGAATAAATTTTTTTAATTATAACTCAAATCCAAGAAAGCGTACTCCGCTTTAATATTATTATATCATCTCTAGTATATGTATCCATATTACTGCTATTGTAATGATAAATGCCTTCATTTAGTATAATATTGTCAGTTTTGCGCTTCATGTCCGTAGTTTTACTCTAAAACTAGCAAGTTACTAAGTCAAAAGCATTCAATAATTGAGTGCAAAACCAACTTATCAGTGAACTTTTAACATTTAAATAATTTTGAAATAAAATTATTATAGTGGTTACACGATAAAGTGAATACATCAATTGATAAGACTCAGATGTTAAATATGGCGTTGTCTAGACCTTATGGTGAATTTACCATAAAGTTTAGTATATGACAAATTGCAGAACAAAGATAGCACTCTATTAGAGCATCTACAATACAATGTTTGTGCATTTATAAATTTTGATATTTTGATAAAAAGTAGAAATACCATAATGCAATAGAATTTTGCCTATTTAATTTCAAAACTTCTAAATCTACATCTCACTTTTTCTAGATTAGGTTGTTATGAAATTCAAACTTTAAAACTCCATAACTTTCTAAGTTCAAGTCGAAATAAGATGATTCTTGTGCCTAAAAGTTCACAATGATGAGATAAATGAAACAAAATCCATATTGTATATTTCTTTTCCAACAAATTTCAAATTCTTACACTATTTTCTATATCACTAATTGTAAAGCACATGTTTCACACATGCAGAATAAACAAACAAAGCAAAATGTAATAGATTAAAAAAATCCACATTACGTGACTAATGATTGGACTGTCATGTAATAACTATGAAGAGGAGGACCAAAAAACACTACTAATAAATATTGAGTCTTCAAACATAAAAGTTTTTCTTGTTTTCTTCAAACATTATTGTTCCTCGTGGTGCTTGGCCGTCGATGGATATTATTGTTTAAGTTAGTTCGCCTTCTGTGATCTCATAATGGTTTTAATGGCAGATTGGTTTCCAAAAACTATCATGATCCTCCTTTATCGCATTTCTTTTTTTGGTTTTTTTTCTTTTTTTTAATTATTAATTTTTTTTTGTTTTTTCTGACAAAGAAATATTTTTGCGTAGAATTCCAACTTTCCTCTAATATCTATAGAAAACGATCAATAATTAGTAACACTGTAATATCCGAAATTTTGATGACTCTAGATTTCCTTAGAAACAAGGAAAACCTAAGTCTGGATCAAGATTGGAATGGAATAACAGTATAAGTTTGAGTTCTCATTTAACTAGTAACGAGACTCAACAATAGACTACCTAGCCAAGTATAAGGCGTTTTAAGGAAAATGGCGTGATGAAATTTCATAATTTCATGTTGGTCAAAGTTTGACCAAGAAAGTCAAAATTGACCAAAAAGTCAATGGATTGACTAAGAACAGTCAAATGTATGACTGTACAGTAATAGGAAAAGCAGTATTGGAAATATACTGCGAAAATTGTCTTTTCGGACAAGATAGCTAGAATAAGCTATGAGATCACCCTAGAAAAATCAAGCACACTAAGTTAGATATCAAGAGCCAGATGGCTTTAAGAAATAAGAAAAAATTTTATACAGTCCATTTTTACACAGATGAATTTTGGACTGTAGTACAGTATAAAAATATTGTGTTTAAGCAAACACAGTATTAGAAATATCTGTGTAGCAGAAAAATGGACTGAATATTGAGGAAAAGCCAAACAGGGCTTAATATGGATGACATCATCCTATCCTTAATTTATGACATCATAATTGGATTAAATAAGCTTGGAAAGAAAGCAAGGAAGGCTCTAGAAGAGATGACATGGCCGGTCACCTCAGGGCAAAAATGCCAAAATTTTATCTTTAGGGGTTAAAGTGAAAATTTTGGAAAATTGATGATGTAAGCAAAGTGATGTCATCAAGATGATGTCATCAAGGTGAGATAAGCTTGGCTTGATTCCAAGTAAGGGGCCGGCCACCTAGAGGGCATAAATGCAAGAATTTTAACTTTCGGGGCCAAAATGCAATTTCTGAAAAATAGGTGATGTAAGCAAGATGATGTCATCAAAATGATGTCATCATTTGCTTGGAGAACAAGGTGATGGCCGGCCAACATGCCACTTGGAAGGTCAAATTGTAAATATTTTGTCTTTTGGGGGCAAAAGTGTAATTTTGGAGAAAAATGATGATGTAAGCATGAGGTAAGCACATGATGTCATCAAGATGATGTCATCATGATGAGGTAAGCAAAACTTGGGCTCGAAGGCAACCAATGGCCAGCCAACACTTGTAGGGGTCAAAGTGCAAATATTTTTGCTTCAAGGACTAAAGTACAATTTTGGAAAAGAAATTAAATCCAAATTCAAGGACTTTTTAGTAATTTTGAAAGTTAAAAATCAGCTATAAATAGGGGTGAAGGGGGGTCGGATTTCAGCTCAAAAAAATTGGGAAATGTCCCAAAACTATGGCAAAAATTTTCCCTCACCCATTTTCTCTCTAAAACCGACCCTAGGAAGAGCAAAAAAAAAAAAAAAAAGAATTGGTTGGCTGGATTTTTGGTAATGGCCAGACCTTGTGTGAGTGTGTGAGGCTCAATTTTATTGGCCAAAATTTTTGGAACCCCAATTGGAGGGGAGGCCGGTTGTGTGGAGCCAAAGAAAAAGGAATAGCAAAGTCAAGTTGGAGGCCGGGTTTTTGAGCTTGTGGTGATCTGATTTTGGTGCAAGAGTGGCTGAAAAATTTTGGACTCCACTAGTCAAGGAGGAGGCCGGACGTAGTGGTAGCAAGGAGGGACCAAGGGTGAACCAAATCTAGCAAGCCTAACTTTGGGTGGAAGCTAGGTAAAATCCCTTAAACCCTACACTTTTCATTTAAATTTCAATTGAGAAATTTAAATGTATTTCAAGCAAAGTTTGTATGAGCATAAGCTCACTTTAATTCCCTGCCTTAGCTAAGAAAGTTAGAGTATGTGCTTGATTTAATTGGGGGTTATGGTTTGGTAGTTTCTATGTGCATGCTATGTGTTTGTGATATGGTTAGGGTTTGTTTTTATATGTTGATGCATGGTGATGTTAGAAATTTTGATTAAAGAAAATTTACGCTAGAAAACCGCTGCATGTGTGTATTAGAGCTCCCGCGGTGGCTGGTTGAGCTAGATTCCACGTCTAGGACGTAAAACGAATTCTAAACTGAAAAACTGCCAGTTCGGGTGCCAACTGGCCAGTTTCGGGAAAAGTGAAATTTGAGGCCTTTAGAGGCCGAACTGGGTAAAACTTAAAACATAAAAGTTGTTCAGGAGGGTTTTTCCTAGGGGACAACGCGGGCAGAATCCCAAAATAAGACTCCAATGGTCTCTGTTTTTACAAAAATCCGTGGCTGGTCTGCCCAGACCCAGTTTACAAGATCAGAAAGTTTCAAACATAAACTGGCGCAAATACAAGCAGAACTGGATTTTTCTCAAAACACGAAAGTTTTAGGATTTTTCGAGATCTAAAACTTTCGTGGAGAAAAATTTTTCAAATTCAATTTAGATTTTTAAACTGACACGGATTTCTAAAGAGTGTGCAGGAAACAAGAAATTCCTGCATAGAATTTTCTAAAACAATGATGGACGGTAACCGGGAAGGATACCCGAGTTACGGGACGGGGTCTAAAGCTCAAGGTTGACTTAGGATAATTGGGCTAAGTTTGACTACCTCAAGGGTTACTCAAGGTAACACAACAATGTATAAAAAAAATTGGGTTGATCCTAAAACCCAAAAGATTATGAATAAAAATGACAAGGCATAGGTTAGGATGATAACCTAACACTATTCATGTTTGTATTGGGCCGGATGCCCTAAGGTTACTCTAAGTAACCAAACAAGTTATCATGAGGTAATAAAATTAATATATGAGGGACATATGACTAGGTTACTATTAAAGGTTGGTTAAGGATACCAACATTGCATGAAAAGATTTACGGAAAGATAGGCTAATCCTTATCTTACACCCTAATTGAAACAGGAATAGAACCTGTTGATGTACCTTGACGGAATATTAGATCAAGTTTCAAGAGCATAGGAAACCAAGTAAGTACAAACCTCACCTACAGTATGGGAAATAGTAAAGCTATTTTCAAATATATGACTTGATTACATGTTATGCTATGCAATGCCATGTTATGCTATGCAATGCCATGTTATGTTATGCAATGCCATGTTATGCTATACAATGCCATGTTATGTTATGCAATGCCATGTTATACTATGTCATGCTATGTTATGATGTTAAGTTATGCGATGTCATGTCACGTTATGCTATGTTATATCAAGTTATGCCATGCCTAGTCTCATGTGCATCATGATTATTAAGATCACACGTAAAGATTCTTAGTCTTGAAAAAAAAAATAATAACAAGACTAAGACTAAACCAAGTCAAGTAAGGTGTCGTACCAACCTCCTGTTGATGCAAGAGGATCATGTATGTTACAACTTCAAGTTTATGATTATCAACCTCTCGTTGATGCGTGAGGGTAAAGTGATAATCAACCTTCCGTTGATGCGTGAAGGGTTATGTTCATGTTTTCCAGAATTGTTAAGGGCCTTGCAAACCCTGACGTTCTGAGACTTGCGCGCTTTTGGTACGTACACTAAGGGCCCACATGTTAAGCAAGATAATAAGTTCAAGTGCATAAAAGATTCATAATTGGACATAATTGGTTCATGCAAAAGTTGTGCAATATTTCTTGTGTTTTGTGAGATTATGTTTGTACTTGCTGGGCGAAAGCTCATCAGTATATTCCATACTATAGGTAGATGCCTGCAGCTTTACTTGGTGGGCTATGGAGACGATGAAGCAAGTGAAGGGCGGTATGGGATACCACTACGCAAGATTTTCCGCAAATTGTTTAAATTATCAAGTTGTATATATATGTTTTAAAGAATATGTACAATGTTGTATATGCAATGTTTTTAAGTTGTGATTTTAAAATAAAGTTTTAAAGTTTAAAGAAAGAAAAAAAAAATTTCTGAAATTTTCTGTAAGGTTAAGTATCTAAGTATAAGGTTTAAGTTAAGCAAGTATGGTAACGGCCCACGTTCATGTAAGGACGCCCCTGTGTGGAACGGTCGGGGCGTTACAAACACAACTATCATTAACACTTTCCATCAATAAAATCTGATGAAATTGAATGAAAAGGACATACATTGAGACTTGATAATGAGAAAATTGATTAGATTCCTCGACAATCCTACAATCAAGCATATACAAAGCTCTTTAAAAGAAAAATCTACAATCGATAAAATATTTCAATCGATCACAAGATAATCACTCACATCACAGAGTTTGCAATAATCTTCACCTAGTCATTATACTAATGAAACTAACAAACAGATACAGATAGAGAACAGTTCGAGCAGAATACACACAAAAATAAAAGCAAGAGATGGGGGAACTTACCGCATTTATACAAAACGAAAACAAAAATACAAAAACAAAATACGAATACAAAATAGCATTGTCACAAAATTCTCACCCCATGTGGAAACAACCACTCCGTTGCATGCTGTAATTAAGAGGAAATTCATTGGGCTTGATTGGAAGTAAGAGATCATCGCACCAACTATCAAATCACTAAATCATCGTCGGAGTTGTGTCAAATATAAATATATTGGCATGACATAATAAGTTAGTTACGTTCAAATCTAATTAAATGACTAATGAAATTTTTACAAAGCTTGTTTATATCTAACAATTGATTTGAAAATTTTATTAATTTTCAAATCAGTTAAAAGCACATAAATTAATATTGTCTAAGCACCTCTACTTAGAGTGTGAGCGGGTAGAATAATTAGTTATCATAAATAAATAAATCTGGACCATTATTTAAAAATTTAACAATCTCGACCGTACACATCCATCGGTAAAGAATTCGAATCCTACATGTTTCCTAATCCTATGTGGCAATTTTGATGATGTAGTCTGCGCCAAATTCGGTTCTGCTTTTCTCCTTCTGCTATCCTTTCGGTATCTACTTTTTAATTTTTCTTTTGTATTATCACAATTCGGGTACATCATTTTGCAGCAATTTTCAATTCCAGTTTGGTAATTATTACGAATATTTTGGTAATTACCGTGTAACATAACTTACACACTAGTCCGGTCAACCGGTTAAGCATAGAATGGAACATGACTTCCACTGCTATGCTTTACCATGTAGTTTTTAGTCGTATTAAAGCTATGCAACATTCCAAAACATAAAATATATAGCCCAACATTATGAGAGCATGATTACCACCTAAATCGAAAAACACATGCACATCGTAACTGTTGGCAGGGACAAAGCTACCTATGATCGGGTGGGGGCTTGCATCCTTAGTGAACTTTTCCATTTAACAATTTTATATTTATTAACTTTATATTTTTCTCACTCTGTCCCTATTAAAAATTTATTATCTTATATAGACTCTCATAAAAGCCTTGTCTTTTAGTGTATGCCACAAGTAAAAAAATTAGTTTGGCTCCGCCATTAATGTTATGTTAATTAATATAGAACATCAGATCACATGGCTTTTCTCTCAAAAATGAAGAATTAGATATAGTCATCTAACCACTAAAATAATACAAGACGTGGGAACCTACGGCTAAAAAAAGATCTCAAGTTAAGTAATCGGAAAATAATAACTGATTGTAAATAGAAATTTAATGCTAGAGCAATTTTCATTAGTAACCATGCAACAATCACAAGCAAATGCTATGGAATACCAAACATAAGCAACAGAATTTATAGAGGTTTGCAGGAATTTGAGCTACTTTCTCTGGAGCTTTCAAATAGGTGTCAGAATCGGGTTACAAGATGATTTAGGCACGGTAAGTTCCAGTTGTGGTAAAATTAACAGTTGTCGCCCCTCTTCTCAGAAAGAAGTGGTAATTTTTGGGAACACTCTACATTCCACCAAAAGTCCACGGAAATCGAACTCCTGCGTTGGAAAATGTTAAATCTTTCCAACGTAAACTACAATCATTGCTACGATGTTCGATCATGACTATTTCCAGATGCTGATTTTAAGGGAGATGAAGTCTAACTCTAATAGTCTCTCACAGACATTCGTTCTGTCTGTGTTCAAATTAGCCATTCTAATTAGCAGCATGCCTTATTATACCAGCTGTAAATTTTATCAGAGACCCGATTATGTAAGTCGATTTAATCACCGAGCCAGCTTCACAAACCTCTAGAATAATCAATCAAATATCCTTGGATGCATTAATATTTATGGTATTCTAATGTCGGGTGTTAAATAGTAGTCTTTGGAACACTAGATAGCATGTATTCATTTGATGATGATATTTTACTGTCAAGTATGAATTGACATAAATATTTATTATATGCTATAATAAGTCTTATGAAATGATTATTTGTTTTAAGTATTAATTAAGTAATTTCCTTAACCACAAAAATGTGGCTCTGTACTGATTAGAGAAAATTGTATCGAGTAATAAAAAGTTGGCATGTGGGCCCTTCCTACTTGCTAGAGGGGGTGTGCACTATGGACTCTGCATTGCAAGTGGGCGTAGCGTAGATGATAACTTTAAAAAAAAAAAAAAAAAAAGGATTGTAATTTTCCTTTTCTGCACATGAGTGAGGATTGAGAGGTAGAGAAAAAGTGGCAGAAAGAGAGTAAAGAGGAGAGAGAGTGGGTATTTGAATATTTTAAATTTAAAATTTAGAGTGGGATGGAAGAGGCATAGAGGGAATTTAGGAGCTAGAGTTTTTTTGGATAAGAAAACAATAGAATACTCGAAATTATAGAAAAAAGGAAGAAATAAGGGTTCAAAATTTTTTTAGTACGAAAGGAGTGAAAAATAGTTCACCCTCTTTTTTTCTCGAAAATTTTTAGTCGTTTCATGAAAAATCGTCATCTTTTCCTAATATTATAAAATGATTTTGCAAACTATTATCAAATTCACGTATTCCAAGTAATAACTAGAATTTTTCAACGTTACGATTTCTTGTATAGCAATTTGAATTGTACCATGAAGGTATTCATGAAAGAACCCGATTTAGGGTTTTTAGTGAGTTTTGTGAGTTCTTATGATTCCATGAGACTCAAAAATGATTGCTTAGCCAAGCACGTAACCTTTTTAAGTAAAAAGGTAGAAAAATTTTATGATTTTATGTTGGTCAAAGCTTGACCAAGAAAAGTCAAAGTTGACCAGAAAAGTCAAAGGTTGACTAGAAATGTCAAATATATGACGATACTGAAAAATGTTAAGCAGTATGAGAAGAATACTGCAGAAAACCATTTTTACAGATCAGATAGTATGAATTAGATTTAAAACCACCATAAAAAAATCAAGCACACCAAGTTAGGAATTAAGGACTAAAGGGCTTAAAGAAATAAGAAAAATTTTATACAGTCCATTTTTACACAAATAAGTTTTGGACTGTAGTATAGTATAACAATACTGTGTATTAAAGAGCACAGTATTGGAAATATCTGTGTTAGCTTAAAAATGGACTGCATATTAAAGAAAAGAGCCAAACAAGCCTTAATGAGGATGACATCACCTAATCCTCAAATTATGACATCATAATCAATTAAACAAAAATTGGAAAGAATTATGGAATGTTCTAGACCAAGCTTGGCCGGCCACCTATGCACCTCCTTGTGCTAATTTTTGCTTCTTCAAGGACTAAATAGCAATTTTGGAAAGTCTTCGCACACCTATAAATAGGTGAGTGGTGGTGGTCATTTTGCCCACAAAATTTGGGAAATATAGCCAAACTTTGCCCATTTTTATTCTCCAAAAACCGAACCTAAGGAAGGAAAGAAAGAGAAGAGCAAAACAAGAATTCAAGAGAGAGATCCTAGGGGAGTGTTCGGATTTCATCTAGGAAACAAGGAAAAAAGTTGAAAAAATTTTGGAGATACAAGATGGCGAGCGTGGCAGGGCGAGCTGTGAAATGTGGGATCTATAGCCGCTACACGTTTTGTTCTTTTTATGTACATTATTTCGTATTCAAATATCGTTATTACGTTATCGTTCTTTCGTACGTTTACTGCGTATAAAAAAAAAATTTCACTGTTTACGCTAAGTAAGTAAGTACGTATGTATGTATGTATGGTAACGGCCTGTGCTAGGTGGGTCGTTACATTCCATGACTATTCTCGTCACCATAGTTTAAATCTGATTGTTTAATATAGAATTTGTAGTAAAAATAGGAGAAGCAGCTTAAGGAAGGAACCAAGCTACTGTAACTCTTCGCAGACTAGCCTGAGAGAAGTTAATACTAGATGTGTCATAAAGTTGTCCAAGAACGATTGCTCTTCAAATTTCTTAATTGCCCTTCACTACCTTTTGCCTTTTGCCTTTTGTTTGTCCTCGATGTCTAATTTCTAAAAACTAAGGTTGTTTTTCTAAATGGCTCCGAATTATGACCGTCTAATTTTTGATTTTACACATCACAATTCTTTAAATTTTTCTATAGTTACTCTACCTCTAGCAATATCCAAGGTTCATTTTTGACAATAACCTAAAAAAATATAAAGAAAGCCATCAAACCACTTTCAACGGTAGAGAAAATAGTCCCTCCTGTAATCAATAGTGACGTCGGACGAAAAAAACGTTTTAATCGACTAAAGATAAAATCGTACATTTGAATTATCGAAATGTGGGCACAATCATATTCTTTATTATAAAAGAAGGGTGTGATAATTTAATTTTTGCATGGGTCACAAATACTTATTACCTTTATTAACAAAAAATATTCATCATTAAAGTAAAAAAAAAAAAGATAATAAAAGGATCTATATAAAAATTAAATAATGTCAATTATAGTTAAATAGTAAAATAGGTATTACATACATTTATTTATCAAAAAAAAAAAATATATATATATATACATAATATTAATAAAAAATAAATATATTTTAAATTGAGATTCAAAAAATAAATTTTTTGTGTAATTATTTCATATTTAATAATCTAGTTTAATCACAAGTAAAACTAGGCACAAAGCTGAAAGAAAGCATGCACGTGGCCCCCTCTAAAACCCAAAATAATATTCTACTTTCACCATCGTTTTGCAATGCCCCCACTTAACTGTGCCCTTTTCTTTTTTTAATGAGAATTTTCAGCTAAAGCGTTAGTTTTAGTTGAAACGAGCACTTTGGTTTTTTTTTTCCTTACTTTTGTCGCTTTGTGTATGCTTTTTTTTTTTTTTTGTCGGTTTCCCATGTTTTTTTAATTCTTTCTTTTATTTTCCTTTCATTTTTTCGTATTGCAAAATAATTTTTTCAAACTTTTCCTTAAATATTTCCTAATTATTGTCCTATTAATTTTTTAAAAAATTAAATTCTTATTTATTTCAACATCATTTTCTTTCTAATATATTTTTCAGTTAACTTTCTATATAATAATAATTTCGGTTGGTTAGTTTTCATATATTTCATCCATTTTTTTGGTCATTTTGAGGGTTTTTTTTTTTTTTTTCTGTTTGTGATTTTTCCTAAAACCTTACATACCCTTCATCCTTTCAATTATCCCCTATCAATATAATTATTTTTCAAATATATCCTCGCTTTTTTTTATTATGGTTTCTTTATTTTCTTTAAATCTTATACTTTTTATATATGTCTTATTGAAATACTTTTTATTTCTATTAAAATGTTATTGGAAATTTTTTTAATTTCTATTAATATGATTTTTTTAAAACTCAAATGCATCCTTGTTTGAAGATATTTGTTATTATATCCAAAAAAAAAATTAACAAACATAACACGCACGCACAAAGTACGTGCTTATAAACTAGTATATCTGTATAGTTTTATGGGTCTTATACATTATCCTTATGTACTCTTTCTATCTCTTTCTATCTCAAAATAAAATAAATAAATAAAATAAAATCATCAAAAAAAAAAGGATAAAACTCCTTACTTGAAATTTTATTACTTAAAACAAAAATAGAAGTAGATACTTGTATGAAATTAAAAGAAGTAAATAACAATGTTTTAAAAATATTGAAAGAGAATATATAACATATTTATGGTAAATACTTATTTGGGATGTCTCTGAATCTTTGATACCATTCATCATTTCAGTCCCATCGTACCTAGAAAATTTATTGAATTTTATTTTAGTCCAACTGTTTTTCATTTTCATACTATTCCAGTTACTGAGAGAAAAAGACTTCAAACAAAAGATTCCTCCAGTTAAGGTTTTGGATGGTGAGATCATCACACATGAAAAGATCACAACAACATTGACGAGAGCTGCTCACTACCTTTCAGCTTTGCAGGCTTCTGATGGCCATTGGCCTGCTGAAAATACAAGCCCATTTTTCTCACTTCCTCCCTTGGTACCCTTCTTTCTTCTTTTTGTGCAAGGCTTTTTTACAATAGTATATTCTAAATTTATTGTAGAGTTATAATTTACATCCGATATTTTTAATTTTGACAATTTACACCCTGAACTTATAAATTTGTAGCAAACTGCACCCATTGACAATAATATTTGTCTTTTGAAGAAAATTGATAAGTGATTGGTATATGAATTGTTAATTCATGACATAAATAATCATTATTTCTTTGTTAATTAACAATCTATATACAAGTGAAGTATCAATTTCCATTAAAACATCAACATTGTTTATTAATGGGGTGTAAATTATTACATATTTATCAGTTTAGCGTACAAATTATCAAAATTAAAAATTTATGGTGTAAATTACAACTCTATAATAAGTTTAGGGTGCACCAATACAAAAAATCCTTAGTTCAATACTCCTTTTAATATTATTAAGTGAGCTAGTAGCATAAAATTTTGACAACATTGACACAAAGTTTTCACTTTATTTTTTTGTAGGTCATATGTCTGTACATTACAGGACACCTCAATGTCTTATTCTCTGCAGAACATCGTAAAGAAATTCTTCGTAACATTTATAACCATCAAGTATGCATACAAATGTGTACATATATTTGGAAAAGTTTTATATATTCCACATAAAATATGTCACTAGTGTCAATATGCTCCATGAACTTTAAAATGTACCTGTTATGTTCCCTAAACAATAATATACCTCTAAAGTCACCACAAAAACTTTGAAATGTTAGTTATAATATTATTTAGGGACTAAAGAATTCCTCACTCCAAAATAAATTAGTTGGCCACCAAATCTTACATATATTCTCAATCAAGTAGTTGCTTAGAAGGAAGAAAGGGGGGGGGGGGGGAGGAATTTAAGATTAAAATTTAGGATTACGTTGAGACTAGTTATATAATTAAGGGGAAATTCCTAAAATATATCCTTCTTGTTTGCAATAAAGTAATGGGTATTATGGCCTTATTGGAACTAGTTAAACGGATGGGAAGGGAGATTAGGATCTTAAGTTTTAGGTTCAAAATCAAAGAGATTTTCTTTTCCAATTAACAAAGCAAGATTCAATAAATAGATCCAACGTAGTATATTAGATGCCTAATTTTGAACCATTTCTATGATATTCAGAACGAAGACGGTGGGTGGGGACTGCATGCAGAGGGACATAGCAACATGTTTTGTACGACTTTGAACTACATTTGTATGCGAATACTTGGAGAAGGACCAGATGGTGGTCAAGAAAATTCATGTGCAAAAGCAAGAAAATGGATTCTTGATCATGGCGGTGTTACATATATACCATCTTGGGGAAAGACTTGGCTTTCGGTAAGCTTATGACATCTCATATACATTAAGAAGTTACCATGTAAATTTTGCAAACATACACTTCGGCTAGTTCAACAGGGTGAAAAAGAATAGATTTATATAAAAGCTCCAAGATTCGAAACCTGAGAATCTTCGATCCCAAACAGGGACGGGATTGGGCTTCTCTTTTAACTCACCATTCCTACCAAACTAGGTTAACCAAATTTTTAATGTCACAAAAAAAGTTTTTTTTTTTTTTAAATTTAAGTATATTTAGTTTAAATACTATCTTATACACATAATTTTGTCTAATTTGCTAGATACTTGGTGCCTTTGAATGGGCTGGATGCAACCCGATGCCTCCAGAATTTTGGATTGCCCCTTCCTTTCTGCCTATGCATCCAGGTTTCCATATCTCACTTCCTCATACTCCTAATGTACAAGTATTTCCCAGATTATCATTATTTGTTTAAATAGAAAAATATTAACAGGTTGAAAAAATTGTTGATAGAAAACATAATTAAATTTCTGAAAAACACAAATGGAATTAGGTTTTAATAGATTTTTTTGGGATCTCTTGCAAAATTCATAACGTTTATTAAATGGTTTGTAATTTGGAAGCATATGGAACAGTATTCACCGGTCAACCGGACCAAAGTACAATGCTAGCTACCACCAGTTGATTGGACAACTTACTTTTTCTTAGTAATGTCAGTTTAATGTAACTTACTTTTTCTTAGTAATGCTAGCTACCACCAGTTAATTATTAGCTAGCTATGTTGTTACTTCACTAAAAACTCGAAATTACACTCTCGATTAGTTAAACTGAAATAAATATTACCACTCATATTCCAGCGTTTTAATAGGGATAAAGTTAACAAAATTTACAAAATATATGCATTAAGTTAAAAAAAAAGTTTGAATGGGAAACGTGCCCCACTTGACATGCACATTCATCACTATCAGTAACGAAGTAGTCAGACCAAAATTTTCACTGGAAGCGCCATATTTTAAGTGCGTGTTATTCACCCTCTTATAGTAGTGTTAGACTTGGATTATTTAACATTAATCCAATTTGAATTAAACTTACGGCTGCACTTGGACTGAGATTAATCAACATTATCAAGGATAAGATATTTGACAATTTTTTAAAGTTTAAGGAAATTATATATGCATTTTAGTGAAGATACTTTTTTCCCTCCACAGTATTGAAAATTACGTCAGCATTTTTTTCCTTGTAGAACAGGTTTCTAGAGAAGCATAAAATTCTTGCCATTATGCATCAAAATTCATTGGTTTTTTTTTTTCCTTTAATTATCTTTAGTCTTGATTACAAAAAAAAAAAAAAAAAAAAATGCAGCCAAAATGTGGTGCTACACTAGACTGATCTATATGCCAATGTCATATTTGTATGGGAAAAGATTTGTTGGTCCAATCACACCTCTCATTCTACAATTAAGAGAGGAACTACACACTGAGCCATACAGTGAAATTAATTGGAAGAAAGTGCGCCATCTATGTGCTAAGGTGAGTAGACCCAATATCTAAATTTATTAATTTATTTTATACATTTACATTTATATATATAAGTGTCTCAAATTGACAACCGGACAAGTCTAACAATTGTATCATTTTATTCAAAATCTTGTTACTACTAGCTGATTTATATGTAATTTTTTATTTAGACTCATATAACATGATACTATTTAAAACTAAGTATAAAGGAGATCAAAAATCCCTGAAAAATATTACATCAGAATTAATTAGTTGCTACAATAAAATATTTTAAAAAAAGTAATAGGTGTTATTTTATAAAGGTACCGGACAAGAGATAACAAATATATAACTGTATTTATTTTTATTGTAGGAGGATCTATTTTACCCTCATCACTGGATACAAGACTTGCTTTGGGATAGTCTACATATTTGCACCGAACCCCTACTTACTCGTTGGCCCTTCAATAAATTAATTAGAGAAAGGGCTCTTCAAGTAACAATGGATCACATCCATTATGAAGATGAAAATAGCGATACATTACTATTGCATCCATAGAAAAGGTAATGTAAGACCTTTTTATTTTTATTTTTTTATTTTAAAAAAGAGACATAATTATTATATAATTAATATAAATATATATATGTATGTATTTATATAAATGATGTAATTTGTTTAACGATGTAGAAGAGTCGGATTATCTTCTAGCTGCTTATCATGTTTCTTTCATGATTGAATTAGGTATTGTGCATGCTTGCTTGTTGGGTTGAAGATGCAAATGGGAACTATTTTAAAAAGCACCTTGCAAGAATTCCTGATATCATGTGGATTGCTGAAGATGGAATGAAGATACAGGTAATTCTCTATTGATACGACTACGGGCAGAGTCGCACGTGATCAAGTGGGTCTTCCATCCACCCTCAGTGAACATTTATTTATTGTTTTTCAATTTTATCTCTTAAAATTTTGCATTTTTCTCATTTTCCCTACTAAACATTAATGATTCTTGCTATGTCATTCTAAAGCTTTATCGATAATAACATCCCTATTAAAATAATAGAATGACTCCACAATTGTAATATTTCTACATTTTATATCTTTCTATATTCTCTCTCACATTCCAGATTATATGTACGTAGTTGAAGATATGGACTGAAATAAGTTTTCTTTTATATACATACATTTATTACATATATACATATATATGTTGTATTTACAAGCAATTGATTCGCAGACATTCGGAAGCCAACAGTGGGATACAGGTTTGCCATTCAAGCTTTGCTTGCAAGTAATATCATAGATGAAATTGGACCAACTCTTGCCAAAGGTCATGATTACATAAAGAAATCTCAGGTTTAATCCTATCTCTACCAAGAAGTTTGTTTTACACCAATTATCAAAGTTCATTTTTTACTAACTAATTATGTAAAGGATAATTCTTAATTATTATTATTTCTATGCATAACCTATATGTACTGCAGGTCAAACAAAATCCTTCTGGTGACTTCAAAAGCATGTACCGCCATATTTCTAAAGGATCTTGGACATTTTCCGATCAGGATCAGGGATGGCAAGTCTCAGATTGCACCGCGGAAGGTTTAAAGGTAACTTATATCAAATGGTTGTCATCTTTTTTGTTGATATCTCAAACTCTATCCGTACCTTTTTTTCTTCTTTTTCAGTGTGCCTTTTGCTATCTATGATGCCACCAGAAATTGTCGGTGAAAAACTAGAGCCTGAGCGGCTTTATGATGCCGTAAATATTTTACTCTCTTTACAAGTAAGAATTTTATTTTCTTTTTATTTTTTATATTATCAAAATGAATTTAATTAACTTTTAACAACTTCAGGGAAATTGTATACTTAAACTTAGTACAAAAACACAAATCAACTCCACTAATTTTGATTGATAACAGAATAAGAATGGTGGTCTAGCAGCATGGGAGCCAACAAGTGGCCACAAGTGGTTAGAAGTAAAGACTTCAATATCTATATATATATATATATATATATATATTTTGTGTGTATATGTTTTGATTTAGTTATATCAATTTAGCCACTGCTTTTGGAAGCACTAATTATTCAAAAACAAATAAATGTTTCATTATTGTTTCAACTCAGGTACTTAATCCCATTGAATTCTGTGCGGACGTCGTTGTGGAAAATGAATATGTAGAGTGCACTTCAGCAGCAATCCAAGCCTTGATTTTGTTTAAGAAAATGTACCCAGGACACAGAAAAAAGGAAATTGAAAATTTTATAACAAAAGCAATTGGGTACAATTCTCTTCTATTTTGATTCCATTCAACTTAAGAAACACTACAAGAAAAAGAGAGAGAGGGAGGGGGAAAAAAAAAAAAAACCTGTTTTATGATACCTTCAGTCATAATATTTTTTTTAACTAAATGTTACTTCAATCACAAGATTGTACATTTAGGCACCTATTTTTGTTGCGATTAAAACTTTTAGTCACGAGATTTTTAGTTATAATCCCTTCACTTAAAATCCCATGACCAAGTGATATTTAGTAGTAGAAAAATATTGTGACTAAAAGTGTTAAAAGAAAAATGTGATTTTTTTTTTTTTTTGGGTACTGAAACCAAGTTATCAATGTTACATTGTGGCATATAGGTATGGAAGTTGGGGAGTTTGCTTCACATACGGTACATGGTTTGCTTTGAGAGGGCTAGCAGCTGTTGGCAAGACTTACAATGATACTTTAACTGTACGGAATGGGGTCGATTTTCTACTCAAAACACAAAGAGATGATGGAGGTTAGGGTGAAAGCTATCTTTCATGTGCAAACGAGGTAACAACCATTGTACTTTCCCAGTGCATGTTGTACTTTTTTTTCTGTACCGAAAAAAAAAAAGGTAACAACACAGTAAATTCTTAGGATGTCACTGTCTTTTATGGTGTTTTGGAAGACCATACAATGGTAACAACAAAGCGGGCATATTATAAATCTATCAAGAAACTAAGATATGATTTTAAAAAACAAAATTATCAAAAGAGTTTTCATAAGCCTTAAAATAATGAAAATTAGAGAGAAAGCAGTAAATAGTATTTATACACAATTACCTGAAGTAAATAGTAAATTTGAAAATATTTAGGGTAAGTAATAGTAAATAATTTACTTCTAATAAATATGTTATCTATTTGTAACTAATATATTATTTACTTAGTAAATTTGTTATTTAATCAAAATATTTTAAAATCATTTTATATACTTCAACTTTCTTAAAAATATTATTTGCTACAATTTCTCTTTAAAAAAAAATTATAGCACTTATTTATCATGTGATGAAGTTAACCTTATTTAGTTACACTCCGTAAAGGGAATTCAACGGTTATCATTTATGTATTCTACTGTGTAGGAATATGTACCACTTGAAGGAAATAGATCAAATTTAGTACAAACTGCATGGGCGATGATGGGTCTACTACATGCTGGACAAGCAGAAAGGGATCCAACTCCTCTTCATCGTGCAGCAAAGTTGATCATTAATTCTCAAATGGACGATGGAGATTTTCCACAACAGGTAACATATCTTAAATAATCTCATTTTCTTCTCTCTTGTATACGTTGGTAATGGCATTTGTTTTTAAGAAGTTTTTTAGTAAATATATGGTCGAGGTTTTGTAAAATTAGTGAAAGGGCCTTTTTTTTTTTCTTTTAATTGTTAATCAGTCAATCACTAATTGATCATAATTAATTATTAATTGATCATTATAAATATGTATTTTTTTTACTGATTAACTGATTTGTTATGGTTAATCATTGATTAAATAGACATTTTATTAAATAAAAAGATTCGGTCATTAATTTAAATAAGTTTTTAAAAACTGTCTATTTACTTAATTTTTCTCAAAATTTTGCATAAACGGTTTGTCGTTTAATTAATTATGGCAGGAAATAACAGGAGTTGCCAACAAGACCTTTCTTATACACTATCCAACATATAGAAACATCTTTACACTTTTGGCTCTCGCAGAATATCGTAAGCAGGTAATTCCATTACCTTAAAAATCGTAAGCCAATAATATATAATAAAGTTATATTTTTCAACCAAATATGTACCTATATCATGTTAAAATTGAGAACAAGAAAAAGAATTTGCTTGTTCAGATACGTGTCATCTGATTTTCTATCGACCTAGACTATCTCAGGAAAGTTTCCCTTTGCACTTGATTTCCATCAAGAAATTGTAGTAGATTTTGTGGGATTTAATCCAATTTGTTTCTATTTGGAATTTAAATTGTGTTGACTATTTATAGCAAATAATGCAACGGAATGGATTTATAAAATTTTTCTAACACTACTAGAAATCGAAATATGTTGCTATATAAAACAATCACTCATAAAAATAATCAGTTTATACATTGTCAGTAATAACAATCTATTGAGCTATTTAATACACTTATGGACTTGTCGATCTTTACTATTCACCTCTCTAAGTATCAATTAGCATATGAGTACCATGAATTGTAGACGTCAACTCTCATTCCATTTTTGGTTATGGTTTCACTATCTCAAGAGAAAAAAATAAAAAAAAAACATTTGACTAACAGAAAGTCTATATTTATATATGTTACTAGAGATCTAACTAACAGAAAAGGAGAAGTTCCCTTTTGCCCATTTGACAAAAGGGCTTATAGCTGTATAGTCTTTTTTTTTTTAAGAAGTTTTTTAATAAATAGCCTAAGTTTTTTAAAATTAGTAAAAGATCATTTTTTTTTCTAAAATGGTTAATTAATTTTCTTAAATGATCAATCAGTGACTGATCACATAATATTCAATTAGTAATTGACTTACGGTTAATCACTGATTAACCATAATGTAAATCACTAAATTCCATAATCAATCAGTAATTGACTAGTAGTCAATCACTGATTAACTAAATCTAAAAAATAATAAATAGTCATTTTTCTAAATTAAAAAAAGTTGAGTCATCTATTAGATTAGATGATTAAAAAATACCATCCAGCCTAATTTTCCTTGAAAAAATCACCCACTAAATTTGTAGGAGGTGTCAGGTGTGCGCATGCACTTCCTATAAAGGGCCACATGTGAGCTTCTGATCGCGTGATGCAATTTCCTCCTATAGCAATTCAACATTTAAAAAGTCAAGATATTTATTTTAGATCATAACTAATATATTATCTTTTTGTAATTGATATTAAATCTTTTTCATAATATAATTTACTTAATTATTGAAATCAATAATTACTTTAGTAAATTTTTTTATGCACAATTGATAATCAAATGGTCAAAAAATATATGTTATAAAAATTTATTAGTGGTGCATGGAAACACACCACCTAGTGTCTAATACACCACTGTAGAGGGTTAAATGTAAAGTCAAATTTGTATTGAGGGCCAATGACTGATGGACTACAGTCAAGTTGATGGTCGATTAAGCACATGTAACAATAAAATAAATGTAGAAAAACAAAGTGAGTGGAGACAAAATTTATAGAAGCTTTCCAGTAATCTTGTGGATTGCATCCTCTGTGAGTATTTCGAGAGTGTTCACTATGTATATAAGATAGATACAAGAGAGCTCGTGTAAGCCAAGAATGGGATATATAAGAAGTGGGGGAAATCGAGTACAAGATAACCGGGGGGAGAGGCTGGAAGTATGGAATTCCAGTGAAGTGATGGCAACGTGCGGTTTCGATAGGCTTCAATAGGCAATCTTGTGCAATTCTTGAAGGTTCTTCTTGAACTCTCAACACTCGGCTCTCTTGATGGCAATGCTCTATGCATAGGGTTGCTCTAAATTGGCGATAATCGGGTGATGTGTGAGAAAGCCTCCTATTTATAGGCTTCGATGAGGGAATCCAATCACAAGTCAAATTCATGTTTGAATTTGAATTTGAATACTGTATTAATAATTTGAATTATATAGCCAAATTCAAATATATTTAGGGTTGGATGGATTATTCAAATCCCAATTGATAAATACATATTTATGATAATAATCCGGAAAATTCTCTATTATTCTCGGGTTAGGACTCGTCAATGACTAGCCAAGGAGTCGTCTAAGAAAGTTGTCTGGTATTTAGTTCGTAGAAAAATATTGTGACTAAAAGTGTTATAAGAAAAATGTGATAGCGTTTTTTTTTTTTTTTTGGGTACTGAAACCAATTTATCAATGCTGCATTGTGGCATGTAGGTATGGAAATTGGGGAGTTTGCTTCACATACGGTACATGGTTTGCTTTGAGAGGGCTAGCAGCTGTTGGCAAGACTTACAATGATACTTTAACCATACGGAATGGGGTCAATTTTTTACTCAAAACACAAAGAGATGATGGGGGTTGGGGAGAAAGCTATCTTACTTGTGTAAATGAGGTAACAACAATTGTACTTTCCTTGTGCATGTTGTACTTTTTTTGTGTATCAAAAAAAAAAAAAAGAAAAAGTAATAACACGGTAAATTCTAAGAATGTCACTGTTTTTTATGGTGTTTTGGAAAACCATAGAGTGGTAACACCAAAGCGGGTATATTGTAAATCTATCAAGAAACCGATATATGATTTTAAAAAATTAAAATAGTCTTCATAAGCCTTAAAATAATGAAAATTAGAGAGAAAGAAGTAAATAATATTTATACACAATTACTTGAAGTAAATAGTAAATTTGAAAATATTTAGGGTAAGTGATTTATTTACTTCTAATAATAAATATGTTATCTATTTCTAACTAATATATTATTTACTTAGTAAATTTGTTATTTAACCAAAATATTTTAAAATCATTTTATATACTTCAACTTTCTTTAAAATATTATTTGCTACAATTTCTCTTTAAAAAAAAAAAAATTATAGCACTTATTTATCATGTGATGAAGTTAACCTTATTTAGTTACACTCCCTAAAGGGAATTCAACGGTTATCATTTATGTATTCTACTGTGTGTGAATATGTACCACTTGAAGGAAATAGATCAAATTTAGTACAAACTGCATGGGCGATGATGGGTCTACTACATGCTGGACAAGCAGAAAGAGATCCAACTCCTCTTCATCGTGCAGCAAAGTTGATCATTAATTCTCAAATGGACGATGGAGATTTTCCACAACAGGTAACATATCTTAAATAATCTCATTTTCTTCTCTCTTGTATACGTTGGTAATGGCATTTGTTTTTTAAGAAGTTTTTTAGTAAATATATGGTCGAGGTTTTGTAAAATTAGTGAAAGGGCCTTTTTTTTTTTCTTTTAATTGTTAATCAGTCAATCACTAATTGATCATGATTAATTAGTAATTGATTATTATAAATATGTATTTTTTTTACTGATTAACTGATTTGTTATGGTTAATCATTGATTAAATAGACATTTTATTAAATAAAAAGATTTGGTCATTAATTTAAATAAGTTTTTAAAAACTGTCTATTTACTTAATTTTTCTCAAAATTTTGCATAAATGGTTTGTCATCTAATTAATTATGGCAGGAAATAACAGGAGTTGCCACCAAGACCTTTCTTATACACTATCCAACATATAGAAATATCTTTACACTTTTGGCTCTCGCAGAATATGGTAAGCAGGTAGTTCCATTACCTTCAAAATCGTAAGCCAAGAATATATAATAATTTTATATTTTTCAACCAAATATGTACCTATATCATGTTAAATTTAGAATAAGAAAATTAATTTGCTTGTTCAGATATGCGTCGTGTGATTTAATTTCTATCGATAGAGACTATCTTGGGAAAGTTCCCCTTTGCACTTGATTTCTATCAAGAGATTGTAGTAGATTTTGTGGGATTTAATCCGATTTGTTTCTATTTGGAATTTAAATTTTGTTTTCTATTTATAGCAAATAAAGCAAAGAAATGAATTTATAAAATTTTTCTAACACTACTAGAAATTGAAATATGTTGCGATATAAAATAATAATTCATAAAAATAATCCGTTTATACCTTGTAAGTAATAACTATCTATTGAGTTATTTAATACACTTATTGGCCTTTCGATCTTTACTATTCACCTCTCTAAGAATTATTCAGTATATGAGTCCCATGAATTGTAGGCGTCAACTCTCATTCCATTTTTGGTTATGGTTTCACTTTCCCTAGAGGGGACAGAACAAAAAAAAAAAAAAAAAAAGAACCCCCATTTGGCTAACAGCAAGCCTATATTTATATATATTACTAGAGATTTAACTAACAGAAAAGAAGAAGTTCCCTTTTGCGCATTTGACAAAAGCAACTTATAGCTAAATAGTTTTTTTTTTTTTTTAAGAAGTTTTTTAATAAATTGCCGAAATTTTTAAAAATCAGTTAAAAGATTATTTTTTTTCTAAAATAGTTAATTAATTTTCTTAAATGGTCAATCAGTGATTGACCACATAATATTCAATCAGTAATTGACTTACGGTCAATCACTGATTAACATAACGTAAATTACTAAATTTCATAGTCAATCAGTAATTGACTAGTAGTCAATCATCAATTTTCATATTCAATCATTGACTAACCAAGTCTGAAAAATGAAACCGGCATATTTTTAAATTAAAAAAAGTTAGGTCATCTATTAGATTATGTGATTAAAAAGGCTACCCAGCCTAATTATCAAAATCCCAAATCTAAATTATCCAAATCCCAAATCTGATAAATGGATAATTATAATAATAATCCAAAAAATTCTCTACTATTCTCGGATTAGGACTCGTCTGTGACTGGCTGAGGAGTCGTCTAGGAGAGCTGTCTGGTAACTCCATCGTGCCTCGTCTGTGACTCGTTTGGGAGTCACGTAATGACTCTTTTTAAGCTTTGGGGCTAGATTGTACCTCGTTTCATATTCTCTGATGATGTGTATTAACATATGTAAGGTAAGAGATGAGATACACATGTAATGGGTGCTCCTTCAGCTTTGATATGCCACAAAATAATTTGTGAGGGTGCAACTTTCATAGAGGGTAGGGTAATCCTTAAATTGGTGATGGTGAAAACCAGCCTAGGCCTTCGTACCGGTAGGGGATGATTAACTCCCAGCGACAAGTTGCATCGCGATTGCGGGGTTCTCAATGGATTGAGGATTTAAGGCCTGTCCCTAGCAACGGCCTTTTTGGGTCTGTGATAGAGTGCCCATGTACCAACAATCTGTACTAGAGGTTTACGACTTATGGTCCCTCTTGCTCCTGATTGGGACGCTTTTTGTTTTTTACAAGTTGTTGATGGCTTAATCTAGGAATTGAGTCATGAGTTGACTAATCATGTGACAAGTCATGTGACCCACTTTTTGACTCGTGAGTCATTGTTTGACTCGTGAGTCAATTTGAGACTCGTAAGGGAGTCATTGTATGATTCGTGAGTCGGTGGCGGGGCTCAAGAGTTGAGAAACTCGTGAATTGATGGGACTCATGAGTGAGTCATTGTTGAGTAACAAAAAGGACTCATGAGCGAGTCGTTGGGAGACTTGTGACTCGTATGCGGGAGTCGTGAGTCATACGCATGACTCATGAGTCGAGAGAATCGTGAATCGTAAGTGGGACTCGTGAGTCGAGGGACTCGCGAATCGCTAATTAGACTCATGAATTGACAAACTCGTGAGTCGCAGGCAAGACTCATGAGATGAGTAACCATTGAGTCGTTGGCAGAACTCGTGGCTCCATTCCTATAAATGTTAATGACAAAGGAAGGAGAAACATAAAATTTTAAGTGACTAGGGCAACACTCATTTATAATTACATGAGCTGCCTATATACTCATGTCTAAGAATCAAGCCTAGACATAGTTTGACTGTTATACACTACAACAAAAGTTGCCTTCCATAGCACCAAAAAAACGCTATGGAAACAATTCGATAGCATTTTAACGAACGCTATATTAGCCCATGTTATCAAAAGTAAAGGCTTATCATAGCATTTTATTGACGCTATGTTTACGCTTTCTATAGCAGATTTCCGGTGCTATTAGAAACTTTAGATAGCGTGATGTTGGTCCTATGAAATCCAATATGATTACAGAAAAGGCATTATCATTAAAGAGATGAGGTAAATAAACTTTTTTCATTACTACATGTCTCATTAAAATAGTACTCATATAATTTATATAATACAATAACAATAATTTGACATCTTCAAATAAACAAGCAAAAACAAAATGAAATTTTAGTATATAATCAACAATTACAAAATCTAATACATCGACTCATAAAAAATAAAACCAATTACAATTGATAAATATTGGTTTACGATAAGGAAATCTAAATTCAAAAAGTAAAACCAGCTAAGATTTGAATCCAATATGGGCAAATGCTGAAAACAACACTTGAACAATGTTCGGATAGACAAAAATTTAATATGTACTCCAACTTGTAAAGCCTCCGAAGTTCCTGAAATAAGATATAGCAAACGACATAAATACACGATCAAAATAATTTGTATTACAATCAAACTGTACATGATATGTACATTTTCCTACAAAAAAATTGAAAAACACGGCTTTTTCTAAGCAGTTGTCTTGTACCCAATAGGCTATCATAATTTCTAACCAGTGTTAATAGAAACAAAAGTTGTAAACTTTATTACCTTAGTGCATCTTTCAACCTCAACTAAACACAAAAGAATAAAAAAGGACATCAGATAGTGCTGCAACAAAATAGTCCTACAAAAAGTGAGCATTGAAAACTTGGTTCAATTATTAAAAGAAGTTCATAGTTAATGTTAAGAGGTAAATACACTTCAGTAAATTACAATGATTCAAAACTGGACTAACCTTACATGTTATATTCTTCTTATATAGTTACTAACTACTACCTTATCATGTTTAAAAGTAAGAAAGGACAAAATACCAAAGAATAAAACAACAGCAACTGGGCAACAAGAAGTTTGAAAATGAAAATCACATTAGTTCACCACAATCAAAAAACAGATATATACAGAGGAAACATGTATAACTACACAATAGAAAGTGGAAGCAGACCTGAAAATTTCAGACCTGCGAATTTCTTACAGCTTCGTCATTTGTACATTGAACTGAAACTTTCAGACCTGTGAAAATAAAGATAAACAATAGTAAATTGATATAAAACACAATTAAATGAGAATCCAAAAAATAAATAAATAGTGAAACAAAGACAAACAATTATCCATTTTGGATGGAATTTTTCTTAACAAGTAACAGAAACCATGCAATAGTGTAACAAGCAAACAATAAATCGAATTGAAAATGAGCAACAATAAAACATAACAAAAAAAAAAAGATCGAGTAAGAGAGATCTTGAATGAAAAATCTTGTAGTTACTGGTTTAGCTTTTATCAATTCTACCACTTTCCATAGTGCTACTTTGCTAATTTCACTTCAAACTCTAACTAGAATCAACTTTATTTTAAAGTGACGATTTTTTGTATTTTCAGTCATGAAAATCCAAAACCTTTAGGTCATTACACAAAAGTGAAAAATAGTTGCTCATAATTTTGAGAAGAAAAGGATAACAGATATCATGATGCTTAAGAAATAGTGCATTTGCTCCGTTATATAGAACTGACCTAATACCCACATCCCCTACTCCTTGAAATTCGAGTACACGAATATCTGTTAAAAATTACAGATTATTCACACACCAATATCCAATGATTCAAAAATCAAGTAATATAAAAGGTATAATAAAGGAGAGAAGACAGATTTCTCTCTCCAAAAAAAAAGAAAAAGAAAAGGAGAAAAGATATAGAGATCAAATTTTAAAGCTAATTAACTCGAAAATCGTTCATGGATTGCCCTGTTTTAAAATCTGTTAATGACGCAATGAACGAAAAATTCAACTCAATAATAATCACAAGAAGAAGAAGAAGAAGAAGAATAATAATAATAATAATAATAATAATAAAAGAGGAAACATAAATATAAGATTTGAAGCCTGAAATAAGAAACCTAATGGAAAAAGAAATTTGTCAAGTTCTCATACCTCTTTTACCATTTTTGTGAAAGTGTTGGTCCCTAAATCAGAAAGAAAAGATGAAAAATCAAATAAGAAAATACGTTAACGATCCATTTCTAAATCAAAATGACAAAAAAAAATTTAGAGAACAAAATTGCAAATATAAAAGAAATTTCTTGGAATTGGTTGTGGATTGAAACCTGACGCAATGAAATTAGGGTTGAGGTTGTCAAATACATCTAGATTGTAATGGAAAAGTTGAAAGTAGAAATTACTTTGGTGATAAGATTTACTAACCAACTCACAAGGATTTGATTGTCGATTCAAACGCAGCGGGTGGAAAATGGAAATTGTGGTTGGTGCTGTTGAATTCCTGTGACTGCACCCAAAAAAAAAAAGAGGGCGGGCAAAGGGGGGAGAGGAGTAGAGAGAGAGAGAGAGAACGAAAGTGGAAATAAGGAAATAGGGCCCACTGGGAACGTGGGGGCATTTGCAGTTTTTTTTTTTAAATGACTTTGGCTTTTTTGTTTTTTCGTATTTTTTTGGCTTGTGATAATTTTCCCTCCAGAGGACTTTGGCTCCCGCTCAATGGATGCGGTTTTTTTAGGGGCTCATCATGACATTAATCTAAAAACGCTATCATCTCATGTTATAAAAGCCTATTATTGTTGTAGTGATAGTCCTATGCACTCAATTTATGGGTTATTACAAGAGAACTAAAACTAGAAAACTTTGAAAAAAAATTTCCAAAGAAACTTAAAAGCATAAAGTCTAAACAAAAATGAAATATAAAAAACATTTTATGACATTAATTTCAATAAGTGGGTGACCTGTGGTAGGTCACGGCTAACCTAGTTGTAGTGCTTTCAGAGGTAAAGTGTATTCCATGGTTTGGGATCGGCGTGCCATTGAATTCTTCTAACTCGTATGCTCTCAATCTAAGTCTCTTTGTGACTCGGTATGGTCCCTTTCAGTTTGGAATGGGTTTTCAATGCATATTTAGTTAGTGATGGGAGTCGCCTACTCTACTCTACTTGTTATGATGTTACATGTCATAGGACTCGTCTTGTGAAGGACCGGTCGGTCGTTGGCCTAAGTCACTCTCGTCTCCTTGATGTTGTTCTCTCCTACTATGGTTTAGATGTTCCAATTTGGCAGTTCTTCAGAGTCTTTCCACTTCTATCATCCCTCATGCTTGTCCTAGTGCTTTGGCAATTGTCCTAGGTTTCCAATTACTTTCATCAAGGAAACTTAACCTAGGCAAGAGGCCACTTTTAAGCACAAATAAGGCTATGGAATCATCGCATTTGGGTATCTCAACAAGCACGATGCTAAATCGCTCATCGGTTTGTTGGACGATGGTACATAGCATCTTTGAGGTAGCCTCTAGGTTGACATTGACTGAGTAATTTTCGATAAAGACCTTGGTCATCTCTTTGAATGAGCCTATCGATTTTATAGTCGATTGGCAAGACCATTTGAGAGCCAGACCCTTGAGGCTTTGAGGGAACAATTTGCACAAGATGGCGCCTCCTATCTCTCGTGGCATAGTAGTCCCGAGCATTACCTACAGATACTGACATATCTGCTCATGTGGGTCTGTCGTCCCATCGAATTTTGAGAAACTTGGGGTGTGGAAGTTGGCTAGAAGTACAGTTTGGCTACTGATTGAGTGAACGGTGACTATTTGACCTTTTTGAGTAAATCCTCATAAGTCATCGGGTGGCCGATGGTTCGTAGTAATCACCTCATATTGTCTTCGCACTACAATTAACCACATCTGTAATTATTTGTTGCCAATTGAATGTGTCTGACAAACGAGTCCAACTGGTGGCTGCGATAGCCCCGTGAAAAGTGAGACTATGGATGTCGGAGAAAAACTAGTCGACAGACTGGCTAGTAGGCTGGTGGCAGTCACGGTAGCAGGACTCATAATGTGAGTCATGGTGGCAAGAGAAGTCTTCATCGAGTAGAGCGACGGTAAAAGAAGTAGATACTTGTGTGAAACTAAAAGAAGTAAATAACAATATTTTAAAAATATTGAAAGGGAATATGTAACATATTTATGGTAAATACTTATTTGGGATGTCTCTGAATCTTTGATACCTTTCATCATTTCAATATCTTCACATGTAGAAAAGGTCTACTACTGTTGTGAAATTTGTAGTATTGAATTTCATTTTAGTCCAACTGTTTTTCATTTTCATACTATTTCAGTTATTGAGAGAAAAGGACTTCAAACAAGAGATTCCTCCAGTTAAGGTTATGGATGGTGAGATCATTACACATGAAAATATCACACTGACATTGACGAGAGCTGCTCACTGCCTTTCATATATGATTAAGCAAAACTTGAAAAGTAATAGGCCTTGGCCTAATTTAGCGAATGAATTAAGCAAATAAGCATTTGAGAACTACTTTTTGTTTTTTAACAATAGAAAAATAGAGCAGTAACCAAGTATGAGGTATTGAAAGAGCATCAAGTAAAAATTGAAATAAAACGAAATGAAAAGGTTTAGCATGCGTTTGAATTGTTGGTTCACACCTAATTTTTTCATGACAGTTTTTGTCTTTATTTCTGAAAAGTCAATAAAAAATATACCTAGTTTTTAAAAAGTTAACCAACTTGAATGTAAAACCTTCATCTCAAACCCGTACTGATCCAAACGAAGCCTTAGAAAGAGTAGTCCTTGAAAAATGAATAATCTCCTTCAGCAAGCTCTACTCACTTTGTTTTCTCAATTTTTGTTTTAATATATGTAAGGTTAAAATCAAGTATCTGTAAATAGACATGAAGAAAGTAATTCAAAATGAAAGAAAAAGGAGAACCATGTTTCACATACACAATGTTTTCTACAGCTTGGAAAATATTAGGTTATGGAGAGATATTTCATCCGACGGTAAATGAGCTGTATCTATAAGAAAGGGGCAAAGAGTGGCGGCTTTCCTAGCAATAGCCACTGGAGTGAGGCATGGATTCAAAGTAGACCGCAAAGCAGAAGGCTGTCACTAGACGCTAATGCAAATCAAAGTTTTTGAGAATGTTTAGTTCCATGTCCTCGAGTTCATGTTGCTTAACGACTTTATATGATCCAGTGTTTCTTATTGTCATAAAAAGTTGATTATCGGCATTTGGAACTCTAAATCTAGTGGGACATTGGAGTTTTTTAATTGGAAATGAGTGAACGTTTTAAAATGTGTGTTTAGTTGAAATGTAAACTGAAAATGAATCAGTATATTTACATAGTGTAAACATTTAAAATGTATTAGAAAAAATAATAATGTAGATCTTATTCCATTCCTATGTATTTTGACATAAAAATCATCTCACTCTAATTTTTGAAATAACAAAAATATAACCTTTTAAATTTTCTGAAATGAAAAAGAGAGAAAAGAGGTGTGAACTTTAAATTGAGTTAGAAAAACAAATGGCTTTTGAAAACATACCCTTTAATAAATGGCTTTTGACCAAACTCGAGTTTGAGTACTAAACACACCCTTAGTATACCTCTTTCAACTTGGACAAGGCGTCTATTTGAAGTACCTCTCATTATCTTGGTTTCTTTAATAAATTCAAACGCTTCATATTTTTACTTAATTTACTTGAACGAGCTAAGAGAAAGAAAACATTTTGTCTCCAAATAAAAGAAAAGAAAATAGACTGAAACCAGTAAAAAAAATTGGTTCTCTGATTTCTTTAAAATTTTGGTTTTAAGCATCTCCTTTGCTAGGAAGTTGTATTATAATGGCTGATTTACAACATAATGTTATTGAGCTTGGTGAACTGGGCTTGGTGATATTCAGTGATCTGCTCTTGCTTACTGGACATGCGTGTGTGTGTTATATGTAACTTGTCAAAGTTGAAAAAAAAAAAAAAAAAAAAAAAAAAGCCTGTCAGAGATGTTCAAGCCGGCCGTTTGCTCTTTCGCTCTTCACCTCTTGAGTTAATTAACAAAAGAAGTGTTTCAAGAAAATAATAATAATAAAAATACTAAAAAAACAAAACAAAAGGGTCATTGTTCGCATAAATATTGTCTCGTTTTGGCCCTTTAATGTCACGCAAATGCTTCTTTACAAGTTTATAATCACACACGCAATATGGCTTATAGCAAGCGTTATTATAGCCTAACGTTAAAAAGACCAAATCCGCCATATATTTGACACAGGTTTGCCGTAAAAAAAGTAAAGTACAATATTGGATCAGGTGTATACTTAGCCCAAGAAAAGGTCGCTGAGTTTGTGAAGTCCCTGTTTCGTGGTTCTTCCTGAATTTTTTTTTTTTTTTTAATGACAAAAGAGGACCGACTCTTTGTAGTAGCATCACCATAGTGGAGTGTAATTATGTCTTCGAGAAAATTGATTACAAAGAAACAATCAAAGAAAAACATTTTTATGAGAAATATTTAAAAGTAAAAGATTTATTTTAAATAAAGGACCACACAATCAAGCATGTATTTATTCTTTAATTATAAGATCTAGAAAAATTTGAACCAATTTTAGGGGGGGAAATATATATATATATATATATATATATAGTGCGATAATTGAAAATGACAAGGTCATATATATGATTAAATTTTTATTTTAAAAAATTTTGACCACAAATATATGAATAGGGACATATTTAAGAAAAATTGGCTTTGAAAAAAAAAACTAAATCATTAAAGTTGAAGTACTTTTAGCGGATGAAAAGAAAAAGAACTACATTTACAACTCACCAAAAGAAAACAAAATAGTACTTACGAAAAAAAAAAACAAAACAAAACAAAAAACAAAAGAAAACAAAATTAGAGTCGAATAACATTTGTTTTACAAAAACATTAACAAAAAAATTCAAATAAACCATTTAGGTCGACGTACTTTAAGCGGAAGAAAAAAAAAACTTCAATTATGTACAACTCACCAAAAGAAAACAAAATAAGAGTCGAGTAACATTTAATTTACAAAAAATTAATTTAAAAAAATCAAATAAACTACTTTGAAGTAATTGCAGGCTTCTCATTCCCTAGATAAATATGAAATATTTCAGGCCTTATATATATATATATATATATATATGTATGTATGTATGTATCTTCATAAATAAACTACATAGATAGATGTATATTTTGTTATCCACTTCCAGTTTTTCTTAAATTGTTGTTTCTGTTTCTGCCACTGATGGGCATGTTTAGCCATGCACATAGTGGTGTATATTGGTTTGACACATGTGCACTTCCCATTATGTTCCTTTCCAATTTTCGAACAATTTGCATTGTTGTGTATATAGCAACTTTAACGATTACTAATTATATGACACGCATTCATGTGCAGGGTTGGTTCAAGTAATTTTGCGACCTAAAGCAAAAACTTTGAGGTGACTTTTTCTATAATAGAAATATATTATTTGTAATGTAAAATTTCACTCATTAAATTTTGTCAAAAGTCACGTCAAAATGAAAATGTATGTAAAATAGTTAATATCCATGTCGAGTGAATTTTTTCACTTCCCACTCTCTCATTTTTTTATAATAAGAATTAGTTAAATATTTAAAACTTATCTAAAACATTAAAAGATGGAATTAAAGCTTATATGACATTTAGTTAGATCTCATTGTTTTTGTTTTTAAGATGTAAAGTATTAAAATAAATTTTTGTATTCAAACTTATGCAGTAAAATTTTTAGTACACAGTTCACCTTAAATAAATTTTATTAATGTAGAAGCTTTCAAGAAGCATATTCCGAGAGTTGTGAATTACTTATGGGTAGCAGAAGATGGACTCACTGTGCAAGTACGTAACCTAATTATAAATCCTATTGCATGAATTTTTTATTTAAATTTTATAAAATTCATTGTGAAATCTGTGCAGAGTTTTGGTAGTCAGTCATGGGACTGCAGTCTTGTCGTCCAACCAATTTCTCAGTCTCATTAATCTGATTTTTGAGAAAACATTTCATTTTTAGTTCATTATGAAGATTTACACCTTTTTTACAATAAATTAAAATTTTTTTATACTTTTATATCATTTCCTTTAGCAATTTCATTTAATCAACTTTAGCCCTCTTTGATAAACATATCTTAGATTCCTTTTTTTTTTTCTTTGTTTTCTTTTTTTATAATTTCTTTTTTTTTTTCTCCATTCTTTATGAAGGGTAATGTTATGTTTATAATTACTATTTTAGACGTTTATGTAAAAAAAAGGAAAAACAAATATATTTCAAATCAATACTTTCAATTTGGATATCTATGTATATAACCCAAAAATGTATGGGTGGTTACATATAGTATCAGAGCCTATATATATTCAATCGGAACTGTGACCAACATGGATATTAGGCCCTAAACAGAAGAGTGATTGTGACAATCATCTATCTCTATAAAAAAAAAATAAATAAAAAAAAAAAAGAGGTAAACTGTGCAGTCATTCATTACTTATAGTACTTCATAAGTAAAAAGATCACCTACTTATGGTACGAGGTATTTTTGGAGTAAGCTTAATAGTAAAACCGTACGGGTATAAGACCCAAAACGATCGATATAATATTAAAAGAAGGCATTGATCGTTATAATAATCTTGATTATTGATCATGGCGAGAAATAAATTTAATAATGATATTTAGTTGATTACAATTAAATATTAACAATTTGAGTTTCAAGTACATAGGTCGTATTAGTCTTATTAGTCCCATGCTAGCTCTATAATGTCTCTTGACAGAATCATCGAACATGCGACATTATTGTAAAACCGGGCACTGCTAATATTGGTGATCCGTTGAAAATCGCCTTCTATGATATGTAGGACACTTGGAGGCTAGTTTCCCTATAGCATTGTGTAGTTATTATTTATTTATCAAATTGGTAAAAATAATCGTTAACGACATGGAAAATAGTATTTATTATTTAGAATAAATAGCTACAAGCTTTTTTTTTTTTTCAAATTTAGTAAATGGCTGCCCAAGTGTGGACCGTTCTTTGGCCTCCCTCTTGGGTCTTTATTCTCTCCCTTTTAGAGTGTGTTTGATTGGAGGGAGAGATGAAGGGAGGGACAGAGGTAGAATGAGAGTCTCATTCCATCATTTGGTTGGAGGGAGAATGGAGGGAGAGGAGAGATGGAGCAGACCTATCATTTTGTATCCTTCTACTAGTGGATGGATACAAGCTCTCCCTTCATTTTTTAATTCAAAAGGACTGTTATATTTATATTTTGAATTAATAAACCATTTTGCAGTTCTCCTTCCATTTTTTAGTTTGAAAAAGACTGTTAATACTTATATTTTGAATTAGTAAAATATTTTACAAAAGAATAATATAGTAGTTAGATTTATAACTATTATCTATTATTTCAACTCTCTATCTCTTCTATCAAACAACATAAAGAATTTCCACAACCCTCTTCATCCTTTATATTCTCCATCCCTCTAATTTTCTCCATCCTTCCTCGTCTCTATCCTTCTAACCAAACATATAGAGAAAAGAAAACTTAGCCAACAACATTAGAAGGAATCTTGATGAGATTACCGCTTGTGTCGTTCATTGTAGAATAATATTTCTTTATTGATTATTTTATGTAACAAGTACGTGAGATCTACCTTATCTTGCTGCTCTGTTTTTCTTGGATGGAAGAATAGAGTCAGGTTGGGATTTCAATGAGATTACCTCTGACAATGGTAGATAGATAAGCACTATATATGGAAGAAGGGGAAGATCTAAAGGGAAAGATCTAAGGAGAGACAAGAAAAGGGAATATATAAAATAATATAAAAAATAATGGACAGAGAGAGAGAGAGGATCCCCCACGTGTTTTGTTAATTTGTTTTGACAAAGAGGCCTTGTTCTACAAAAATAAAATAAAATTCTAAACATCTCCGATAACAGGGGATAGAGTGAGTTTTGGCGTGATCTCCAATGCGTACATTTGAATTAGATAACCACCACCTAAGCTCCATGTCTTAGTTTTTTTTTTTTTTTTTTTTTTGTAAATTCTGATAGTGATCTCGTCATTTCTTATTTAAATACATCACGCAGACAGAGTGTTGATAAGAGATTTGAATCACCAATCTCTCGATTGATGAGATCTTTAAAGTTGTATCTTATTCCAACTCATCCATTATTGCATGAGCTATTCTCCATGTCTAGTTATTTACTTAAAATACATTATGTTCATAAATTTGAACTTTGATTCAAAGTCAAATCTTTATAAGAAACAAGTTTGATTCATAAATAGTGAATAAAATTTTTTAATTATAACTCAAATCCAAGAAAACGTACTCCGCTTTAATATTATTATATCATCTCTAGTATATGTATCCATGTTACTGTTATTGTAATGATAAATACCTTTATTTGATATGATATTATCAGTTTTGTACTTCATGTCCACGGTTTTACTCTAAAACTAACAAGTTATTAAGTCAAAAGCATTCAATAATTGAGTGCAAATCCAACTATAAGTGAACTTTTAGTATTTAAATAATTTTAAAATAAAATTATTGTAGTGGTTACACGACAAAGTGAATACATCAATTGATAAGACTCAGATGCTAAATATCACACTGCCTAGATCTTATGGTGAATTTACCATAAAGTTTAGTATACGAAAAATTGGAGAATAAAGATAGTACTCCTTAGAGCATCTATAATACAATTCTTGTGCCATTTATAAATTTTTATATTTAGATGAAAAAAATCTCACCAATGGATTGTTTATTTTGATGTCAAATTTTTCATATGATAAATTGTATAAATTTTTTTTTTCATAAGATATAGCCATCGCTAAATTTATTATTTGATTTTTATTAGTTATTGTCTTGATTTTTTCTTGTAAGTATTACAACATATTCATTTTTAATTTATCTAAATACTAAAACGATTCATTTTTACAAGCTCCAAAAATATAATAAGAACAACAAAAAGTAGAAATACCATAATGCAATAGAATTTTGCCTATTAATTTCAAAACTTTCAAATCTACATCTCACTTTTTCTTGATTAGGTTGTTATGAAATTCAAACTTTAAAACTCCATAATTTTCTAAGTTCAAGTCGAAAAAAGATGATTCTTATTCCTAAAAGTTCACAATGACGAGAAAAATGAAACAAAATCCATATTGTATATTCCTTTTCCAACAAATTTTAAATTTTTATACTATTTTCTATATCACTAGTTATAAAGCACATGTTTCACACATGCAGAATAAACAAACAAAGCAAAATGGAATAGACTAAAAAAATATACATTACGTGACTAATGATTGGACTGTCATGTAATAACCATGAAAGGAAAGACTAAAAAACACTACTGATAAAATATTGATTCTTTTATTATTAAGTATAGATAGTTCATTTTTAATTACACTTCAATCAATTCCGACCCATTCTTTCAAACGGCCATTAGTATAGTGTCTATATGTTGAAGATGGTCTTATAGATAGACCATGAAATAGACGTGCGAGTGGGTGCAAAGATAAAAGTTTTTCTTGTTTTCTTCAAACATTATTGTTCCTCGTGGTGGTTGGCCGTCGATAGATATTATTGTTTAAGTTAGTGGGCCTTCTGTGATCTCATAATGGTTTTAATGGCATTATTGGTTTCCAAAAAACTATGATGATCCTCCTTTACCGCATTTCCTTTTTCGGTTTTTTTTTCCTTTTTTTAATTATTATTATTATTTTTGTGTTTCTAACAAAGGAATAATTTTTGTTGAATTCCAACTTTCCTGTAATATCTATACAAAACGTATCAATCATTAGTAACACAGCCATCATTAATACTTTCCATCAATAAAATCTAATGAAATTGAACAAGGAGGACATACATCGAGACTTGATAATGAGAAAATTGATTGAAATCCTCGACATTTTTATAATCAAGTATGTACAAAACTCTTTTAAAGAAAAATCTACAATCGATAAAATATTTCAATCGATCGCAAGATAATCACTCATTATATAGAATTTGCAATAATCTTCACCTAGACAGATACTGTTAGAGAACAGTTGAGCGGAACACATACAAAAATAAAAGCAAGAGGTAGGGAAACTTACCTCCTTTATACAAAACGAAAACAAAAATACAAAAACAAAACACGAATATAAAATAGCATTGTCGTAAAATTCTCATCCCATGTGGAAACAACCACTCCGTTGCATACCACAATTAAGAGGAAATCCATTGGGCTTGATTGGAAGTAAAAGATCACCGCACCAATTATCAAATCACCAAATCATCGCCGGAGTTGTGTCAAATATAAATATATTGTCATGACATAATAAGTTGGTTACGTTCAAATATAATTAAACGACTAATGAAATTTTTACAAAGCTTGTTTATATCTGACAATTGATTTGAAAATTTTATTAATTTTCAAATCAGTTAAAAGCACATAAATATTGTCTAAACACCTCTACTAGTGTGAGCGGGTAGAATATATCATAAATAAATCTGGACCATTATTTAACAATTTAACAATCTCGACCTTACACATCTATCGGTAAAGAATTCAAATCCTACATGTTTCCTAATCCTATGCGTCAATTTTGATGATGTATAGTCTGCGCCAAATTCGGTTGTGCTTTTCTCCTTCTGCTATGCTTTCGGTATCTACTTTTTAATTTTTCTTTTGTATTATCACAATTCGGGTCCATCATTTTGCAGCAATTTTCAATTCTAGTTTAGTCATTATACGAATATTTTGGTAATTATCGTGTAACATAACTTACACACTAGTCCGGTCAGCCGGTTAAGCATAGAATGGAACATGACTTCCACTGCTATGCTTTACCATGTAGTTTTTAGTTGCATTAAAGCTATGCAACATTCCAAAACATAAAATATATAGCCCAACATTATGAGATCATGATTACTACCTAAATCGAAAAACACATGCATATCATAACTATTGTCAGGGACGAAGCTACCTATGGTCGAGTACCTAAATCGAAAAACACATGCATATCATAACTATTGTAGGACGAAGCTACCTATGGTCAAGTGGGAACTTGCATCCTTAGTGAACTTTTCCATATAACAATTTTTATCTTTATAAACTTTACATTTTTCTCACTCTGCCTCTACTAAAAAATGATTATCTTAGATTAGCTCTACCGTTAATATTATATAAATATAGAATATCAGATCACATGGCTTTTTTCTCAAAAATGAAGAATTGAATATAGTCATCTGACCACTAAAAGAATACAAGATGTGAGAACCTACGGCTAAAAGAAGATCTTAAATTAAGTAATCGGAAAATAATAACTGATAGTAAATAGAAATTTAACGCTAGAGCAATTTTCATAAGTAACAATGCAACAATCAAAAGCGAATGCTATCGAATACAAACATAAGCAACATAATTTATAGAGGTTTGCAGGAATTTGAGCTAATTTATCTGGAGCTTTCAAATAGGTGTCAAATCGGGTTACAAGATGATTTAGGCACAATAAGTTGCAATTGTGGTAAAATTAACAATTATCGCCCATCTTCTCAGAAAGAAATGGTAATTTTTGGGAACACTTTACACTACAATCATTGCTACGATGTTCGATCATGACTATTTCCAGACCCAGATTTTAAGGGAGAGAAGTCTAACTCCAATTGTCTCTCACGGACATTCGTTCTGTTTGTGTTCAAATTAGCCATTCTAATTTGCCAGCATGCCTTATTATACCAGCTGCAAATTAAAGAGTATTATCAGAGTCTCGATTATGTAAGTCGACTTAATCACCGAGCTAGCTTCACAAACCTATAGAGTAATCAATGAAATATTCTTGGATGCATTTATGGTATTCTAATATCGGGTGTCGTGCTAAATAGTAGTCTTTGAACATCTAGAAGCATGTATTCATTTGATAATGATATTTTACTGTCAAATATGAATTGACATAAATATTTATTATATGCTATAATAAGTCTTATGAAATGATTATTTCTTTTAAGTATTAATTAAGTAATTAAGTTTCCTGTGGAAAAATATAATTTCATTATTAAAATCAGTATATATTAATTAAAGGATAATATAAGTTCCTTAACCACAAAAGTATTGTCTGTACTGATCAGAGAAAATTATATCGAGTAATAAAAAGTTGGCATGTGCACCCTTCCTACTTGCTAGAGGGGGTGTGCACCATTGACTCTGCATTGGGAGTGGGCGTAGATGATAACTTAAAAAAAAAAAAAAAAAAAAAAAAAAAAAAGATTGTAATTTTCCTTTTCTGCACATGAGTGAGGATTGAGGAAGAGAAAAAGTGGCAGAAGAGAGTAAAGAAGAGAGGGAGTGGGATTTGAATATTTTAAATTAAAATTTAGAGTGGGTGGAAGAGGCATAGAGGGAATTAGGAGAGAGTTTTTTTGGATAAGAAAACAATAGAATACTCGAAATTATAGAAAAAAGAGGAAAGGGTTCAAAAATTTTTTAGTACGAAAGGAGTGAAAAATAGTTCACCTTTTTTTTTCCTCGAAAATTTTCAGTCGTTTCATGAAAAATCGTCATCTTTTCCTAATATTATAAAATAATTTTGCAAACCATTATCAAATTCACGCATTCCATGACACTATTCTTGTTAACATGTCGGTGACATGTTTTTACGCTGGGATTAGATCATGGTTTTTTTAAAAAACCATATATTAAATTTGATTGTTTAATATAGAATTTGTAGTAAAAATAGGAGAAGCAGCTTAAGGAAGGAACCAAGCTACTGTAACTCTTCGCAGACTAGCCTGAGAGAAGTTAATACTGGATGTGACATAAAGTTGTCCAAGAACGATTGCTCTTCAAATTTCTTAATTGCTCTTCACTGCATTTTGCCTTTTGCCTTTTGCCTTTTGTTTGTCCTCGATGTCTAACCTCTAAAAACTATGGGAATTTGACGTACAAGTTTAATTTAAATTAAATTATATTTTTTTATTTTTTTAAAATTTTTTTTATTTTTTTTAAA
>CM046374.1:16421420-16448443 GCA_025413025.1 Ficus hispida
TACAAGCTTTGATCAACTACTAGGTTACTAATTGTAACCCTAGAGATTGTGGTTAATTATCTTGACCATTAGGTTACTTGAGGTAACCTTGGGTATAAACCCATATGATTAGTATTAAATTACTATTCTTATTATCGAGCCTAAGCCTTAGTAACTCGGTTATCCTTCCCGGTTACCACTCGTCATCTTTTGTTTTTACACTTTAGCTTTTAAATCCAATTTGGAAAATTGGCTAGAAAATCTTTTTTTTACTTCAAAATTCGAGGTTTTCAAAGTAAAACTTTATAAAACTCATTTAAGGCTGAAAACTGCTTTTGAAATAGTTTTCATAGTCAAAACAGGAAATGTTGATGTAAAAATACAGTTTTTCTGTATGTTTGTAGAAAATCCTGTACAGGAATTTATTGTTCTCTGCACAGTTTTTATAGTTCAGTGTTTATTAAAAATCCAAATGGAATTTGAAAAACTTGTCTTCACGAAAGTTCTTGCTCTTGCGAAATTCTAAAACTTTCATGTTTTAAGAAAAACCCAGTTCTGCTTGGATTCGTACCAGTTTTAATTTGAAACCCACTGGTCGTGTAAACTAGGTCTGGCAGTTTAGTCTCGGATTTTCGTAAAAACGGAGGCCATTGGAGCCTCATTTTGCAAATCCATCCGCGCTGCCCTCTAGGAAAAACTGTTCCGAGCAACTTTTGTGTTTTAAGTTTTGCCTAATTCGGCCTCTAAAGGCCTCAAAATCGGCTTCCGTAAAACTGGTCAGGATCCACCCGAGCCTGGCAGTTTTTCGGTTTAGGATTCGTTTTACGTCCTAGACGTGGAATCTAGCTCAACCAGCCACCGCGGGAGCCTAATATCAATCATGCAGTGGTTTCTAACGTTCAATATTCAACATGCAAGCCAATTTGAACAACATTCATAACCATGCAAAATCCTAAGCATTCAATCAAACACAAAGCATGCATATAAAACCACCAACCATAAATCCTAATTAACCAAGCACATAACCTAAATTTCTTAACTAAGGCAGGGAATTAAAGTGAGCTTATGCTCTTACAAACTTTGCTTGAAATACATTTAAATTTCTCAATTGAAATTTAAATGAAAAGTGTTGGGTTTGAGGGATTTACCTAGCTTCCACCCAAGGGTTTGGCTTGCTAGATTTGGTTCTCCCTTGGTCCCTCCTTGCTGCCACTAGGTCCGGCCCTTTGGCTTGCTTGCTCCAAACTTTTCAGCCACTCTAGCACCAAGATCCGTCACCACAACCTCAAAAATCCGGCCTCCACTTGGTTAGCTCCTCCCTTTTTCCTTTCCCTCTACAGCCGGCCTCTTGGCCAAAAGATTGTCCAAAAATTTTCCAACTCTTCTTGCTTGCTCTCCACACAAAATCCGACCACCTAAGCTCTAATCACTCTTGGTTTTGGCAAAATTTCCTTTCTCTCCTTCCTTCTCACTCTCGGTTTTTGGTGAAGAAAATTGCAAGGGTTTGGTTGCTTTTCTCTAATTTTTTGAATTATGGGTCACCTATTTATAGAGGTGAGCAAAGTTTCAAAAATTGGATTTGACCCCAAGAAAACAAGAAATCACTCAAAGGGGAGGTTAGGTGTCATGGTGTGATTGTTCCACCATTTATGATTCATAAATCAAAAATAGGATGATTTCATTAATCAAAAGGTGGTGATATCACACTAAGCTTTGTTTGGCTTTTCCTTAATGTATCCACTTAATTCTAGCACAAATATTTCAAATACTGCTTTCACTAGTACACAGTACAATTTAGTACTGTTATTTTAAACTCAGTCTAAAATTCATCTGTGTAGAAATGGACTGTATAAATTTTCTTATACAATCAAACTTCTTGCCAAAGATAACCTAACTAATGTGCTTGATTTTCTATGGTGGTTTTTGAATCTTAAACATACCATTTATCCGTAAAAATGGTTTTTACACGGTACAATTTTTATACTGAAAATATTTAACCGTACCGCCTCATTTTCGATTTTTCGGGTCAACCATTGACTTTCTTGTCAATCATTGACTCTCTTGTCAAAATTGACTATCATGAATTCATGAAATTTCGTCATACCTTTTTACTTAAAAGGCCTATCATGAAGTCTCGTAATTAATTTACCGGAGAACTCAATCATATACTGATAAAATCATGAATTTGTATTAATATTCATAATTTTCATAAAATTGCACATAAACACATAATACGAACTATAAATTTCTTATTTACAAGAAAATTGTGAGTCGTGAAAATTTCGATTATTACAATCATGCTTACTTTTCATGATCTCATACTTAATCTTGCTCTTACTTAAGAATTGTGAACATACCTCGTGATGTCACATATGTATAAGTCATAATTGTATCTCAACATTATACCTTACATCATAACCATATCATAAACATAACATCATCATACCATATCCTAGCATTAAACAATTCTAACATTCATCACATCAAACATACTTTGCAAGTATCACAACAAAAGCCTATACTGTAAGCGGAGTTGTACTTACTTTGTACACTATGTCCAAAGATGTGCTGATCTAAGTCAGGATACCACAGTAGGTTATCTCCTGCTATTCCAAAGGACATAGGGTAAGGATTCTATACTTATAAAATGTTGGTAACCTAACCAACATTCATACTTAATCACAGTTATATGTCCCCCTAAACAATGCTGGATACTTTCTCAGTATCACAGATAACCCTAGGTTTAAGGTGTATTATTACCTTGGGCCTAAGCCTTTTTAAAACATATCCCATTAGGTTACTCTTAAGCAACCCTGGTTTTTAGGCCCGATCCAACATACTTAATATTTTGTTGGGTTACATTGGATAACCCTTGGGCTTCGGGCCCAATCCAATAACTCGGTATCCTTCCCAGTTATTGTTCACTAAAACTTGGTTTAAAAACTTCTTTTTCTTTGCTTTGGAAAAACTTAGGGTTTTCTTCAAAAATCCTTGTAATCTTATGAGTGGGTCTTTGTAAAAACTATTAAAAATAGAAACTGCCTTTGGAACAGCTTCTTACTGTTAATCTGTCAGTGTATGTGTAGGAATGTCCTTTTCCTGCACTGTTTAGAAAATCCTATTCAGGAATTTCCTATTTAATATACAGTTTTTGAAATCCAGTTTTATTTAAAAATCGAGGTTGAATCTGAAAAAGTTTTCTTCATGAAAGTTTTAGATCTTGAAAAAACCTAAAACGTTAATGTTTTACTCGAGACCCAGATCGGTCTCTAACCCACTCATTTACCCTGTTGAACTCACCTGGCCGTGCATGGAGTCTGGGCACAGTTAGGCTCGGATTTTCATAAAAACGAAGGCCGTTGGAGCCTTATTTTTGAAAACTGTCTGTGTTGCCCTACAGGAAAAACCATTTTCTACAACTTTCACTGGCTTTCCAGAAAACTGGCCAGCTTGTACCCGAATTGGTAGTTTTCTTATTTTAAGTGGTTTTACGTCCTAATCGCGTAATCTAACTCAACCAGCCACCGCGGGAGCCTAGGATCAACATGCAGCACTTTTCTAATGTCCTAATTTCACATGCATGTAACCCGATCATGCCCATGCAAGCCAAAAATGAAAATGCACCACTTAGTGCTTGCATGGTTCTAGTTTCAAACCATTCCATCCATGTCTCATTCTAGCAACCTAACATACCATTTTAAATTTTGTTTGACAGATTTGGGGGACACACAACTCATCAAACATCTAGTATGCAACCCTATTGATCAAACAAACATAAGCATATAACAAATTGAAACTCATAAATCAAAACCACCCTTAATCTAATCAAGCACAAAAACCTAAAATCTAATCTAGGGCTTGGAAATTAAATTGAGCTTATGCTCTTACAAATTCAACTTGAAATACATATAAATTTCAAATTGAAACTTAATTGAAGAGTTTAGGGCTATGGGAGATTTACCTTGATTAACCCTAAGAGTTGTTAGGGTTTGGGTCCAAAATTTTCTCCCCCCCCTTGGTTCCTACTAGCAACCAACCTTCTCCCTCAAGGCTACTAAAAATTTTCTGTCACTTGGTGGTTGCTCCAACAACTTCCGGCCACCCTCCACACCTATCCCTCTTCACTTTTCTCTTCCTTTTCTTCCTTTCCCACAACCGGCCACTTTGGCCAAAATGGGTTCCAAAATTTTTTTAACTTTTTTCCTTGTTTCCTAGATGAAATCCGAACACTCCCTTAGGATCTCTCTCTTGAATTCTTGTTTTGCTCTTCTCTTTCTTTCCTTCCTTAGGTTCGGTTTTTGGAGAATAAAAATGGGCAAAGTTTGGCTATATTTCCCAAATTTTGTGAGCAAAATGACCACCACCACTTACCTATTTATAGGTGTGGGAAGACTTTCCAAAATTGCTCTTTAGTCCTTGAAGAAGCAAAAATTTGCACAAGGAGGTGCATAGGTGGCCGGCCAAGCTTGGTCTAGAACATTCCATAATTATTTCCAATTTTTGTTTAATTGATTATGATGTCATAATTTGAGGATTAGGTGATGTCATCCTCATTAAGGCTTGTTTGGCTCTTTTCTTCAATATGCAGTCCATTTTTAAGCTAACACAGATATTTCCAATACTGTGCTCTCTAATACACAGTATTGTTATACTATACTACAGTCCAAAACTTATTTGTGTAAAAATGGACTGTATAAAATTTTTCTTATTTCTTTAAGCCCTTTAGTCCTTAATTCCTAACTTGGTGTGCTTGATTTTTTTATGGTGGTTTTAAATCTAATTCATACTATCTGATCTGTAAAAATGGTTTTCTGCAGTATTCTTCTCATACTGCTTAACATTTTTCAGTATCGTCATATATTTGACATTTCTAGTCAACCTTTGACTTTTCTGGTCAACTTTGACTTTTCTTGGTCAAGCTTTGACCAACATAAAATCATAAAATTTTTCTACCTTTTTACTTAAAAAGGTTACGTGCTTGGCTAAGCAATCATTTTTGAGTCTCATGGAATCATAAGAACTCACAAAACTCACTAAAAACCCTAAATCGGGTTCTTTCATAAAAACCTTCATGGTACAATTCAAATTGCTATACAAGAAATCGTAACGTTGAAAAATTCTAGTTATTACTTGGAATACGTGAATTTGATAATAGTTTGCAAAATCATTTTATAATATTAGGAAAAGATGACGATTTTTCATGAAACGACTAAAAATTTTCGAGAAAAAAAAGGGTGAACTATTTTTCACTCCTTTCGTACTAAAAAAATTTTGAACCCTTATTTCTTCCTTTTTTCTATAATTTCGAGTATTCTATTGTTTTCTTATCCAAAAAAACTCTAGCTCCTAAATTCCCTCTATGCCTCTTCCATCCCACTCTAAATTTTAAATTTAAAATATTCAAATACCCACTCTCTCTCCTCTTTACTCTCTTTCTGCCACTTTTTCTCTACCTCTCAATCCTCACTCATGTGCAGAAAAGGAAAATTACAATCCTTTTTTTTTTTTTTTTTTTTTAAGTTATCATCTACGCTACGCCCACTTGCAATGCAGAGTCCATAGTGCACACCCCCTCTAGCAAGTAGGAAGGGCCCATATGCCAACTTTTTATTACTCGATACAATTTTCTCTGATCAGTACAGAGCCACATTTTTGTGGTTAAGGAAATTACTTAATTAATACTTAAAACAAATAATCATTTCATAAGACTTATTATAGCATATAATAAATATTTATGTCAATTCATACTTGACAGTAAAATATCATCATCAAATGAATACATGCTATCTAGTGTTCCAAAGACTACTATTTAGCACGACACCCGACATTAGAATACCATAAATATTAATGCATCCAAGGATATTTGATTGATTATTCTAGAGGTTTGTGAAGCTGGCTCGGTGATTAAATCGACTTACATAATCGGGTCTCTGATAATACTCTTTAATTTACAGCTGGTATAATAAGGCATGCTGGCTAATTAGAATGGCTAATTTGAACACAGATAGACCGAATGTCTGTGAGAGACTATTAGAGTTAGACTTCGTCTCCCTTAAAATCCGCATCTGGAAATAGTCATGATCGAACATCGTAGCAATGATTGTAGTTTACGTTGGAAAGATTTAACATTTTCCAATGCAGGAGTTCGATTTCCGTGGACTTTTGGTGGAATGTAGAGTGTTCCCAAAAATTACCACTTCTTTCTGAGAAGAGGGGCGACAACTGTTAATTTTACCACAATTGGAACTTACCGTGCCTAAATCATCTTGTAACCCGATTCTGACACCTATTTGAAAGCTCCAGAGAAAGTAGCTCAAATTCCTGCAAACCTCTATAAATTCTGTTGCTTATGTTTGGTATTCCATAGCATTTGCTTGTGATTGTTGCATGGTTACTAATGAAAATTGCTCTAGCATTAAATTTCTATTTACAATCAGTTATTATTTTCCGATTACTTAACTTGAGATCTATTTTTAGCCGTAGGTTCCCACGTCTTGTATTATTTTAGTGGTTAGATGACTATATCTAATTCTTCATTTTTGAGAGAAAAGCCATGTGATCTGATGTTCTATATTAATTAACATAACATTAATGGCGGAGCCAAACTAATTTTTTTACTTGTGGCATACACTAAAAGACAAGGCTTTTATGAGAGTCTATATAAGATAATAAATTTTTAATAGGGACAGAGTGAGAAAAATATAAAGTTAATAAAATATAAAATTGTTAAATGGAAAAGTTCACTAAGGATGCAAGCCCCCACCCAATCATAGGTGGCTTTGTCCCTGCCAACAGTTACGATGTGCATGTGTTTTTCGATTTAGGTGGTAATCATGCTCTCATAATGTTGGGCTATATATTTTATGTTTTGGAATGTTGCATAGCTTTAATACGACTAAAAACTACATGGTAAAGCATAGCAGTGGAAGTCATGTTCCATTCTATGCTTAACCGGTTGACCGGACTAGTGTGTAAGTTATGTTACACGGTAATTACCAAAATATTCGTAATAATGACCAAACTGGAATTGAAAATTGCTGCAAAATGATGTACCCGAATTGTGATAATACAAAAGAAAAATTAAAAAGTAGATACCGAAAGCATAGCAGAAGGAGAAAAGCACAACCGAATTTGGCGCAGACTACATCATCAAAATTGCCACATAGGATTAGGAAACATGTAGGATTCGAATTCTTTACCGATGGATGTGTACGGTCGAGATTGTTAAATTTTTAAATAATGGTCCAGATTTATTTATGATAACTAATTATTCTACCCGCTCACACTATAAGTAGAGGTGCTTAGACAATATTAATTTATGTGCTTTTAACTGATTTGAAAATTAATAAAATTTTCAAATCAATTGTTAGATATAAACAAGCTTTGTAAAAATTTCATTAGTCATTTAATTAGATTTGAACGTAACTAACTTATTATGTCATGCCAATATATTTATATTTGACACAACTCCGACGATGATTTAGTGATTTGATAGTTGGTGCGATGATCTCTTACTTCCAATCAAGCCCAATGAATTTCCTCTTAATTACAGCATGCAACGGAGTGGTTGTTTCCACATGGGGTGAGAATTTTGCGATAATGCTATTTTGTATTCGTGTTTTGTTTTTGTATTTTTGTTTTCGTTTTGTATAAATGCGGTAAGTTCCCCCATCTCTTGCTTTTATTTTTGTGTGTATTCAGCCTTAAATGAGTTTTATAAAGTTTTACTTTGAAAACCTCGAATTTTGAAGTAAAACAAAAGATTTTCTAGCCAATTTTCCAAATTGGATTTAAAAGCTAAAGTGTAAAAACAAAAGATGACGAGTGGTAACCGGGAAGGATAACCGAGTTACTAAGGCTTAGGCTCGATAATAAGAATAGTAATTTAATACTAATCATATGGGTTTAATACCCAAGGTTACCTCAAGTAACCTAATGGGTCAAGATAATTAACCACAATCTCTAGGGTTACAATTAGTAACCTAGTAGTTGATCAAAGCTTGTAAAAGGACATATAATTAGAATATTGAACAGGTTACCAATATTTTATAGGATCCTTATCCTATGTTCTTTTTAATAGCAGGAGGTAACCTGCAGTTGCAATCTGAGTTAAGGCAACGAAACCCCAGACATAGTATCTCAGGCAAGTATCGAACCTCACCTACAGTATGAAAATAGTAAATACTATTTTCATATATGCTATGTTAAAATGTACATGCTATGTTGTATGATGTTAAATGATGTTATGTGATGATATGCTATAACATGTTACATATTATGCCATGTTTTCTAAAATGTCATGGTTTTAAAAATGTCATGTTTTCAAGAATGCCATGATATGGCAAATGTTAAAGTTTGAATATGACATAGTGACATCATGAAGCATGTTCACTAATGTTAAATCCTATGGTAAGATAATCAAGGAAGGTGTCGTACCAACCTCCCGTGATCGAGGAGGATACATGTTTAAAACCAGTTGTGACATTTACCTCTCGTTGATGCGTGAGGGTCACGTTTTAATTCCCAGAACTGTTAGGGCCTTGCAAACCCTAGCTTTGTCTGGAGGCTGCGCGCTTTCGGTACGTACACTATGGGCCCACATGTTGAGACAAGATAAGTTAAAGATTGAGTCTAAAATGAAGCATAAGACTTTCAATCAATCATAAATGGCTCATGCATAAGTTACATGATGATTGACATGTTTTAAAGATGATTAAATTATTTTTGTGAGATTATGTTTGTACTTGCTGGGCGAAAGCTCACTCTTATATTTCATACTGTAGGTAAAAAGCCTGCAGCTTAAATGGTGGGCTATGCGGACGATGCGGCGGGTGAAGGGCGGTGTGGGATACCACTACGCAAAATTTTCCGCAACCGCTTTTGAATCTCAAAAGTAAATTATGTTATGCAATATGTATGAAGTTTAAAGACTTAAGAAGATATCTTCAGTATAGTATGTATACATGATAAGTTTTTCTCTACAAGATAACTTATGTAAATATGTTTTAAAAAAAAAAAAATTATTCTCAAATTTTCAAGTAAGATAAGTACAAGTAAGTATGGTGTCGACCCGGCTTGGGAAGTCGTGGCGTCACAGTTTGGTATCAGAGCGGTATCCTGCCAGCCTACTTCACTTCGTCTCACATCGCTTCTGCAACGGCCCAAGTAAGTTATATTATTTTCTTACGATTAGGATTAGTTAAGATTTTATGTGCGTATTAAGTATTTTCTTCAACGGCCATGCTGAAGGATGTTGGATACAGGGATGACGTTGGGTGGTGTCTTAGCTTGGTGGTGGCAACTAGGTGACGTACGGAAATGATGGGAAAGTTTTATATCTTCCCCAAATGTTATGGTTAGGTACTCCTGTTGTGAAGGAGATAGAACGAGAACATGAATTCAGATATATTCATGTTATGCTTTTATATGGAATGAAGATTATGGTTCTATATAAAAGGCATGATTTTAAGAAGCTGAATTTATTTCCTTATTTCCGTACAGAACCATGCCACCAAAGCGTAGAAGAGTACCGACCCAAGACTTTGACCTTGCGGCTCAGCTGAATGAGCTAAGACAGATGATGTTAGCCCAACAGCAAGAGATAGGGGGGCTTAGAGCTCAGATAGCTCAACAGAATCAGGGACCTCCTGATGCCAGGGTACCACCAGCACCTATGAATCAGCCTGCTGCACCGGAAATTCCTGATGATGTCCCGGTGATCCCAGAGAACCCCATAGCCCCTGAAGTACCTGTTGCGCCTGCAGCTGTGCCACCAGCACCTCTGGTTCGAACTCCAGAAGAACTTTATGACAGATTTCGGCGCATGAAGGCACCGGAATTCGAGGGGTCTACGAACCCAATCGAGGCTGACAACTGGTTGATTGACCTCCAGGTCGCCCTAAATTTCCTCAGACTTAACGATCAGGAGAAAGTCCTTTGTGCATCATATATGTTACGAAAAGATGCTCGCCTCTGGTGGGAAACAGTTCAGATCCAGCGAGATGTGACTCAGATGATTTGGGAGGACTTTGTGGAGGAATTTAAGGAAAAGTACTTCAATACTGAGGTCATGGAGGCTCAACAAGACGAGTTCGACAAGTTCCGCCAAGGAAATCTGTCGGTAGCTGAAGCTGTCAAAAAGTTTGAGCAGCTAGCACGTCTCTGCCCTCACCTCATCAGTTCCGAAAGGGACAAAGTAAGAAGAATGATGAGGATGTTCCACTCAGATTTAGCAGTGGTAATCAGCAGTGGCCCCCATCCACCACTCACTGTTGCCGAATGTGTCAGCAGGGCAATTCGAGCTGAATATTGGGTGGGTCAGAACAAGGAGCAAAGGGCTAAATTTTTCCAGGAGAAGAGGGAAGAAAAAGCCCAGGCCAAACAGAACCAGACCAAGCAGGGCCAAACTCCGCAACAGAAAGGTCAAGGAGGACCTTCGGGCCAGAACAACAACAACAACAGGCAGTACGGCAACAACCAGCAGAAGAGGAAGTGGAATGCAGGAGGTCAGGGGAATCAACAGAATTTTCCCCAAAAGAGAAATACTCCTGATAACAACAATAATCCCACTTGTCAGAAATGTGGGAGAAAGCACCCGGGAGAGTGCCGTGTTGGAAGCGGTCGCTGTTTTCTTTGTGGCAAGGAAGGCCACTATGCTAGAAGCTGCAATCTTAACCCCCAGAGTCCGCAGAACCAACAGAGAGGACAGGGACCTCAACTTCATGCGGCACAGATGAAGCTCGAGGGACCCGAAATCTCCCAAGGCAGGTTGGAAGCTCCGGAACCTCAGGGACGCATTTACGCCTACACAAAGGAGGATGCTCAAGCTGGACCTTCCACAGTGGTGACAGGTCAGCTTCCTTTTGCTCAACAAGATGCTTATGTGTTAATTGATTCTGGAGCTACGCATTCATTCACATCGCCTAGGTTCGCTAAGAAACTAGGTAGAGCAAGTGATAGGATCGGAAAAACATTTAGGACTGCATTGCCCTCCGGGGAGATTCTGTTGTCTGATTATTGGATACGTCATGTTCCAATAATTATATGTGGTAGGGAAATGTATGTCAACCTGATCATCATAGACCTATATGACTACGACGTCATCTTGGGAATGGATTTCTTGGGGAAGTACAACGCAGTTATCGACTGTCCACGGCGTACTGTTACGTTCAAGCCAATTGGAGGCGAGGAGTTTATTTTCAGAGGATCGACTCCAAAACAACCGAAAATGTTCATTTCTGCACTGAAGGCTAGGAAATTGTTGGCAGAAGGATGTATGGGACTTCTAGCCAACATAGTGGATAAGACGCTTGAAACCGAGAACAGACCGGAGGAAGTACCGATAGTCAGAGAATTTATAGAGGTTTTTCCTGAAGAGTTGCCAGGACTACCACCAGAACGAGAGATTTCCTTTGAGATTGAGTTACTTCCTGGATCAGCACCAGTATCCAAGGCTCCGTATAGGATGTTTCCTGCCGAACTTAAGGAACTGCAGATTCAGTTACAAGAGCTTCTGGATCGAGGATTCATTCGTCAGAGCTACTCGCCATGGGGAGCTCCAGTTCTGTTTGTTAAAAAGAAGGACGGCACTCTTAGGATGTGCATTGACTATCGGGAATTGAACAAGATAACTATCAAGAACAAGTATCCCTTGCCTCGGATCGACGATCTGTTTGATCAGCTGAGAGGAGCTTCAATTTTCTCGAAGATTGACCTGCGATCCGGATATCACCAGCTTCGAATTAGGGAAGGAGACGTTCCCAAGACAGCTTTTCGAACACGATATGGACATTACGAGTTCCTCGTTATGCCATTCGGACTGACAAATGCTCCAGCAGCCTTTATGGACCTGATGAATCGAGTATTCAAGGATTACTTGGATAAATTTGTTATCGTCTTTATAGATGATATCTTGATTTATTCAAGATCAAAGGAGGAGCATGAGGAGCATTTAAGGATCGCTTTACGAATTTTAAAGCAAAACCAGCTCTACGCTAAATTCACAAAGTGTGAATTTTGGTTGAAAAAGGTCCATTTCTTAGGACATGTGTAAGAACTAGAATTTTACAACGTCACAATTTCTTGTATAGAAATTTAAACTGTACCATGAAGGTATTTATGAAAAGCCCGGTTTAGGGTTTTTATTCAGAATTATGAGTTTTTATGTTTGTAAAAGACTCAAAAATGATTGCTTAGTTAAGCATACGACCTTTTGAGGAAAAAGGTATGAAAACGCCATGATTTTTACGAAAGTCAACGTTTGACCCGAAAGTCAAAGTTGACCAAATAAGTTCATGTTGCCAGGATAAGCAACATTTGACCTAAGAAAGCCAAAAAATTTGCTAGAAAGATCAATTCTTTGACGATATCAAAGAATGGTAAGCAGTATAGGAAGTATACTGCGGAAAACCCATTTTTTCAGATAAAATGGTTTGAGTTAGATTCAAAACCACCATAGAAAAATCAAGCACACTAAATAGGAAATTAAAAGCCAAAAGGCTAGAAACGAAAAGACAATTCTTCGTATGGCCTATTATTAGACAGATAAATTTTGGACTGTATTTTATTAATTGGTACTGTGAATCAAAGACCACAGTACCAACCATATCTGTTTGGTATTAAAGTATACTGTTTAATCAAGAATGAGGCCAAACAAGGGTTTAATGATGTCACATAGCTTTTTAATTATGACATCATTAATTTGATTTAATGAAAATTTTGGAAAGAATTAGTTGGTTCTAGACTTGGAATGGCCGGCCACCTCACCCCCTTTTTGTGCAAATTGGCTAACTTTGAAGGACTATTTTGCAATTTTGAAAAGTTCAAATTTGCCTATAAATAGGAGTGCATTCTATTCACAAAAATGTGAAAATTTAGGCAAACTTTGGCCAAATTTCAGCACAAAATCCGACCATATTAGGAGCTGCCAAAGAGAAAGAAAAAGTTTGGGGAACCAAGAATTTAGTCCTAGGAGGGTTCGGTTTGCACGAGGAATCAAGCTAGAAAGCTGAAAAAAATTTTTGGAGCCAAACTAGCCATAGTGGCCGGTTGTGTGGCTGCTGCAGGGGGGGGCGAAATTTTGAGGTGGAAAACTAGTGAGGAAGTGGCTGATTGCTGTGAAACTTGGCTGGAAACTTGGTTGGTGCATGCACTAGGAGGCTGGAAAATTTCAAGCTCATTAGGTGGAGCTAGTGCCGGCTGCACCAAGGAGAAAGGAAGGGAGAAAGATCGAGCCAACCAAACCCATTTCCACTCGGATTAAGGTAAAATTCGTTTGGCACTTAAATCTCTCAATTCAAGTTCTAAATTGGAGATTTAAATGTATTACAAGCTATTTTGTAATGAGCATAAGCTCAATTTAATTTTCTGATTTAGGTCAGATTTTTAAGTGTGCTTGATTAGGTATTAAGGGTGGTTGATTTAGTAGTTTAGGCAATGTTTTGATTATGTTTATGATTGTTAATGATTAGGGTTGCATGATAGAAAGTTTAGTAAGTTATATGTTCCCCAAAATCTGATTATGCTTGCTGTAAAAATTTAGTTAGGATGCTAGAATGATCATGCATACAAATGGTTTGATGATTAGCCAAAACCATGCAAACCCTAAAACCTATAAGCTGCCATTTTGTGATTGACTTGCATGGACGGGTTTAAATTGCATGCAAGTTAAATTGGGACGTTAGAAAAACGCTGAATGTTGATTCTAGGCTCCCGCTGAGTTCGGTTGAGGTAGTGTGCACGAATTAGGACGAGAAACCAAGAAAATACCGAAAACTGCCAATTCGGGTTAGATCTGCCCAGTTTTCTGGAAACCGAAATTTGAGGCCCTTAGAGGCTGATTTTGGAAAAACGTAAAACACAAAAGTTGTAGAGTAGGGTTTTTACTGTGGGACAGCGTGGACATTTTTTAAAAATAAGGCTCCAATGGCCTTTGTTTTTAAGAAAAACCGAGCCTGACCATGCCCAGACCCTAAGCACGGCCAGGTGAGTTTAACAGGGAAAACGAACGGGTTAGAGACCGATTTGGGTCTCGAGTTCAAAACGAAAGTTTTAGGATTTTTAATGCTTTAAAACTTTCATGAAGAAAACGTTTTCAAATTCTGCTTCGATTTTTAAATAGAAAATTGGATTTCAAAACTGTGCAGTGAACAAGAAATTCCTGCACAGGAATGTTTAAAATAGTGCAGGAAAAGGACGTTTCTGCATATCCACTGACTAATTCTCAGTGAAAAACTGTTCCAAAGGCAGTTTCTGCTTTTAATAATTTTTACAAAGACCCGTTCTACGTTTTTTAACAAATGCTCTTAAAACCCTAAGTTTTTCCAAAGAAAAGGAAGAGTTTTTTTAAGCACGTTTAAATGAACCATAATCGGAAAAGGTTCCGCGTTATTGGTTTGGGCCCTAAGCCCAAGGGTTATCCAACGTAACCCAATATAATAGTAAAAATGACTAGTCGGGCCTAAAAACTCAGGTTATCGGAAATAACCCTTTGAGTTGTTTATTAGAAGGCATAGGCCCAAGATTTAAAAACAGTAGTCCAACACTACTAAAGATGGCTGTTTAGCCAAGGTTACTTGGTGTAACCAATCAAAGTACACGTTAAGTGTAGTAAACCCTAAACCTTAGGGGTATCCGCGATACAGAGGAAGTATCCGGGTTTGTTTAAAAAAAAGGGGGAAACATATAACTATGACTAGGCATGAATGTTGGTTTGATTACCAACATTCCGTAAGAACTAAATTCTTACTCTGTGTCCTCTGATGTAGCAGGAGATAGCCTGCTGAGGCATCCTGAATTGGATCAACATACCTCGGGACATAGTACTAAAGGTAAGTACAACTCCGCCTACAGCATAGGCTTTTGTTGTATACTTGCCAAGTATGTTTGATATTTACGATGAAATGATGTTATGTTTACGATATGACTATGTTAAGTTCATAAGCATGAGATTATGACATGATGTTAAGATATGAGCATGAGTTATGAATAGTGACATCACAAAGCATGTTCACTAATAAGAACAAGTATGAGTTCATGAAAAGTAAGTATGATGGCAAGCAAGCTTGCCTGTGTCGTACCGACCCGCGTCAGGTCGGGTTGAGCTATGGCAAGAGTAAGTCCATAGAGCGCGCCCGGTACGTACACTCATGATAAGGGGCCCATAAGTAAGATAAGTTAAGAATGAATACGATGGCATAATAAGAGCATAATTGGTTCATGCATATATTATGCGATGTTATGATATGATATGTATGTTATGATAAGTTCAAGATGTTATGTATGAGTTAAGTATGTTATGTATGCTATGAGGAGTTATGTATGGTAAGTTATGTTTAATTGTTGCGGATATATATGTTGTACTTGCTGAGCGAAAGCTCACGTGACTTACGTCTATGCTGTAGGTAAGCAACCTACAAGCAACTGATGGTGCAAGGTGGCAAGCGAGGCAGGGCAAGCTGTGAAATGTGGGGATGATAACCGCTTCGCGTTTTGATCTTATTATGTAAATTATTTTGTATGCAAACATCGTTATATATTGCAAGTATCCGCACTGTATAAAAAAAAAAAAAAAAAAATTTCCACTGCTTACGCCAAATAAATAAGTATGCATGTATGTATGTATGTATGTATGGTAACGGCCTGTGCTAGGCGGGTCGTTACAACATGTGGTCTCCAAGGACGGCATATCTGTAGATCCAGCCAAGATTGAGGCAGTAAGTGAATGGCCAGCTCCGAAAAACGTCACCGAAGTACGTAGTTTCCTCGGCTTGGCGGGCTACTACCGACGTTTCGTTGAAGGATTTGCTAAAATTGCAGCGCCACTCACTGGACTTACACGGAAAGGAAAGAAGTACGAATGGACTGCAAAGTGTGAAGAGCACTTCCAAGAGCTGAAAAACAGGCTGACTCGCGCTCCGATTCTCATAATTCCGAATGTGGAAGAAGGAAACTTCGTGATATACAGCGATGCTTCTAAAATAGGATTGGGAGCTGTGCTCATGCAAAATGGAAAGGTGATCGCTTATGCTTCACGCCAGCTAAAGGATCATGAGAAGAACTACCCGACGCATGATTTGGAACTTGCGGCGGTGGTATTTGCGCTCAAAATCTGGAGGCACTACCTTTACGGCAGTAAGTGTGAAGTCTACACGGATCATCAGAGTTTGAAGTATATCTTCACACAAAAGGAGCTTAACATGAGGCAAAGAAGATGGCTCGAATTGGTGAAGGATTATGACATAGACATCCGTTACCATCCAGGGAAGGCTAACAAAGTAGCTGATGCCCTTAGTCGGAAGTCGTCTTCCTCGTTGATGTCAATACAGCCATTGACCGAACCTCTTCAGAAGGAGCTAATAGAAGCTGGAATAGAGCTTATTAAGGGAAGTTTAGCTGCCCTAACTGCTCAGGACAAGGAACGAGGTCTTAGAAGGAAAGGAGTCGGACTTCAACATATCAGATGAGGGCATACTCTATCGGAAAAATAGATTATGCATCCCTAACGACGACAAGTTGAAGGAACAAATCATGAAGGAAGCTCATGAGACTCCGTATTCCGTCCATCCAGGAGCTACAAAGATGTACCAAGACTTGAAGGAAAGCTTTTGGTGGCCCAGAATGAAGAATGACGTCGCTACATTCGTCAGTAAATGCCTTACATGTCAAAGGGTGAAAGCAGAACACCAACGTCCAGGGGGAGAATTGCAGAAAATTTCTATTCCAGAATGGAAATGGGACCAAGTGACGATGGATTTCGTGGTTGGACTACCCCGAACTCCCAACGGCAACGACGCTATTTGGGTGGTTGTTGATCGTTTGACGAAGTCTGCACACTTTATCGCCATCAAGCTTAGTTTTTCGGTGGAACAGCTGGCGGAACTATACGTCGCGCAGATTGTTCGCTACCATGGGATTCCAAAGACAATCATCTCTGATCGTGATGGTCGTTTCACTTCTAAGTTCTGGAGAAGTGTACATCAAGCCATGGGTACCAAGCTTACCTTTAGTACAGCTTTTCATCCTCAAACGGACGGGCAATCCGAGAGGACCATTCAGACCTTAGAAGACATGTTGCGAGCGTGCGTGATGGACTTCAAAAGAACTTGGGATAAAAAGCTTCCTTTGATTGAATTCTCGTACAACAACAGTTTCCAAGCTTCAATTGGAATGGCTCCTTACGAAGCTCTGTACGGAAGAAGGTGCAGATCTCCAGTCCATTGGTACGAGACCAGGGAAAAGGAACTTGTGTCCACGGATTTTGTTCAAAAAAACCACTGAGGCCGTCAAACTTATACGCCGACGAATGGAGACTGCATTTAGTGGACAAAAGAGCTATGCCGACAAGCGCAGAAAGCCTCTAGAATTCCAAGTAGGAGACTTGGTTTTCCTCAAAATTGCTCCATTCAAGGGAGTTATGAGATTCGGAAAGAAGGGGAAATTAAGTCCACGATACATAGGGCCATTCGAAATACTGGAAAGAATTGGCAACGTGGCCTATAGGTTGGCTTTGCCCCAGGAATTAGCATATGTACACAATGTATTTCATGTGTCGATGCTAAAGAAGTACATCTCGGATCCATCCCATGTATTGGACCACGAACCAATTGAGGTTCACGAAGATCTGACCTATGAGGAGAAACCAGTTCGAATCTTAGCCCGAGAAGAAAAGGTACTAAGGAACAAGGTTATACCTTTAGTTAAGGTCCTATGGCGAAATCATGAGATTGAGGAGGCAACCTGGGAACGCGAGGATGAGATGAAGAAAAGCTACCCCGAATTGTTCTGATTTTCGAGGACGAAAATTCTTTAAGGAGGGTAGATTGTAATAATCGAAATTTTCACGAACTCACAATTTTCTTGTAAATAAGAAATTTATAGTTCGTATTATGTGTTTATGTGCAATTTTATGAAAATTATGAATATTAATACAAAATTCATGATTTTATCAGTATATGATTGAGTTCTCGGTAAATTAATTACGAGACTTCATGATAGGCCTTTTAAGTAAAAAGGTATGACGAAATTTCATGAATTCATGATAGTCAAATTTTGACAAGAGAGTCAATGATTGACAAGAAAGTCAATGGTTGACCCGAAAAATCGAAAATGAGGCGGTACGGTTAAATATTTTTCAGTATAAAAATTGTACCGTGTAAAAACCATTTTTACGGATAAAATGGTATGTTTAAGATTCAAAAACCACCATAGAAAATCAAGCACATTAGTTAGGTTATCTTTGGCCAAGAAGTTTGATTGTATAAGAAAATTTATACAGTCCATTTCTACACAGATGAATTTTAGACTGCAGTTTAAAATAACAGTACTAAATTGTACTGTGTACTAGTGAAAGCAGTATTTGAAATATTTGTGCTAGAATTAAAGTGGACTACATTAAGGAAAAGCCAAACAAAGCCTTAGTGTGATATCACCACCTTTTGATTAATGACATCATCCTATTTTTGATTTATGACATCATAAATGGTGGAAACAATCACACCATGACACCTAACCCTCCCCTTTGAGTGATTTCTTGTTTTTCTTGGGGTCAAAATCCAATTTTTGAAACTTTGCTCACCTCTATAAATAGGTGACCCCATAATTCAAAAAAATTAGAGAAAAGCAACCAAACCCTTGCCAATTTTTCTTCACCAAAAACCGAGAGTGAGAAGGAAGGAGAGAAAGGAAATTTTGCCAAAACCAAGAGTGATTAGAGCTTAGGGTGGTCGGATTTTGTGTGGAGAGCAAGCAAGAAAGAGTTGGAAAATTTTTGGACAATCTTTTGGCCAAGAGGCCGGCTGTAGAGGGAAAGGAAAAAGGGAGGAGCTAACCAAGTTGGAGGCCGGATTTTTGAGGTTGTGGTGACCGGATCTTGGTGCTACAGTGGCTGAAAAAGTTTGGAGCCAAGCAAGCCAAAGGGCCGGACCTAGTGGCAGCAAGGAGGGACCAAGGGAGAACCAAATCTAGCAAGCCAAACCCTTGGGTGGAAGCTAGGTAAATCCCCTCAAACCCAACACTTTTCATTTAAATTTCAATTGAGAAATTTAAATGTATTTCAAGCAAAGTTTGTAAGTGCATAAGCTCACTTTAATTCCCTGCCTTAGTTAAGAAATTTAGGTTATGTGCTTGGTTAATTAGGATTTTATGGTTGGTGGTTTTATATGCATGCTTTGTGTTTGATTGAATGCTTAGGATTTTGCATGGTTATGAATGTTGTTCAAATTGGCTTGCATGTTGAATATTGAACGTTAGAAACTGCTGCATGATTGATATTAGGGCTCCCGCGGTGGCTGGTTGAGCTAGATTCCACGTCTAGGACGTAAAACGAATCCTAAACCGAAAAACTGCCAGGCTCGGGTGGATCCTGACCAGTTTTACGGAAAGCCGATTTTGAGGCCTTTAGAGGCCGAATTAGGCAAAACTTAAAACACAAAAGTTGCTCGGAACAGTTTTTCCTAGAGGGTAGCGCGGATGGATTTGCAAAATGAGGCTCCAATGGCCTCCGTTTTTACGAAAATCCGAGACTAAACTGCCCAGACCTAGTTTACACGACCAGTGGGTTTCAAATTAAAACTGGTACGAATCCAAGCAGAACTGGGTTTTTCTTAAAACATGAAAGTTTTAGAATTTCTCAAGAGCAAGAACTTTCGTGAAGAAAAGTTTTTCAAATTCCATTTGGATTTTTAAATACAACCTGAACTATAAAAACTGTGCAGAGAACAAGAAATTCCTGTACAGGATTTTCTACAAACATACAGAAAAACTGTATTTTTACATCAACATTTCTTGTTTTGACTATGAAAACTATTTCAAAAGCAGTTTTCAGCCTTAAATGAGTTTTATAAAGTTTTACTTTGAAAACCTCGAATTTTGAAGTAAAACAAAAGATTTTCTAGCCAATTTTCCAAATTGGATTTAAAAGCTAAAGTGTAAAAACAAAAGATGACGAGTGGTAACCGGGAAGGATAACCGAGTTACTAAGGCTTAGGCTCGATAATAAGAATAGTAATTTAATACTAATCATATGGGTTTAATACCCAAGGTTACCTCAAGTAACCTAATAGGTCAAGATAATTAACCACAATCTCTAGGGTTACAATTAGTAACCTAGTAGTTGATCAAAGCTTGTAAAAGGACATATAATTAGAATATTGAACAGGTTACCAATATTTTATAGGATCCTTATCCTATGTTCTTTTTAATAGCAGGAGGTAACCTGCAGTTGCAATCTGAGTTAAGGCAACGAAACCCCAGACATAGTATCTCAGGCAAGTATCGAACCTCACCTACAGTATGAAAATAGTAAATACTATTTTCATATATGCTATGTTAAAATGTACATGCTATGTTGTATGATGTTAAATGATGTTATGTGATGATATGCTATAACATGTTACATATTATGCCATGTTTTCTAAAATGTCATGGTTTTAAAAATGTCATGTTTTCAAGAATGCCATGATATGGCAAATGTTAAAGTTTGAATATGACATAGTGACATCATGAAGCATGTTCACTAATGTTAAATCCTATGGTAAGATAATCAAGGAAGGTGTCGTACCAACCTCCCGTGATCGAGGAGGATACATGTTTAAAACCAGTTGTGACATTTACCTCTCGTTGATGCGTGAGGGTCACGTTTTAATTCCCAGAACTGTTAGGGCCTTGCAAACCCTAGCTTTGTCTGGAGGCTGCGCGCTTTCGGTACGTACACTATGGGCCCACATGTTGAGACAAGATAAGTTAAAGATTGAGTCTAAAATGAAGCATAAGACTTTCAATCAATCATAAATGGCTCATGCATAAGTTACATGATGATTGACATGTTTTAAAGATGATTAAATTATTTTTGTGAGATTATGTTTGTACTTGCTGGGCGAAAGCTCACTCTTATATTTCATACTGTAGGTAAAAAGCCTGCAGCTTAAATGGTGGGCTATGCGGACGATGCGGCGGGTGAAGGGCGGTGTGGGATACCACTACGCAAAATTTTCCGCAACCGCTTTTGAATCTCAAAAGTAAATTATGTTATGCAATATGTATGAAGTTTAAAGACTTAAGAAGATATCTTCAGTATAGTATGTATACATGATAAGTTTTTCTCTACAAGATAACTTATGTAAATATGTTTTAAAAAAAAAAATTATTCTCAAATTTTCAAGTAAGATAAGTACAAGTAAGTATGGTGTCGACCCGGCTTGGGAAGTCGGGGCGTCACAGAGTTAGACTTCGTCTCCCTTAAAATCCGCATCTGGAAATAGTCATGATCGAACATCGTAGCAATGATTGTAGTTTACGTTGGAAAGATTTAACATTTTCCAATGCAGGAGTTCGATTTCCGTGGACTTTTGGTGGAATGTAGAGTGTTCCCAAAAATTACCACTTCTTTCTGAGAAGAGGGGCGACAACTGTTAATTTTACCACAATTGGAACTTACCGTGCCTAAATCATCTTGTAACCCGATTCTGACACCTATTTGAAAGCTCCAGAGAAAGTAGCTCAAATTCCTGCAAACCTCTATAAATTCTGTTGCTTATGTTTGGTATTCCATAGCATTTGCTTGTGATTGTTGCATCGTTACTAATGAAAATTGCTCTAGCATTAAATTTCTATTTACAATCAGTTATTATTTTCTGATTACTTAACTTGAGATCTATTTTTAGCCGTAGGTTCCCACGTCTTGTATTATTTTAGTGGTTAGATGACTATATCTAATTTTTTTACTTGTGGCATACACTAAAAGACAAGGCTTTTATGAGAGTCTATATAAGATAATAAATTTTTAATAGGGACAGAGTGAGAAAAATATAAAGTTAATAAAATATAAAATTGTTAAATGGAAAAGTTCACTAAGGATGCAAGCCCCCACCCGATCATAGGTGGCTTTGTCCCTGCCAACAGTTACGATGTGCATGTGTTTTTCGATTTAGGTGGTAATCATGCTCTCATAATGTTGGGCTATATATTTTATGTTTTGGAATGTTGCATAGCTTTAATACGACTAAAAGCTACATGGTAAAGCATAGCAGTGGAAGTCATGTTCCATTCTATGCTTAACCGGTTGACCGGACTAGTGTGTAAGTTATGTTACACGGTAATTACCAAAATATTCGTAATAATGACCAAACTGGAATTGAAAATTGCTGCAAAATGATGTACCCGAATTGTGATAATACAAAAGAAAAATTAAAAAGTAGATACCGAAAGCATAGCAGAAGGAGAAAAGCACAACCGAATTTGGCGCAGACTACATCATCAAAATTGCCACATAGGATTAGGAAACATGTAGGATTCGAATTCTTTACCGATGGATGTGTACGGTCGAGATTGTTAAATTTTTAAATAATGGTCCAGATTTATTTATGATAACTAATTATTCTACCAGCTCACACTATAAGTAGAGGTGCTTAGACAATATTAATTTATGTGCTTTTAACTGATTTGAAAATTAATAAAATTTTCAAATCAATTGTTAGATATAAACAAGCTTTGTAAAAATTTCATTAGTCATTTAATTAGATTTGAACGTAACTAACTTATTATGTCATGCCAATATATTTATATTTGACACAACTCCGACGATGATTTAGTGATTTGATAGTTGGTGCGATGATCTCTTACTTCCAATCAAGCCCAATGAATTTCCTCTTAATTACAGCATGCAACAGAGTGGTTGTTTCCACATGGGGTGAGAATTTTGCGACAATGCTATTTTGTATTCGTGTTTTGTTTTTGTATTTTTGTTTTCGTTTTGTATAAATGCAGTAAGTTCCCCCATCTCTTGCTTTTATTTTTGTGTGTATTCTGCTCGAACTGTTCTCTAACTGTATCTGTTTGTTAGTTTCATTAGTATAATGACTAGGTGAAGATTATTGCAAACTCTGTGATGTGAGTGATTATCTTGTGATCGATTGAAATATTTTATCGATTGTAGATTTTTCTTTTAAAGAGCTTTGTATATGCTTGATTATAGGATTGTCGAGGAATCCAATCAATTTTCTCATTATCAAGTCTCAATGTATGTCCTTTTCATTTAATTTCATCAGATTTTATTGATGGAAAGTGTTAATGATAGTTGTGTTACTAATTATTGATCGTTTTCTATAGATATTAGAGGAAAGTTGGAATTCTACGCAAAATTATTTCTTTGTCAGAAAAAACAAAAAAAAAATTAATAATTAAAAGAAAAGAAAAAAACCAAAAAAAGAAATGCGATAAAGGAGGATCATGATAGTTTTTGGAAACCAATCTGCCATTAAAACCATTATGAGATCACAGAAGGCCAACTAACTTAAACAATAATATCCATCGACGGCCAAGCACCACGAGGAACAATAATGTTTGAAGAAAACAAGAAAAACTTTTATGTTTGAAGACTCAATATTTATTAGTAGTGTTTTTTGGTCCTCCTTTCATAGTTATTACATGACAGTCCAATCATCAGTCACGTAACGTGGATTTTTTTAATCTATTACATTTTGCTTTGTTTGTTTATTCTGCATGTGTGAAACATGTGCTTTACAATTAGTGATATAGAAAATAGTGTAAGAATTTGAAATTTGTTGGAAAAGAAATATACAATATGGATTTTGTTTCATTTATCTCATCATTGTGAACTTTTAGGGACAAGAATCATCTTATTTCGACTTGAACTTAGAAAGTTATGGAGTTTTAAAGTTTGAATTTCATAACAACCTAATCTAGAAAAAGTGAGATGTAGATTTAGAAGTTTTGAAATTAAATAGGCAAAATTCTATTGCATTATGGTATTTCTACTTTTTGTTGTTCTTATTATGTTTTGGAAACTTGTAAAAATGAATTTTTTAGTATTTAAATAAATTAAAAATGAATATATTGTAATACTTAAAAGAAAAAATCAAGACAATAACTAATAAAAATCAAATAATAAATTTAGTAATGGCTATATCTTATGAAAAATTCGACATCAAAGTAAACAATCCATTGGTGAGATTTTTTTATCTAAATATCAAAATTTATAAATGCACAAACATTGTATTGTAGATGCTCTAATAGAGTGCTATCTTTGTTCTGCAATTTGTCATATACTAAACTTTATGGTAAATTCACCATAAGGTCTAGACAACGCCATATTTAACATCTGAGTCTTATCAATTGATGTATTCACTTTATCGTGTAACCACTATAATAATTTTATTTCAAAATTATTTAAATGTTAAAAGTTCACTGATAAGTTGGTTTTGCACTAATTATTGAATGCTTTTGACTTAGTAACTTGCTAGTTTTAGAGTAAAACTACGGACATGAAGCGCAAAACTGACAATATTATACTAAATGAAGGCATTTATCATTACAATAGCAGTAATATGGATACATATACTAGAGATGATATAATAATATTAAAGCGGAGTACGCTTTCTTGGATTTGAGTTATAATTAAAAAAATTTATTCACTAGTTATGAATCAAACTAGTTTCTTATAAAGATATGACTTTGAATCAAAGTTCAAATTTATGAACATAATGTATTTTAAGTAAATAACTAGACATGGAGATTATCTCATGCAGTAGTGGATGAGTTAGTACGAGATGTAACTTTAAGGATCTCACCAATCAAGAGGTCAGAAGTTCAAATCCCCTATCAACTCTCTGCCTGCGTGATGTACCTAAATAAGAAATGACATGATCATTATCAGAATTTTTTTTTAGCCAAAAAACTAGACATGGAGCTTAGGTGGTGGTTATCTAATTCAAATGTACGCATTGGAGATCACACCAAAACTCACTCTATCCCCTATTATCGAAGATGTTTAGAATTTTATTTTATTTTTCTAAAACAAGGCCTCATCGTCAAAACAAATCAACAAAACATGTGAAGGATCCCTCTCTCTCTCTCTCTCTGTGTCTGTTATTTTTTATATTATTTTATTTTTTCCCATTTCTTGTCTCTTCTTAGATCTTTCCCTTCCTCCATAGTGCTTATCTATCTACCATTGTCAGAGGAAATCTCCATAGTTTTCTTTTCTCTATATGTTTGGTTGGAAGGATGTAGAGGAGGAACGATGGAGAAAAATAGACAGATGGAGAAAGGGCTATGAAAATTCTTTGTGTTATTTGGCAGGAGAGATAGAGAGTTAAAATGATGGATGATAGTTATAAATCTAATTACTATATTATATTTTTATTAAATATTTTACTAATTCAAAATATAAGTATAACAGTCTTTTCAAATTAAAAAGTGAAAGGAGAGCTATAAAATGGTTTACTAATTCAAAGTATGGGTATAAGATTCTTTTTCAATTAAAAAGTGGAGGGAGAACTTGTATCCTTCCACTAGTGGAAGGATGCGAAATGGTAAACCCCGAGGAAGACTCTCCATCTCTCATCTCCCTCCATTCTCCCTCGAACCAAATGATGGAATGAGACTCTCATTCCACCTCTGTCCCTCCCATCATCTCTCCCTCCAATTAAACGCACTCTAAAAGGGAGAGAATAAAGACCCAAGAGGGAGGCCAAAGAACGGTCCACACTTGGGCAGCCATTTACTAAATTTGAAAAAAAAAAACCTTATAGCTATTTATTCTAAATAATAAATACTATTTTCCATGTCGTTAACGATTATTTTTACCAATTTGATAAATAAATAATAACTACACAATGCTATAGGGAAACTAGCCTTCATAATGAACCAAAAATGAAATGTTTTCTCAAAAATCAGATTAATGAGAATGAGAAATTGGTTGGACGGCAAGACTGCAGTCCCACGACTGACTACCAAAACTCTGCACAGATTTCACAATGAATTTTACAAAATTTAAATAAAAAATTCATGCAGTAGGATTTATGATTAGGTTACGTACTTGCACAGTGAGTCCATCTTCTGCTACCCATAAGTAATTCACAACTCTCCGAATATGCTTCTTGAAAGCTTCTACATTAATAAAATTTATTTAAGGTGAACTGTGTACTAAAAATTTTACTGAATAAGTTTGAATACAAAAATTTATTTTAATACTTTACATCTTAAAAACAAAAACTAAGAGATCTAACTAAATGTCATATAAGCTTTAATTCTATCTTTTAATTTTTAAATAAGTTTTAAATATTTAACTAATTCTCATTATAAAAAAATGAGAATTATAGAGTGGGAAGTGCAAAAATCCACTCAATAGGGATATTAACCATTTTGCGTACATTTTCATTTTCATGTGGCTTTTGACAAAATTTAATATGTGAAATTTTACATTACAAATAAGATATTTCTATTATAGAAAAAGTCACCTGAAATTTTTTGCTTTAGGTCGCAAAATTACTTGTACCAACCCTGCACGTGAAGCGCGTGTCATATAATTAGCAATCGTTAAAGTTGCTATTTACACAACAATGCAAATTGTTCGAAAATTGGAAAGGAACAGAATGGAAGTGCACATGTGCCAAACCAATATACACCACTATGTGCATGGCTAAACATGCCCATCAGTGGCAGAAACAGAAACAACAATTTAAGAAAAACGTACTGGAAGTGGATAACAAAATATACATCTATCTAAGTAGTTTATGTATATATATATATATATAAGGCCTGAAATATTTCATATTTATCGAGGGAATGAGAAGCCTGGAATTACTTCAAAGTAGTTTATTTGATTTTTTAAAAAATTAATTTGTTGTAAATTAAATGTTACTCGACTCTTGTTTTGTTTTCTTTTGGTGAGTTGTACATAATTGAAGTTTTTTTTTCTTCCGCTTAAAGTATGTCGACCTAAATGGTTTATTTGAATTTTTTTGTCAATGTTTTTGTAAAACAAATGTTATTCGACTCTTATTTTGTTTTCTTTTGTTTTTTGTTTTGTTTTGTTTTTTTTTTTTTTTCCTTTTCATAAGTCTTATTTTGTTTTCTTTTGGTGAGTTGTAAATGCAGTTCTTTTTTTCATCCGCCAAAAGTACTTCAAATTTAATAGTTTACTTTTTTTTTTTCAAAGCCAATTTTTCTTAAATATGTCCCTATTCATATATTTGTAGTCAAAATTTTTTAAAATAAAATTTAATCAGATATGGGCTTGTCATTTT
>CM046374.1:16448543-16475614 GCA_025413025.1 Ficus hispida
ATAAAAGCAAGAGATGGGGGAACTTACCGCATTTATACAAAACGAAAACAAAAATACAAAAACAAAACACGAATACAAAATAGCATTATCGCAAAATTCTCACCCCATGTGGAAACAACCACTCCGTTGCATGCTGTAATTAAGAGGAAATTCATTGGGCTTGATTGGAAGTAAGAGATCATCGCACCAACTATCAAATCACTAAATCATCGTCGGAGTTGTGCAAATATAAATATATTGGCATGACATAATAAGTTAGTTACGTTCAAATCTAATTAAATGACTAATGAAATTTTTACAAAGCTTGTTTATATCTAACAATTGATTTGAAAATTTTATTAATTTTCAAATCAGTTAAAAGCACATAAATTAATATTGTCTAAGCACCTCTACTTATAGTGTGAGCGGGTAGAATAATTAGTTATCATAAATAAATCTGGACCATTATTTAAAATTTAACAATCTCGACCGTACACATCCATCGGTAAAGAATTCGAATCCTACATGTTTCCTAATCCTATGTGGCAATTTTGATGATGTAGTCTGCGCCAAATCGGTTGTGCTTTTCTCCTTCTGCTATGCTTTCGGTATCTACTTTTTAATTTTTCTTTTGTATTATCACAATTCGGGTACATCATTTTGCAGCAATTTTCAATCCAGTTTGGTCATTATTACGAATATTTTGGTAATTACCGTGTAACATAACTTACACACTAGTCCGGTCAACCGGTTAAGCATAGAATGGAACATGACTTCCACTGCTATGCTTTACCATGTAGTTTTTAGTCGTATTAAAGCTATGCAACATTCCAAAACATAAAATATATAGCCCAACATTATGAGAGCATGATACCACCTAAATCGAAAAACACATGCACATCGTAACTGTTGGCAGGACAAAGCCACCTATGATTGGGTGGGGCTTGCATCCTTAGTGAACTTTTCCATTTAACAATTTTATATTTATTAACTTTATATTTTTCTCACTCTGTCCCTATTAAAAATTTATTATCTTATATAGACTCTCATAAAAGCCTTGTCTTTTAGTGTATGCCACAAGTAAAAAAATTAGTTTGGCTCCGCCATTAATGTTATGTTAATTAATATAGAACATCAGATCACATGGCTTTTCTCTCAAAAATGAAGAATTAGATATAGTCATCTAACCACTAAAATAATACAAGACGTGGAACCTACGGCTAAAAATAGATCTCAAGTTAAGTAATCGGAAAATAATAACTGATTGTAAATAGAAATTTAATGCTAGAGCAATTTTCATTAGTAACCATGCAACAATCACAAGCAAATGCTATGGAATACCAAACATAAGCAACAGAATTTATAGAGGTTTGCAGGAATTTGAGCTACTTTCTCTGGAGCTTTCAAATAGGTGTCAGAATCGGGTTACAGATGATTTAGGCACGGTAAGTTCCAATTGTGGTAAAATTAACAGTTGTCGCCCCTCTTCTCAGAAAGAAGTGGTAATTTTTGGGAACACTCTACATTCCACCAAAAGTCCACGGAAATCGAACTCCTGCATTGGAAAATGTTAAATCTTTCCAACGTAAACTACAATCATTGCTACGATGTTCGATCATGACTATTTCCAGATGCGGATTTTAAGGGAGACGAAGTCTAACTCTAATAGTCTCTCACAGACATTCGGTCTATCTGTGTTCAAATTAGCCATTCTAATTAGCCAGCATGCCTTATTATACCAGCTGTAAATTAAAGAGTATTATCAGAGACCCGATTATGTAAGTCGATTTAATCACCGAGCCAGCTTCACAAACCTCTAGAATAATCAATCAAATATCCTTGGATGCATTAATATTTATGGTATTCTAATGTCGGGTGTCGTGCTAAATAGTAGTCTTTGGAACACTAGATAGCATGTATTCATTTGATGATGATATTTACTGTCAAGTATGAATTGACATAAATATTTATTATATGCTATAATAAGTCTTATGAAATGATTATTTGTTTTAAGTATTAATTAAGTAATTTCCTTAACCACAAAAATGTGGCTCTGTACTGATCAGAGAAAATTGTATCGAGTAATAAAAAGTTGGCATATGGGCCCTTCCTACTTGCTAGAGGGGTGTGCACTATGGACTCTGCATTGCAAGTGGGCGTAGCGTAGATGATAACTTAAAAAAAAAAAAAAAAAAAAAGGATTGTAATTTTCCTTTTCTGCACATGAGTGAGGATTGAGAGGTAGAGAAAAGTGGCAGAAAGAGAGTAAAGAGGAGAGAGAGTGGGTATTTGAATATTTTAAATTTAAATTTAGAGTGGGATGGAAGAGGCATAGAGGGAATTTAGGAGCTAGAGTTTTTTTGGATAAGAAAACAATAGAATACTCGAAATTATAGAAAAAAGGAAGAAATAAGGGTTCAAAATTTTTTAGTACGAAAGGAGTGAAAAATAGTTCACCCTTTTTTTTCTCGAAAATTTTTAGTCGTTTCATGAAAAATCGTCATCTTTCCTAATATTATAGAATGATTTTGCAAACTATTATCAAATTCACGTATTCCAAGTAATAACTAGAATTTTTCAACGTTACGATTTCTTGTATAGCAATTTGAATTGTACCATGAAGGTTTTATGAAAGAACCCGATTTAGGGTTTTTAGTGAGTTTTGTGAGTTCTTATGATTCCATGAGACTCAAAAATGATTGCTTAGCCAAGCACGTAACCTTTTTAAGTAAAAGGTAGAAAAATTTTATGATTTTATGTTGGTCAAAGCTTGACCAAGAAAAGTCAAAGTTGACCAGAAAAGTCAAAGGTTGACTAGAAATGTCAAATATATGACGATACTGAAAAATGTTAAGCAGTATGAGAAGAATACTGCAGAAAACCATTTTTACAGATCAGATAGTATGAATTAGATTTAAAACCACCATAAAAAAATCAAGCACACCAAGTTAGGAATTAAGGACTAAAGGGCTTAAAGAAATAAGAAAAATTTTATACAGTCCATTTTTACACAAATAAGTTTTGGACTGTAGTATAGTATAACAATACTGTGTATTAGAGAGCACAGTATTGGAAATATCTGTGTTAGCTTAAAAATGGACTGCATATTGAAGAAAAGAGCCAAACAAGCCTTAATGAGGATGACATCACCTAATCCTCAAATTATGACATCATAATCAATTAAACAAAAATTGGAAATAATTATGGAATGTTCTAGACCAAGCTTGGCCGGCCACCTATGCACCTCCTTGTGCAAATTTTTGCTTCTTCAAGGACTAAAGAGCAATTTTGGAAAGTCTTCCCACACCTATAAATAGGTAAGTGGTGGTGGTCATTTTGCTCACAAAATTTGGGAAATATAGCCAAACTTTGCCCATTTTTATTCTCCAAAAACCGAACCTAAGGAATGAAAGAAAGAGAAGAGCAAAACAAGAATTCAAGAGAGAGATCCTAAGGAGTGTTCGGATTTCATCTAGGAAACAAGGAAAAAAGTTAAAAAAATTTGGAACCCATTTTGGCCAAAGTGGCCGGTTGTGGGAAAGGAAGAAAAGGAAGAGAAAAGTGAAGAGGGATAGGTGTGGAGGGTGGCCGGAAGTTGTTGGAGCAACCACCAAGTGACAGAAAATTTTTAGTAGCCTTGAGGGAGAAGGTTGGTTGCTAGTAGGAACCAAGGGGGGGAGAAAATTTTGGACCCAAACCCTAACAACTCTTAGGGTTAATCAAGGTAAATCTCCCATAGCCCTAAACTCTTCAATTAAGTTTCAATTTGAAATTTATATGTATTTCAAGTTGAATTTGTAAGAGCATAAGCTCAATTTAATTTCCAAGCCCTAGATTAGATTTTAGGTTTTTGTGCTTGATTAGATTAAGGGTGGTTTTGATTTATGAGTTTCAATTTGTTATATGCTTATGTTTGTTTGATCAATAGGGTTGCATACTAGATGTTTGATGAGTTGTGTGTCCCCCAAATCTGTCAAACAAAATTTAAAATGGTATGTTAGGTTGCTAGAATGAGACATGGATGGAATGGTTTGAAACTAGAACCATGCAAGCACTAAGTGGTGCATTTTCATTTTTGGCTTGCATGGGCATGATCGGGTTACATGCATGTGAAATTAGGACATTAGAAAAGTGCTGCATGTTGATCCTAGGCTCCCGCGGTGGCTGGTTGAGTTAGATTACGCGATTAGGACGTAAAACCCACTTAAAATAAGAAAACTACCAATTCGGGTACAAGCTGGCCAGTTTTCTGGAAAGCCAGTGAAAGTTGTAGAAAATGGTTTTTCCTGTAGGGCAACACAGACAGTTTTCAAAAATAAGGCTCCAACGGCCTTCGTTTTTATGAAAATCCGAGCCTAACTGTGCCCAGACTCCATGCACGCCAGGTGAGTTCAACAGGGTAAATGAGTGGGTTAGAGACCGATCTGGGTCTCGAGTAAAACATTAACGTTTTAGGTTTTTCAAGATCTAAAACTTTCATGAAGAAAACTTTTTCAGATTCAACCTCGATTTTTAAATAAAACTGGATTTCAAAAACTGTATATTAAATAGGAAATTCCTGAATAGGATTTTCTAAAACAGTGCAGGAAAAGGACATTCCTGCACATACACTGACAGATTAACAGTAAGAAGCTGTTCCAAAGGCAGTTTCTATTTTTAATAGTTTTTACAAAGACCCACTCATAAGATTACAAGGATTTTTGAAGAAAACCCTAAGTTTTTCCAAAGCAAAGAAAAAGAAGTTTTTAAACCAAGTTTTAGTGAACAATAACTGGGAAGGATACCGAGTTATTGGATTGGGCCCGAAGCCCAAGGGTTATCCAATGTAACCCAACAAAATATTAAGTATGTTGGATCGGGCCTAAAAACCAGGGTTGCTTAAGAGTAACCTAATGGGATATGTTTTAAAAAGGCTTAGGCCCAAGGTAATAATACACCTTAAACCCTAGGGTTATCTGTGATACTGAGAAAGTATCCAGCATTGTTTTAGGGGGGACATATAACTGTGATTAAGTATGAATGTTGGTTAGGTTACCAACATTTTATAAGTATAGAATCCTTACCCTATGTCCTTTGGAATAGCAGGAGATAACCTACTGTGGTATCCTGACTTAGATCAGCACATCTTTGGACATAGTGTACAAAGTAAGTACAACTCCGCTTACAGTATAGGCTTTTGTTGTGATACTTGCCAAAGTATGTTTGATGTGATGAATGTTAGAATTGTTTAATGCTAGGATATGGTATGATGATGTTATGTTTATGATATGGTTATGATGTAAGGTATAATGTTGAGATACAATTATGACTTATACATATGTGACATCACGAGGTATGTTCACAAATTCTTAAGTAAGAGCAAGATTAAGTATGAGATCATGAAAAGTAAGCATGATTGTAATAATCGAAATTTTCACGAACTCACAATTTTCTTGTAAATAAGAAATTTATAGTTCGTATTATGTGTTTATGTGCAATTTTATGAAAATTATGAATATTAATACAAAATTCATGATTTTATCAGTATATGATTGAGTTCTCGGTAAATTAATTACGAGACTTCATGATAGGCCTTTTAAGTAAAAAGGTATGACGAAATTTCATGAATTCATGATAGTCAAATTTTGACAAGAGAGTCAATGATTGACAAGAAAGTCAATGGTTGACCCGAAAAATCGAAAATGAGGCGGTACGGTTAAATATTTTTCAGTATAAAAATTGTACCGTGTAAAAACCATTTTTACGGATAAAATGGTATGTTTAAGATTCAAAAACCACCATAGAAAATCAAGCACATTAGTTAGGTTATCTTTGGCCAAGAAGTTTGATTGTATAAGAAAATTTATACAGTCCATTTCTACACAGATGAATTTTAGACTGCAGTTTAAAATAACAGTACTAAATTGTACTGTGTACTAGTGAAAGCAGTATTTGAAATATTTGTGCTAGAATTAAAGTGGACTACATTAAGGAAAAGCCAAACAAAGCCTTAGTGTGATATCACCACCTTTTGATTAATGAAATCATCCTATTTTTGATTTATGACATCATAAATGGTGGAAACAATCACACCATGACACCTAACCCTCCCCTTTGAGTGATTTCTTGTTTTTCTTGGGGTCAAAATCCAATTTTTGAAACTTTGCTCACCTCTATAAATAGGTGACCCCATAATTCAAAAAAATTAGAGAAAAGCAACCAAACCCTTGCCAATTTTTCTTCACCAAAAACCGAGAGTGAGAAGGAAGGAGAGAAAGGAAATTTTGCCAAAACCAAGAGTGATTAGAGCTTAGGGTGGTCGGATTTTGTGTGGAGAGCAAGCAAGAAAGAGTTGGAAAATTTTTGGACAATCTTTTGGCCAAGAGGCCGGCTGTAGAGGGAAAGGAAAAAGGGAGGAGCTAACCAAGTTGGAGGCCGGATTTTTGAGGTTGTGGTGACCGGATCTTGGTGCTAGAGTGGCTGAAAAAGTTTGGAGCCAAGCAAGCCAAAGGGCCGGACCTAGTGGCAGCAAGGAGGGACCAAGGGAGAACCAAATCTAGCAAGCCAAACCCTTGGGTGGAAGCTAGGTAAATCCCCTCAAACCCAACACTTTTCATTTAAATTTCAATTGAGAAATTTAAATGTATTTCAAGCAAAGTTTGTAAGAGCATAAGCTCACTTTAATTCCCTGCCTTAGTTAAGAAATTTAGGTTATGTGCTTGGTTAATTAGGATTTTATGGTTGGTGGTTTTATATGCATGCTTTGTGTTTGATTGAATGCTTAGGATTTTGCATGGTTATGAATGTTGTTCAAATTGGCTTGCATGTTGAATATTGAACGTTAGAAACCACTGCATGATTGATATTAGGGCTCCCGCGGTGGCTGGTTGAGCTAGATTCCACGTCTAGGACGTAAAACGAATCCTAAACCGAAAAACTGCCAGGCTCGGGTGGATCCTGACCAGTTTTACGGAAAGCCGATTTTGAGGCCTTTAGAGGCCGAATTAGGCAAAACTTAAAACACAAAAGTTGCTCGGAACAGTTTTTCCTAGAGGGCAACGCGGATGGATTTGCAAAATGAGGCTCCAATGGCCTCCGTTTTTACGAAAATCCGAGACTAAACTGCCCAGACCTAGTTTACACGACCAGTGGGTTTCAAATTAAAACTGGTACGAATCCAAGCAGAACTGGGTTTTTCTTAAAACATGAAAGTTTTAGAATTTCGCAAGAGCAAGAACTTTCGTGAAGACAAGTTTTTCAAATTCCATTTGGATTTTTAAATACAACCTGAACTATAAAAACTGTGCAGAGAACAATAAATTCCTGTACAGGATTTTCTACAAACATACAGAAAAACTGTATTTTTACATCAACATTTCCTGTTTTGACTATGAAAACTATTTCAAAAGCAGTTTTCAGCCTTAAATGAGTTTTATAAAGTTTTACTTTGAAAACCTCGAATTTTGAAGTAAAACAAAAGATTTTCTAGCCAATTTTCCAAATTGGATTTAAAAGCTAAAGTGTAAAAACAAAAGATGACGAGTGGTAACCGGGAAGGATAACCGAGTTACTAAGGCTTAGGCTCGATAATAAGAATAGTAATTTAATACTAATCATATGGGTTTAATACCCAAGGTTACCTCAAGTAACCTAATGGGTCAAGATAATTAACCACAATCTCTAGGGTTACAATTAGTAACCTAGTAGTTGATCAAAGCTTGTAAAAGGACATATAATTAGAATATTGAACAGGTTACCAATATTTTATAGGATCCTTATCCTATGTTCTTTTTAATAGCAGGAGGTAACCTGCAGTTGCAATCTGAGTTAAGGCAACGAAACCCCAGACATAGTATCTCAGGCAAGTATCGAACCTCACCTACAGTATGAAAATAGTAAATACTATTTTCATATATGCTATGTTAAAATGTACATGCTATGTTGTATGATGTTAAATGATGTTATGTGATGATATGCTATAACATGTTACATATTATGCCATGTTTTCTAAAATGTCATGGTTTTAAAAATGTCATGTTTTCAAGAATGCCATGATATGGCAAATGTTAAAGTTTGAATATGACATAGTGACATCATGAAGCATGTTCACTAATGTTAAATCCTATGGTAAGATAATCAAGGAAGGTGTCGTACCAACCTCCCGTGATCGAGGAGGATACATGTTTAAAACCAGTTGTGACATTTACCTCTCGTTGATGCGTGAGGGTCACGTTTTAATTCCCAGAACTGTTAGGGCCTTGCAAACCCTAGCTTTGTCTGGAGGCTGCGCGCTTTCGGTACGTACACTATGGGCCCACATGTTGAGACAAGATAAGTTAAAGATTGAGTCTAAAATGAAGCATAAGACTTTCAATCAATCATAAATGGCTCATGCATAAGTTACATGATGATTGACATGTTTTAAAGATGATTAAATTATTTTTGTGAGATTATGTTTGTACTTGCTGGGCGAAAGCTCACTCTTATATTTCATACTGTAGGTAAAAAGCCTGCAGCTTAAATGGTGGGCTATGCGGACGATGCGGCGGGTGAAGGGCGGTGTGGGATACCACTATGCAAAATTTTCCGCAACCGCTTTTGAATCTCAAAAGTAAATTATGTTATGCAATATGTATGAAGTTTAAAGACTTAAGAAGATATCTTCAGTATAGTATGTATACATGATAAGTTTTTCTCTACAAGATAACTTATGTAAATATGTTTTAAAAAAAAAAAAAATTATTCTCAAATTTTCAAGTAAGATAAGTACAAGTAAGTATGGTGTCGACCCGGCTTGGGAAGTCGGGGCGTCACAATGGCAAGCGAGCTTGCTGTGTCGTACCGACCCGCGTCAGGTCGGGTTGGACTATGGTTTGAGTTGGAAATGGAGTGGCCGCCCCAACCACTCCATAGTTGCGCGCCCGGTACAAACACTTATGTTAAGGGGCCCATAAGCAAGTTAAGTTAAGATAAGCTATGAAAGCATGTTATGAAAGAATAAGTAAGCATAATAAAGCATAACTGGATCATGCATGATTATGCTAGAATAAGCTATGTTATGATGAATTAAGTTATGTTCTGTATTATTTATTGTCACGGACATTTATGTTGCACTTGCTGAGCGAAAGCTTACGTCTTACGTTTATGCTGTAGGTAAGCAACCTACGGGCAGCTGTTGATACAAGATGGCGAGCGTGGCAGGGCGAGCTGTGAAATATGGGATCTATAGCTGCTACACGTTTTGTTCTTTTTATGTACATTATTTCGTATTCAAACATCATTATTACGTTATCGTTCTTTCGTACGTTTACTGCGTATAAAAAAAAATTTCCGCAGTTTACGTTAAGTAAGTAAGTATGTATGTATGTATGTATGGTAACGGCTTGTGTTAGGCGGGTCGTTACATTCCATGACTATTCTCGTCACCATAGTTTAAATCTGATTGTTTAATATAGAATTTGTAGTAAAAATAGGAGAAGCAGCTTAAGGAAGGAACCAAGCTACTGTAACTCTTCGCAGACTAGCCTGAGAGAAGTTAATACTAGATGTGTCATAAAGTTGTCCAAGAACGATTGCTCTTCAAATTTCTTAATTGCCCTTCACTGCCTTTTGCCTTTTGCCTTTTGTTTGTCCTCGATGTCTAATTTCTAAAAACTAAGGTTGTTTTTCTAAATGGCTCCGAATTATGACCGTCTGATTTTTGATTTTACACATCACAATTCTTTAAATTTTTCTATAGTTACTCTACCTCTAGCAATATCCAAGGTTCATTTTTGACAATAACCTAAAAAAATATAAAGAAAGCCATCAAACCACTTTCAACGGTAGAGAAAATAGTCCCTCCTGTAATCAATAGTGACGTCGGACGAAAAAAACGTTTTAATCGACTAAAGATAAAATCGTACATTTGAATTATCGAAATGTGGGCACAATCATATTCTTTATTATAAAAGAAGGGTGTGATAATTTAATTTTTGCATGGGTCACAAATACTTTTTTTTTTTTTTTGGTGAACGGGTCACATACATTATTTCTTGTAAAAATTTTGAAGGACAAATATTTCTATTTTTATATACTCGAGTGACAAAAGATAGTACGTGGCGGGCTTGCCTAGCCCACTGCCCAAAAATAATTGACGGACTGTATGTAAAGAAGGAGGAACACGAAAAAGAATAATAATAATAATAATAATAATAATAATAATAGTAGCAGTAATGATCAATGACCAGCTCCATTTTTTTAAAATGGCGTCCAACCTGTTTTTCTTTCTTATCAAAAAACAAAAAACAAAACTTATGTTTTTGTAAGCACATCAGAAAAACCATTACCATTATTTTTTTTTTTGGATAGTTAACTATCACCACTTTTGATTGCATTTAGATTTAGATATATATTCATCTAGTACACATTATATACAAAGAGGTCATACTTGGAATCATGTGGAGGTTGAAGATAGGTGATGGGGGAAACGACCCTTTCATATTCAGCACAAACAACTTTGTAGGACGACAGATTTGGGAGTTCGATCCGGACGCTGGTACACCTGAGGAGAGAGCTACCGTTGAAGATGCCCGTCTTAATTTCATAAAACATCACAGGCAAGTCAAGCGCCCGAGTAGTGACCTCCTATGGCGGATGCAGGTAACTTTTCAAACCTATTTAATAACTAGGACATGGGTTTTATTATTTTTATTTTCCTGTAGTGATATTCTCACGTCTTCCTTCATCATCTTTTTAATAGGGTTATTTATATAGATGTTCAAATTAGAGGTGTTGATTTGAAATATGTTCATTTTTTTTTTATTTACACAAACGTCTGGCAGAGTAATTATAAAGACAATATTATCTATTATAAAGAATTTAGAATTAACAAATAAAGAAATCATAAAAAAGGAAACAAAAAAATGGAACCTAAGACATCTATCAAAGAGTGCTAAAGTCGATTTAAAGGAATTGATACACGAAATGATATAAAAGGAAAATATGAAAAAAAATTTCGATTTATTGTAAAGAATATGTAAATATTCATAATGAATCAAAAAGTGAATGTTTTCTCAAAATCATATTTTATACTAATGAGAATAAGGTAAATAAAGAAAAAAGAACATCTAAAAAAATAGTTTCCTATAATAAATCAGTCTTTATCATAAAGATATGTTCGATTCTATTTCTGTTAGTTTATATAAATAATAGTGCTTTTGTGTAAAGAATTCGTTACCATTGCTATGTTAAAAATTTTTTTGATTTACTATAAAGAAGTTGTAAATATTCATAATGAATTAAAAATGTAATGTTTTCTTAAAATCAAATTTCACATTAATGAGAATATGCTAAATAAAGAAAAATGAACATCTCAAAAAAATCTTTCATATAATAAATCAGTTTTTATCATAAAGATATGTTTTATTTCATTTTGACTAATTTTTTTAAATAACAATGTTTTTTTCATAAAAAATTCGATACCATTTATTGTGTTATTCGTCAATTTGTTTGATTGATGAGCTATAAATGGTAACTAGTTAATTTGTAGGGGATTACATAAATAAATAGGTTTTTTCATAAATAATTCTTTAGTTTTTTTAATGAAAAGAATGAATATTTTAATTTTATTAATCTCTATCATTATTATTTTGTATTGTGTTTATCATTTGGTCTGAACCATCACCTTTACAGTAAATATTTTATATTAATTATAATTATTTTGATGTTGATAACTAATTTAGATTTATTAAAAGTAATTTACCTTTATTAACAAAAAATATTCATCATTAAAGTAAAAAAAAAAAAAAGATAATAAAAGGATCTATATAAAAATTAAATAATGTCAATTATAGTTAAATAGTAAAATAGGCATTACATACATTTATTTCTTAAAAAAAATATATATATATATATACATAATATTAATAAAAAATAAATATATTTTAAATTGTAAAAATAGATTTTTTGTGTAATTATTTCATATTTAATAATCTAGTTTAATCACAAGTAAAACTAGGCACAAAGCTGAAAGAAAGCATGCACGTGGCCCCCTCTAAAACCCAAAATAATATTCTACTTTCACCATCGTTTTGCAATGCCCCCACTTAACTGTGCCCTTTTCTTTTTTTAATGAGAATTTTCAGCTAAAGCGTTAGTTTTAGTTGAAACGAGCACTTTGGTTTTTTTTTTTTTCCTTACTTTTGTCGCTTTGTGTATGCTTTTTTTTTTTTTTTGTTGTCGGTTTCCCATGTTTTTTTAATTCTTTCTTTTATTTTCCTTTCATTTTTTCGTATTGTAAAATAATTTTTTCAAACTTTTCCTTAAATATTTCCTAATTATTGTCCTATTAATTTTTTAAAAAAATTAAATTCTTATTTATTTCAACATCATTTTCTTTCTAATATATTTTTCAGTTAACTTTCTATATAATAATAATTTCGGTTGGTTAGTTTTCATATATTTCATCCATTTTTTTGGTCATTTTGAGGGTTTTTTTTTTTTTTTTTTTCCTGTTTGTGATTTTTCCTAAAACCTTACATACCCTTCATCCTTTCAATTATCCCCTATCAATATAATTATTTTTCAAATATATCCACGCTTTTTTTTATTATGGTTTCTTTATTTTCTTTAAATCTTATACTTTTTATATATGTCTTATTGAAATACTTTTTATTTCTATTAAAATGTTATTGGAAATTTTTTTAATTTCTATTAATATGATTTTTTTAAGACTCAAATGCATCCTTGTTTGAAGATATTTTTTATTATATCCAAAAAAAAAAATAACAAACATAACACGCACGCACAAAGTACGTGCTTATAAACTAGTATATCTGTATAGTTTTATGGGTCTTATACATTATCCTTATGTACTCTTTCTATCTCTTTCTCTCTCAAAATAAAATAAATAAATAAAATAAAATCATCAAACAAATATAGGATAAAACTCCTTACTTGAAATTTTATTACTTAAAACAAAAATAGAAGTAGATACTTGTATGAAACTAAAAGAAGTAAATAACAATGTTTTAAAAATATTGAAAGAGAATATATAACATATTTATGGTAAATACTTATTTGGGATGTCTCTGAATCTTTGATACCATTCATCATTTTAGTCCCATCGTACCTAGAAAATTTATTGAATTTCATTTTAGTCCAACTGTTTTTCATTTTCATACTATTCCAGTTACTGAGAGAAAAAGACTTCAAACAAGAGATTCCTCCAGTTAAGGTTTTGGATGGTGAGATCATCACACATGAAAAGATCACAACAACATTGACGAGAGCTGCTCACTACCTTTCAGCTTTGCAGGCTTCTGATGGCCATTGGCCTGCTGAAAATACAAGCCCATTTTTCTCTCTTCCTCCCTTGGTACCCTTCTTTCTTCTTTTTGTGCAAGGCTTTTTTACAATAGTATATTATAAATTTTTGTAGAGTTATAATTTACATTCGATATTTTTAATTTTGACAATTTACACCCTGAATTTATAAATTTGTAGCAAACTGCACCCATTGACAATAATATTTGTCTTTTGAAGAAAATTGATAAGTGATTGGTATATGAATTGTTAATTCATGACATAAATAATCATTATTTCTTTGTTAATTAACAATCTATATACAAGTGAAGTATCAATTTCCATTAAAACATCAATATTGTTTATTAATGGGGTGTAAATTATTACATATTTATAAGTTTAGCGTACAAATTACCAAAATTAAAAATTTAGGGTGTAAATTACAACTCTATAATAAGTTTAGGGTGCACCAATACAAAAAAGCCTTAGTTCAATACTCCTTTTAATATTATTAAGTGAGCTAGTAGCATAAAATTTTGACAACATTGACACAAAGTTTTCTCTTTATTTTTTTGTAGGTCATATGTCTGTACATTACAGGACACATCAATGTCTTATTCTCTGCAGAACATCGTAAAGAAATTCTTCGTAACATTTATAACCATCAAGTATGCATACAAATGTGTACATATATTTGGAAAAGTTTTATATATTCCTCATATACTAGTGTCAATATGCTCCATGAACTTTAAAATGTACCTGTTATGTTCCCTAAACAATAATATACCTCTAAAGTCACCACAAAAACTTTGAAATGTTAGTTATAATATTATTTAGGGACTAAAGAATTCCTCACTCCAAAATAAATTAGTTGGCCACCAAATCTTACATATATTCTCAGTCAAGTAGTTGCTTAGAAGGAAGAAAAGGGAGGGGGGGGGGGGGGGGGAGAATTTAAGATTAAAATTTAGGATTACGTTGAGACTAGTTATATAATTAAGGGGAAATTCCTAAAATATATCCTTCTTGTTTGCAATAAAGTAATGCGTATTATGGCCTTATTGGAACTAGTTAAACGGATGGGAAGGGAGATTAGGATCTTAAGTTTTAGGTTCAAAATCAAAGAGATTTTCTTTTCCAATTAACAAAGCAAGATTCAATAAATAGATCCAACGTAGTATATTAGATGCCTAATTTTGAACCATTTCTATGATATTCAGAACGAAGACGGTGGGTGGGGACTGCATGCAGAGGGACATAGCAACATGTTTTGTACGACTTTGAACTACATTTGTATGCGAATACTTGGAGAAGGACCAGATGGTGGTCAAGAAAATTCATGTGCAAAAGCAAGAAAATGGATTCTTGATCATGGCGGTGTTACATATATACCATCTTGGGGAAAGACTTGGCTTTCGGTAAGCTTATGACATCTCATATACATTAAGAAGTTACCATGTAAATTTTGCAAACATACACTTCGGCTAGTTCAACAGGGTGAAAAAGAATAGATTTATATAAAAGCTCCAAGATTCAAACTTGAGAATCGTCGATCCCAAACAGGGACGGGATTGGGCTTCTCTTTTAACTCACCAGTCCTACCAAACTAGGTTAACCAAATTTTTAATGTCACAAAAAAAAGTTTTTTTTTTTTTTTAAATTTAAGTATATTTAGTTTAAATACTATCTTATACACATAATTTTGTCTAATTTGCTAGATACTTGGTGCCTTTGAATGGGCTGGATGCAACCCGATGCCTCCAGAATTTTGGATTGCCCCTTCCTTTCTGCCTATGCATCCAGGTTTCCATATCTCACTTCCTCATACTCCTAATGTACAAGTATTTCCCAGATTATCATTATTTGTTTAAATAGAAAAATATTAACAGGTTGGAAAAATTGTTGATAGAAAACATAATTAAATTTTTGAAAAACACAAATGGAATTAGGTTTTAATAGATTTTTTTGGGATCTCTTGCAAAAATCATAACGTTTATTAAATGGTTTGTAATTTGGAAGCATATGGAACAGTATTCACGGGTCAACCGGACCAAAGTACTATGCTAGCTACCACCAGTTGATTGGACAACTTAGTTTTTCTTAGTAATGTCAGTTTAATGTAGCAACAACTCGTTTCCAAAATAAGTTAATGAACTAGCAAAGGGAGTCACTGGATATATGTAATAATCAATTTTCATTAATTTATAGCCAAATCGACTGCAAGTTTTTTTGACTATTTAATTATTAGCTAGCTATGTTGATACTTCACTAAAAACTCGAAATTACACTCTCGATTAGTTAAACTGAAATAAATATTACCACTCATATTCCAGCGTTTTGATAATTACTTATTAAACATCTAAATCAATCCTCTCAACTAAAGCTTAAACCAATTTTTTTTTTTTTTTTAAAGAAGAACTCATTCAGTCCTACTTTCAAAAAACATAAAACCATTCAAGTAATAACAAAATATAGCTACATAGATTGTCCAAAAAAAAAATGAAAATATTGTGGTTTAATTGTAGAGGAAACTTAAAAATCAAAATATGAATCGCAGATGTTAAAGTAAAATCTAAAATGCCTTTAAAACTTGACAATGATAATGAAAAGTGCTCTAAATTGTATCAAAATTGACTGTTATTTATAGCTTGATAAGTGTTTGCTTATTTTGAAAATAAAACACCAAATACTTAAATACCAGTAATTATTAATAAAAAAAGAACTAGGATAATAATCCAACTGAAAGCAAATCGTAATTAACTACAATTTTAATGGGGGCTATACAAAATTTTAATGGGTAATATAGCAACTAAATACAGATTAAAAAAAACCATAATTCACTTTTTGTACTGCTTTTAGATTGCAGCCATTCAAATATGTACATATATGTAAGTTGGGGCACATTCAAAAATAAAATTTGAATAGGGATAAAGTTAACAAAATTTACAAAATATATGCATTAAGTTAAAAAAAAAAGTTTGAATGGGAAACGTGCCCCACTTGACATGCAAATTCATCATTATCAGTAACGGAGTTGTCAGACCAAAATTTTCACTGGAAGCGCCATATTTTAAGTGCGTGTTATTCACCCTCTTATAGTAGTGTTAGACTTGGATTATTTAACATTAATCCAATTTGAATTAAACTTACGGCTGCACTTGGACTGAGATTAATCAACATTATCAAGGATAAGATATTTGACAATTTTTTAAAGTTTAAAGAAATTATATATGCATTTTAGTGAAGATACTTTTTTCCCTCCACAGTATTGAAAATTACGTCAGCATTTTTTTCCTTGCAGAACAGGTTTCTAGAGAAGCATAAAATTCTTGCCATTATGCATCAAAATTCATTGGTTTTTTTTTTCCTTTAATTATCTTTAATCTTGATTACAAAATAATAATAATAATAATAATAATAATAATTGCAGCCAAAATGTGGTGCTACACTAGACTGGTCTATATGCCAATGTCATATTTGTATGGGAAAAGATTTGTTGGTCCAATCACACCTCTCATTCTACAATTAAGAGAGGAACTACACACTGAGCCATACAGTGAAATTAATTGGAAGAAAGTGCGCCATCTATGTGCTAAGGTGAGTAGACCCAATATCTAAATTTATTAATTTATTTTATATATTTACATTTATATATATAAGTGCTCAAATTGACAACCGGACAAGTCTAACAATTGTATCATTTTATTCAAAATCTTGTTACTACTAGCTGATTTATATGTAATTTTTTATTTAGACTCATATAACATGATACTATTTAAAACTAAGTATAAAGGAGATAAAAAATCCCTGAAAAACATTACATCAGAATTAATTAATTGCTACAATAAAATATTTTAAAAAAAGTAATAGGTGTTGTTTTATAAAGGTACCGGACAAGAGATAACAAATATATAACTGTATTTATTTTTATTGTAGGAGGATCTATTTTACCCTCATCACTGGATACAAGACGTGCTTTGGGATAGTCTACACATTTGCACCGAACCCCTACTTACTCGTTGGCCCTTCAATAAATTAATTAGAGAAAGGGCTCTTCAAGTAACAATGGATCACATCCATTATGAAGATGAAAATAGTCGATACATTACTATTGCATCCATAGAAAAGGTAATGTAAGACCTTTTTTTTTTTTTAATTTAAAAAAAGAGACATAATTATTATATAATTAATATAAATATATATATGTATGTATTTATATAAATGATGTACTTTGTTTAACGATGTAGAAGAGTCGGATTATCTTCTAGCTGCTTATCATGTTTCTTTCATGATTGAATTAGGTATTGTGCATGCTTGCTTGTTGGGTTGAAGATGCAAATGGGAACTATTTTAAAAAGCACCTTGCAAGAATTCCTGATATCATGTGGATTGCTGAAGATGGAATGAAGATACAGGTAATTCTCTATTGATACTACTACGGGCAGAGTCGCACGTGATCAAGTGGGTCTTCCATCCACCCTCAGTGAACATTTATTTATTGTTTTTCAATTTTATCTCTTAAAATTTTGCATTTTTCTCATTTTATCCCTACTAAACATTAATGATTCTTGCATATGTCATTCTAAAAGCTTTATCGGTAATAAACATCCCTATTAAAATAATAGGATGACTCCACAATTGTAATATTTCTACATTTTATATCTTTCTATATTCTCTCTCACATTCCAGATTATATGTACGTAGTTGAAGATATGGACTGAAATAAGTTTTCTTTTATATACATACATTTATATACATATATACATATATATGTTGTATTTACAAGCAATTGATTCACAGACATTCGGAAGCCAACAGTGGGATACAGGTTTTGCCATTCAAGCTTTGCTTGCAAGTAATATCATAGATGAAATTGGACCAACTCTTGCCAAAGGTCATGATTACATAAAGAAATCTCAGGTTTAATCCTATCTCTACCAAGAAAGTTTGTTTTACACCAATTATCAAAGTTCATTTTTTACTAACTAATTATGTAAAGGATAATTCTTAATTATTATTATTTCTATGCATAACCTATATGTACTGCAGGTCAAACAAAATCCTTCTGGTGACTTCAAAAGCATGTACCGCCATATTTCTAAAGGATCTTGGACATTTTCCGATCAGGATCATGGATGGCAAGTCTCAGATTGCACCGCGGAAGGTTTAAAGGTAACTTATATCAAATGGTTGTCATCTTTTTTGTTGATATCTCAAACTCTATCCTGTACCTTTTTTTCTTCTTTTTCAGTGTTGCCTTTTGCTATCGATGATGCCACCAGAAATTGTCGGTGAAAAACTAGAGCCTGAGCGGCTTTATGATGCCGTAAATATTTTACTCTCTTTACAAGTAAGAATTTTTTTTCTTTTTATTTTTTATATTATCAAAATGAATTTAATTAACTTTTAACAACTTCAGGGAAATTATATACTTAAACTTTGTACAAAAACACAAATCAACTCCACTAATTTTGATTGATAACAGAATAAGAATGGTGGTCTAGCAGCATGGGAGCCAACAAGTGGCCAAAAGTGGTTAGAAGTAAAGACTTCAATATCTATATATATATATGTATATGTTTTGATTTAGTTATAACAATTTAGCCAGTGCTTTTGGAAGCACTAATTATTCAAAAACAAATAAATGTTTCATTATTGTTTCAACTCAGGTACTTAATCCCATTGAATTCTGTGCGGACGTCGTTGTGGAAAATGAATATGTAGAGTGCACTTCAGCAGCAATCCAAGCCTTGATTTTGTTTAAGAAAATGTACCCAGGACACAGAAAAAAGGAAATTGAAAATTTTATAACAAAAGCAATTGGGTTCCTTGAAGGCAAACAAATGCCTGATGGCTCGTGGTACAATTCTCTTCTATTTTGATTCCATTCAACTTAAGAAACACTACAAGAAAAAGAGAGAGAGGGAGGGGAAAAAAAAAAAAAAACCTTTTAGTGGCAACTGTTTTTATGATACCTTCAGTCATAATATTTTTTTTAACTAAATGTTACTTCAATCACAAGATTGTACATTTTGGCACCTATTTTTATTGCGATTAAAACTTTTAGTCACGAGATTTTTAGTTATAATCCCTTCACTTAAAATCCCATGACGAAGTGATATTTAGTAGTAGAAAAATATTGTGACTAAAAGTATTAAAAGAAAAATGTGATCGTTTTTTTTTTTTTTTTTTTGGGTACTGAAACCAAGTTATCAATGTTACATTGTGGCATATAGGTATGGAAGTTGGGGAGTTTGCTTCACATACGGTACATGGTTTGCTTTGAGAGGGCTAGCAGCTGTTGGCAAGACTTACAATGATACTTTAACTATACGGAATGGGGTCGATTTTCTACTCAAAACACAAAGAGATGATGGAGGTTGGGGTGAAAGCTATCTCTCATGTGCAAACCAGGTAACAACCATTGCACTTTCCTTGTGCATATTGTGCTTTTTTTGTGTACCGAAAAAAAAAGGTAACAACACGGAAAATTCTAAGGATGTCACTGTCTTTTATGGTGTTTTGGAAAATCATACAGTGGTAACACCAAAGCAGGCATATTGTAAATCTATTAAGAAACCGAGATATGATTTTAAAAAACAAAATTATCAAAAGAGTTTTCATAAGCCTTAAAATAATGAAAATTAGAGAGAAAGAAGTAAATAGTATTTATACACAATTACCTGAAGTAAATAGTAAATTTGAAAATATTTAGGAAAAGTAATAGTAAATAATTTACTTCTAATAAATATGTTATCTATTTGTAACTAATATATTATTTACTTAGTAAATTTGTTATTTAATCAAAATATTTTAAAATCATTTTATATACTTCAACTTTCTTAAAAATATTATTTACTACAATTTCTCTTTAAAATAATTATAGCACTTATTTATCATGTGATGAAGTTACCCTTATTTAGTTACACTCCCTAAAGGGAATTCAACGGTTATCATTTTGTATTCTACTGTGTAGGAATATGTACCACTTGAAGGAAATAGATCAAATTTAGTACAAACTGCATGGGCGATGATGGGTCTACTACATGCTGGACAAGCAGAAAGAGATCCAACTCCTCTTCATCGTGCAGCAAAGTTGATCATTAATTCTCAAATGGACGATGGAGATTTTCCACAACAGGTAAGATATCTTAAATAGTTACAATCTCATTTTCTTCTCCCTTGTATACGTTGGTAATGGCATTTGTTTTTCAGGAAGTTTTTTAGTAAATATATAGTCTGAGTTTTTGTGAAATTAGTGAAAGGGACTTTTTTTTTTTTTTCTTTTAATTGTGAATCAGTCAATCACTAATTAATCATGATTAATTAGTAATTGAACATTATAACCATGTATTTTTTTTATTGATTAACTGATTTGTTATGGTTAATTACTGATTAAACAGACATTTTATTAAATAAATATATTCGATCATTTATTTAAATAAGTTTTTAAAAACTTTCTATTTACTTAATTTTTCTCAAAATTTTACATAAATGGTTTGTCATCTAATTAATTATGGCAGGAAATAACAGGAGTTGCCACCAAGACCTTTCTTATACACTATCCAACATATAGAAATATCTTTACACTTTTGGCTCTCGCAGAATATGGTAAGCAGGTAGTTCCATTACCTTCAAAATCGTAAGCCAAGAATATATAATAATTTTATATTTTTCAACCAAATATGTACCTATATCATGTTAAATTGAGAATAAGAAAATTAATTTGCTTGTTCAGATATGCGTCGTTTGATTTAATTTCTATCGATAGAGACTATCTTGGGAAAGTTTCCCTTTGCACTTGATTTCTATCAAGAGATTGTAGTAGATTTTGTGGGATTTGATCCGATTTGTTTCTATTTGGAATTTAAATTTTGTTTTCTATTTATAGCAAATAAAGCAACGAAATGAATTTATAAAATTTTTCTAACACTACTAGAAATTGAAATATGTTGCTATATAAAATAATAATTCATAAAAATAATCCGTTTATACCTTGTCAGTAATAACTATCTATTGAGCTATTTAATACACTTATTGGCCTTTCGATCTGTACTATTCACCTCTCCAAGAACTATTCAGTATATGAGTCCCATGAATTGTAGACGTCAACTCTCATTCCATTTTTGGTTTGGTTTCACTTTCCCTAGAGGGGAGAGAACAAAAAAAAAAAAAACCCATTTGGCTAACAGAAAGCCTATATTTATATATATTACTAGAGATTTAACTAACAGAAAAGAAGAAGTTCCCTTTTGCGCATTTGACAAAAGCAACTTATAGCTAAATAGCTTTTTTTTTTAAGAAGTTTTTTAATAAATGGCCGAAATTTTTAAAAATCAGTTAAAAGATTATTTTTTTTCTAAAATAGTTAATTAATTTTCTTAAATGGTCAATAAGTGATTGGCCACATAATATTCAATCAGTAATTGACTTACGGTCAATCACTGATTAACATAACGTAAATCACTAAATTTCATAGTCAATCAGTAATTGACTAGTAGTCAATCATCAATTTTCATATTCAATCATTGATTAACCAAGTCTGAAAAATGAAACCGACATCTTTCTATATTAAAAAAAATTAGGCCATTTATTAGATTATGTGATTAAAAGGCTACCCAGCCTAATTATCCAAATCCCAAATCTGATAAATAGATAATTAAGATAATAATCTAAAAAATTCTATACTATTCTCGGATTAGGACTCGTCTGTGACTGGCTGAGGAGTCGTCTGGGAGAGCTATCTGGTAACTCCATCATGCCTCGTCTATGACTCGTTTGAGAGTCACGTAATGACTCTTTTTAAGCTTTGGGGCTAGATTGTACCTCGTTTCATATTCTCTGATAACATATGTAAGGTAAGAGATGAGATACACATGTAATGGGTGCTCCTTCAGCTTTGATATGCCGCAAAATAATTTGTGAGGGTGCAGTTTTCATAGAGTGTAGGGTAACCCTTAAATTGGTGATGGTGAAAACCAGCCTAGGCCTTCGTACCGGTAGGGGATGATTAATTCCCAGCGACAAGTTGCATCGCGATTGCGGGGTTCTCAATGGATTGAGGATTTAAGGCCGGTCCCTAGCAACGGCCTGTTTGGGTCTGTGATAGAGTGCCCATGTACCAACAATTTGTACTAGAGGTTTACGACTTATGGTCCCTCTTGCTCCTGATTGGGAGGCTTTTTGTTTTTTACAAGTTGTTGATGGCTTAATCTAGGAATTGAGTCATGAGTTGACTAATGATGTGACAGGTCATGTGACCCACTTTTTGACTCGTGAGTCATTGTTTGACTCGTGAGTCAATTTGAGTCTCGTAAGGGAGTCATTGTATGATTCGTGAGTCGGTGGCGGGGCTCAAGAGTTGAGAAACTCGTGAATTGATGGGACTCGTGAGTGAGTCATTGTTGAGTAACAAAAAGGACTCATGAGCGAGTCGTTGGGAGACTTGTGACTCGTATGCGGGACTCGTGAGTCATACGCAGGACTCATGAGTCGAGAGAATCATGAGTCGAGGGACTCGCGAATCGCTAATTAGACTCATGAATTGACAAACTCGTGAGTCACAGGCAAGACTCATGAGATGAGTAACCATTGAGTCGTTGGCAGAACTCGTGGCTCCATTCCTATAAATGTTAATGACAAAGGAGAAACATAAAATTTTAAGTGACTAGGGTAGCACTCATTTATAATTACATGAGCTGCCTACATATTCATGTCTAAGAATCAAACCTAGACATAGTTTGACTGCTATAGTCCTATGCACTTAATTTATGGGTTCTTACAAGAGAACTAAAACTAGAAAACTTCGAAAAAAAATTTCCAAAGAAACTTAAAAGCATAAAGTCTAAATGCAAATGAAATATAAAAAACATTTTATGACATTAATTTCAATAAGTGGGTGACCTGTGGTAGGTCACGGCTAACCTAGTTGTAGTACTTTCAGAGGAAGAGTGTGTTCCATGGTTTGGGATCAGCGTGCCATTGAATTCTTCTAACTCGTATGCTCGCAATCTAAGTCTCTTTGTGACTCGGTATGGTCCCTTTCAGTTTGGAATGGGTTTTCAATGCATATTTAGTTAGTGATGGGAGTCGCCTACTCTACTCTACTTGTTATGATATGACATGCCATAGAACTCGTCTTGTGAAGGACTGGTCGGTCGTTGGCCTGAGTCACTCCCGTCTCCTTGATATTGTTCTCTCCTACTATGGTTTAGATGTTCCAATTTGGCAGTTCTTCGGAGTCCTTCCACTTCTATCATCCATCATGCTTGTCCTAGTGCTTTGGCAATTGTCCTAGGTTTCCAATTACTTTCATCAAGGAAACTTAACCTAGGCAAGAGGCCACTTTTAAGCACAAATAAGGCTATGGAATCATCGCATTTGGGTATCTCGACAAGCACGATGCTAAATCGCTCATCGGTTTGTTGGACGATGGTACATAGCATCTTTGAGGTAGCCTCTAGGTTGACATTGACCGAGTAATTTTCGATAAAGACCTTGGTCATCTCTTTGAATGAGCCTATCGATTTTATAGTCGATTGGCAAAACCATTTGAGAGCCAGACCCTTGAGGCTTCGAGGGAACAATTTGCACATGATGGCGCCTCTTATCTCTTGTGGCATAGTAGTCCCGAGCATTACCTACAGATACTGACATATGTGCTCATGTGGGTCTGTCGTCCCATCGAATTTTGAGAAACTTGGGGTGTGGAAGTTGACTAGAAGTACAGTTTGGCTACTGATTGAGTGAACGGTGACTGTTTGACCTTTTTGAGTAAATCCTCATACGTCATCGGGTGGCCGATGGTTCATAGTAATCACCTCATATTGTCTTCACACTACTATTAACCACATCTGTAATTATTTGTTGCCAATTGAGTGTGTCTGACAAATGAGTCCAATTGGTTGCTGCGCTAGCCCCGTGAAAAGTGAGACTATGGATGTCGGAGAAAAACTAGTCGACAGACTGGCTAGTAGGCTGGTGGCAGTCACAGTAGCAGGACTCATAATGTGAGTCATGGTGGCAAGAGAAGTCTTCATCGAGTAGAGCGACGGTAAAAGAAGTAGATACTTGTGTGAAACTAAAAGAAGTAAATAACAATATTTTAAAAATATTGAAAGGGAATATGTAACATATTTTGGTAAATACTTATTTGGGATGTCTCTGAATCTTTGATACCTTTCATCATTTCAATATCTTCACATGTAGAAAAGTTCTACTACTGTTGTGAAATTTGTAGTATTGAATTTCATTTTGGTCCAACTGTTTTTCATTTTCATACTATTTCAGTTATTGAGAGAAAAGGACTTCAAACAAGAGATTCCTCCAGTTAAGGTTATGGATGGTGAGATCATTACACATAAAAATATCACAACGACATTGACGAGAGCTGCTCACTGCCTTTCATATATGATTAAGCAAAACTTGAAAAGTAATAGGCCTTGGCCTAATTTAGCGAATGAATTAAGCAAATAAGCATTTGAGAACTACTTTTTGTTTTTTAACAATAGAAAAATAGAGCAGTAACCAAGTATGAGGTATTGAAAGAGCATCAAGTAAAAATTGAAATAAAACGAAATGAAAAGGTTTAGCATGCGTTTGAATTGTTGGTTCACACCTAATTTTTTCATGACAGTTTTTGTCTTTATTTCTGAAAAGTCAATAAAAATATACTAGTTTTTAAAAAGTTAACCAACTTGAATGTAAAACCTTCATCTCAAACCCGTACTGATCCAAACGAAGCCTTAGAAAGAGTAGTCCTTGAAAAATGAATAATCTCCTTCAGCGAGCTCTACTCACTTTGTTTTCTCAATTTTGTTTTATTTTTTTTTTTTTTTTTTTTTGTTTTTTAATATATATGTAAGGTTAAAATCAAGTATCTGTAAATAGACATGAAGAAAGTAATTCAAAATGAAAGAAAAAGGAAACCATGTTTCACATACACAATGTTTTCTACAGCTTGGAAAATATTAGGTTATGGAGAGATATTTCATCCGATGGTGAATGAGCCGTATCTATAAGAAGGGGCAAAGAGTGGCGGCTTTCCTAGCCATAGGCACTAGAGTGAGGCATGGATTCAAAGTAGACCGCAAAGCAGAAGGCTGTCACTAGACGCTAATGCAAATCAAAGTTTTTGAGAATGATTAGTTCCATGTCCTTGAGTTCATGTCGCTTAACGACTTTATATGATCTAGTGTTTCTTATTGTCATAAAAAGTTGATTATCGGCATTTGGAACTCTAAATCTAGTGGGACTTTGGAGTTTTTTTAATTGGAAATGAGTGAACGTTTTAAAATGTGTGTTTAGTTGAAATGTAAACTGAAACTGAATCGGTATATTTACATAGTGTAAACATTTAAAATGTATTAGAAAAAATAATAATGTAGATCTTATTCCATTCCTATGCATTTTGACATAAAAATCATCTCACTCTAATTTTGAATAATAAAAATATAACCTTTTAAATTTTCTGAAATGAAAAAGAGAGAAAAGAGATGTGAACTTGAAATTGAGTTAGAAAAACAAATGGCTTTTGAAAACACACCCTTTAATAAATGGCTTTTGACCAAACTCGAGTTTGAGTACCAAACACACCCTTAGTATACCTCTTTCAACTTGGACAAGGAGTCTATTTGAAGTACCTCTCATTATCTTGGTTTCTTTAATAAATTCAAACGCTTCATATTTTTACTTAATTTATTTGAACGAGCTAAGAGAAAGAAAACATTTTGTCTCCAAATAAAAGAAAAGAAAATAGACTGAAACCAGTAAAAAAAAATTGGTTCTCTGATTTCTTTAAAATTTTGGTTTTAAGCATCTCCTTTGCTAGGAAGTTGTATTATAATGGCTGATTTACAATATAATGTTATTGTGCTTGGTGAACTGGGCTTGGTGATATTCAGTGATCTGCTCTTGCTTACTGGACATGCGTGTGTGTGTTATATGTACATTTGAGTCAAACTTGTCAAAGTTGAAAAAAAAAAAAAAAAAAAAAAAAAGGCCTGTCAGAGATGTTCAAGCCGTTTGCTCTTTCGCTCTTCACCTCTTGTGTTAATTAGCAAAAGAAGTGTTTCAAGAAAATAATAATAATAAAAATACTAAAAAAAAAAAAACAAAAACCAAAAAACAAAACAAAGGGTTATTGTTCGCATAAATATTGTCTCGTTTTGGCCCCTTAATGTCACTCAAATGCTTCTTTACAAGTTTATAATCACACACGCAACATGGCTTATATCATGGGTTTGTCTCGTAGCAAGCGTCATTATAGGCTAACGTTAAAGAGACCAAATCCGCTATATATTTGACAAAGGTTTGCCGTAAAAAAAGTAAAGTAAAATATTGGATCAGGAGTATACTTAGCCCAAGAGAAGGTCGCTGAGTTTCGTGGTTCTCCATGAATTTTTTTTTTTTTTTTTTTAATGACAAAAGAGGACTGACTCTTTGTAGTAGCATCACCATAGTGGAGTTTAATTATGTCTTTGAGAAAATTGATTACAAAGAAACAATAAAAGAAAAACATTTTTATGAGAAACATTTAAAAGTAAAAGATTTATTTTAAATAAAGGACCACACAATCAAGCATGTATTTATTCCTTAATTATAAGATCTAAAAAAATTTTGAACCAATTTTAGGAAAATATATATATATCGTGCGATACTTGAAAATGACAAGCCCATATCTGATTAAATTTTATTTTAAAAAATTTTGACTACAAATATATGAATAGGGACATATTTAAGAAAAATTGGCTTTGAAAAAAAAAAAAGTAAACTATTAAATTTGAAGTACTTTTGGCGGATGAAAAGAAAAAGAACTGCATTTACAACTC
>CM046374.1:16475714-16511875 GCA_025413025.1 Ficus hispida
AGAAATTGTAGTAAATAATATTTTAAGAAAGTTGAAGTATATAAAAATGATTTTAAAATATTTTGATTAAATAACAAATTTACTAAGTAAATAATATATTAGTTACAAATAGATAACATATTTATTAGAAGTAAATTATTTACTATTACTTACCCTAAATATTTTCAAATTTACTATTTACTTCAGGTAATTGTGTATAAATACTATTTACTTCTTTCTCTCTAATTTTCATTATTTTAAGGCTTATGAAAACTCTTTTGATAATTTTGTTTTTTAAAATCATATCTCGGTTTCTTAATAGAGTTACAATATGCCTGCTTTGGTGTTACCACTGTATGATTTTCCAAAACACCATAAAAGACAGTGACATCCTTAGAATTTACCGTGTTGTTACCTTTTTTTTCGGTACACAAAAAAAGTACAATATGCACAAGGAAAGTACAATGGTTGTTACCTGTTTGCACATGAGAGATAGCTTTCACCCCAACCTCCATCATCTCTTTGTGTTTTGAGTAGAAAATCGACCCCATTCCGTATAGTTTAAAGTATCATTGTAAGTCTTGCCAACAGCTGCTAGCCCTCTCAAAGCAAACCATGTACCGTATGTGAAGCAAACTCCCCCAACTTCCATACCTATATGCCACAATGTAACATTGATAACTTGGTTTCAGTACCCAAAAAAAAAAAAAAAAAAACGATCACATTTTTCTTTTAATACTTTTAGTCACAATATTTTTCTACTACTAAATATCACTTCGTCATGGGATTTTAAGTGAAGGGATTATAACTAAAAATCTCGTGACTAAAAGTTTTAATCGCAATAAAAATAGGTGCCAAAATGTACAATCTTGTGATTGAAGTAACATTTAGTTAAAAAAAAATATTATGACTGAAGGTATCATAAAAACAGTTGCCACTAAAAGGTTTTTTTTTTTTTTTCCCCTCCCTCTCTCTCTTTTTCTTGTAGTGTTTCTTAAGTTGAATGGAATCAAAATAGAAGAGAATTGTACCACGAGCCATCAGGCATTTGTTTGCCTTCAAGGAACCCAATTGCTTTTGTTATAAAATTTTCAATTTCCTTTTTTCTGTGTCCTGGGTACATTTTCTTAAACAAAATCAAGGCTTGGATTGCTGCTGAAGTGCACTCTACATATTCATTTTCCACAACGACGTCCGCACAGAATTCAATGGGATTAAGTACCTGAGTTGAAACAATAATGAAACATTTATTTGTTTTTGAATAATTAGTGCTTCCAAAAGCACTGGCTAAATTGTTATAACTAAATCAAAACATATACATATATATATATAGATATTGAAGTCTTTACTTCTAACCACTTTTGGCCACTTGTTGGCTCCCATGCTGCTAGACCACCATTCTTATTCTGTTATCAATCAAAATTAGTGGAGTTGATTTGTGTTTTTGTACAAAGTTTAAGTATATAATTTCCCTGAAGTTGTTAAAAGTTAATTAAATTCATTTTGATAATATAAAAAATAAAAAGAAAAAAAAATTCTTACTTGTAAAGAGAGTAAAATATTTACGGCATCATAAAGCCGCTCAGGCTCTAGTTTTTCACCGACAATTTCTGGTGGCATCATCGATAGCAAAAGGCAACACTGAAAAAGAAGAAAAAAAGGTACAGGATAGAGTTTGAGATATCAACAAAAAAGATGACAACCATTTGATATAAGTTACCTTTAAACCTTCCGCGGTGCAATCTGAGACTTGCCATCCATGATCCTGATCGGAAAATGTCCAAGATCCTTTAGAAATATGGCGGTACATGCTTTTGAAGTCACCAGAAGGATTTTGTTTGACCTGCAGTACATATAGGTTATGCATAGAAATAATAATAATTAAGAATTATCCTTTACATAATTAGTTAGTAAAAAATGAACTTTGATAATTGGTGTAAAACAAACTTTCTTGGTAGAGATAGGATTAAACCTGAGATTTCTTTATGTAATCATGACCTTTGGCAAGAGTTGGTCCAATTTCATCTATGATATTACTTGCAAGCAAAGCTTGAATGGCAAAACCTGTATCCCACTGTTGGCTTCCGAATGTCTGTGAATCAATTGCTTGTAAATACAACATATATATGTATATATGTATATAAATGTATGTATATAAAAGAAAACTTATTTCAGTCCATATCTTCAACTACGTACATATAATCTGGAATGTGAGAGAGAATATAGAAAGATATAAAATGTAGAAATATTACAATTGTGGAGTCATCCTATTATTTTAATAGGGATGTTTATTACCGATAAAGCTTTTAGAATGACATATGCAAGAATCATTAATGTTTAGTAGGGATAAAATGAGAAAAATGCAAAATTTTAAGAGATAAAATTGAAAAACAATAAATAAATGTTCACTGAGGGTGGATGGAAGACCCACTTGATCACGTGCGACTCTGCCCGTAGTAGTATCAATAGAGAATTACCTGTATCTTCATTCCATCTTCAGCAATCCACATGATATCAGGAATTCTTGCAAGGTGCTTTTTAAAATAGTTCCCATTTGCATCTTCAACCCAACAAGCAAGCATGCACAATACCTAATTCAATCATGAAAGAAACATGATAAGCAGCTAGAAGATAATCCGACTCTTCTACATCGTTAAACAAAGTACATCATTTATATAAATACATACATATATATATTTATATTAATTATATAATAATTATGTCTCTTTTTTTAAATTAAAAAAAAAAAAAAGGTCTTACATTACCTTTTCTATGGATGCAATAGTAATGTATCGACTATTTTCATCTTCATAATGGATGTGATCCATTGTTACTTGAAGAGCCCTTTCTCTAATTAATTTATTGAAGGGCCAACGAGTAAGTAGGGGTTCGGTGCAAATGTGTAGACTATCCCAAAGCACGTCTTGTATCCAGTGATGAGGGTAAAATAGATCCTCCTACAATAAAAATAAATACAGTTATATATTTGTTATCTCTTGTCCGGTACCTTTATAAAACAACACCTATTACTTTTTTAAAATATTTTATTGTAGCAATTAATTAATTCTGATGTAATGTTTTTCAGGGATTTTTTATCTCCTTTATACTTAGTTTTAAATAGTATCATGTTATATGAGTCTAAATAAAAAATTACATATAAATCAGCTAGTAGTAACAAGATTTTGAATAAAATGATACAATTGTTAGACTTGTCCGGTTGTCAATTTGAGGCACTTATATATATAAATGTAAATATATAAAATAAATTAATAAATTTAGATATTGGGTCTACTCACCTTAGCACATAGATGGCGCACTTTCTTCCAATTAATTTCACTGTATGGCTCAGTGTGTAGTTCCTCTCTTAATTGTAGAATGAGAGGTGTGATTGGACCAACAAATCTTTTCCCATACAAATATGACATTGGCATATAGACCAGTCTAGTGTAGCACCACATTTTGGCTGCAATTATTATTATTATTATTATTATTATTATTATTTTGTAATCAAGATTAAAGATAATTAAAGGAAAAAAAAAAACCAATGAATTTTGATGCATAATGGCAAGAATTTTATGCTTCTCTAGAAACCTGTTCTGCAAGGAAAAAAATGCTGACGTAATTTTCAATACTGTGGAGGGAAAAAAGTATCTTCACTAAAATGCATATATAATTTCTTTAAACTTTAAAAAATTGTCAAATATCTTATCCTTGATAATGTTGATTAATCTCAGTCCAAGTGCAGCCGTAAGTTTAATTCAAATTGGATTAATGTTAAATAATCCAAGTCTAACACTACTATAAGAGGGTGAATAACACGCACTTAAAATATGGCGCTTCCAGTGAAAATTTTGGTCTGACTACTCCTTACTGATAGTGGGGCACGTTTTCCCTTCAAACTTTTTTTTTTTTTTTTTATAAACTTAATGCATATATTTTGTAAATTTTGTTAACTTTATCCCTATTCAAATTTTATTTTTGAATGTGCCCCAACTTACATATATGTACATATTTGAATGGCTGCAATCTAAAAGCAGTACAAAAAGTGAATTATGGTTTTTTTTAATCTGTATTTAGTTGCTATATTACCCATTAAAATTTTGTATAGCCCCCATTAAAATTGTAGTTAATTACGATTTGCTTTCAGTTGGATTATTATCCTAGTTCTTTTTTTATTAATAATTACTGGTATTTAAGTATTTGGTGTTTTATTTTCAAAATAAGCAAACACTTATCAAGCTATAAATAACAGTCAATTTTGATACAATTTAGAGCACTTTTCATTATCATTGTCAAGTTTTAAAGGCATTTTAGATTTTACTTTAACATCTGCGATTCATATTTTGATTTTTAAGTTTCCTCTACAATTAAACCACAATATTTTCATTTTTTTTTTGGACAATCTATGTAGCTATATTTTGTTATTACTTGAATGGTTTTATGTTTTTTGAAAGTAGGACTGAATGAGTTCTTCTTTTAAAAAAAAAAAAAAAATTGGTTTAAGCTTTAGTTGAGAGGATTGATTTAGATGTTTAATAAGTAATTATCAAAACGCTGGAATATGAGTGGTAATATTTATTTCAGTTTAACTAATCGAGAGTGTAATTTCGAGTTTTTAGTGAAGTATCAACATAGCTAGCTAATAATTAAATAGTCAAAAAAACTTGCAGTCGATTTGGCTATAAATTAATGAAAATTGATTATTACATATATCCAGTGACTCCCTTTGCTAGTTCATTAACTTATTTTGGAAACGAGTTGTTGCTACATTAAACTGACATTACTAAGAAAAACTAAGTTGTCCAATCAACTGGTGGTAGCTAGCATAGTACTTTGGTCCGGTTGACCCGTGAATACTGTTCCATATGCTTCCAAATTACAAACCATTTAATAAACGTTATGATTTTTGCAAGAGATCCCAAAAAAATCTATTAAAACCTAATTCCATTTGTGTTTTTCAAAAATTTAATTATGTTTTCTATCAACAATTTTTCCAACCTGTTAATATTTTTCTACTTAAACAAATAATGATAATCTGGGAAATACTTGTACATTAGGAGTATGAGGAAGTGAGATATGGAAACCTGGATGCATAGGCAGAAAGGAAGGGGCAATCCAAAATTCTGGAGGCATCGGGTTGCATCCAGCCCATTCAAAGGCACCAAGTATCTAGCAAATTAGACAAAATTATGTGTATAAGATAGTATTTAAACTAAATATACTTAAATTTAAAAAAAAAAAAAAACTTTTTTTTGTGACATTAAAAATTTGGTTAACCTAGTTTGGTAGGACTGGTGAGTTAAAAGAGAAGCCCAATCCCGTCCCTGTTTGGGATCGACGATTCTCAAGTTTCGAATCTTGGAGCTTTTATATAAATCTATTCTTTTTCACCCTGTTGAACTAGCCGAAGTGTATGTTTGCAAAATTTACATGGTAACTTCTTAATGTATATGAGATGTCATAAGCTTACCGAAAGCCAAGTCTTTCCCCAAGATGGTATATATGTAACACCGCCATGATCAAGAATCCATTTTCTTGCTTTTGCACATGAATTTTCTTGACCACCATCTGGTCCTTCTCCAAGTATTCGCATACAAATGTAGTTCAAAGTCGTACAAAACATGTTGCTATGTCCCTCTGCATGCAGTCCCCACCCACCGTCTTCGTTCTGAATATCATAGAAATGGTTCAAAATTAGGCATCTAATATACTACGTTGGATCTATTTATTGAATCTTGCTTTGTTAATTGGAAAAGAAAATCTCTTTGATTTTGAACCTAAAACTTAAGATCCTAATCTCCCTTCCCATCCGTTTAACTAGTTCCAATAAGGCCATAATACCCATTACTTTATTGCAAACAAGAAGGATATATTTTAGGAATTTCCCCTTAATTATATAACTAGTCTCAACGTAATCCTAAATTTTAATCTTAAATTCCCCCCCCCCCCCCCTCCCTTTTCTTCCTTCTAAGCAACTACTTGACTGAGAATATATGTAAGATTTGGTGGCCAACTAATTTATTTTGGAGTGAGGAATTCTTTAGTCCCTAAATAATATTATAACTAACATTTCAAAGTTTTTGTGGTGACTTTAGAGGTATATTATTGTTTAGGGAACATAACAGGTACATTTTAAAGTTCATGGAGCATATTGACACTAGTATATGAGGAATATATAAAACTTTTCCAAATATATGTACACATTTGTATGCATACTTGATGGTTATAAATGTTACGAAGAATTTCTTTACGATGTTCTGCAGAGAATAAGACATTGATGTGTCCTGTAATGTACAGACATATGACCTACAAAAAAATAAAGAGAAAACTTTGTGTCAATGTTGTCAAAATTTTATGCTACTAGCTCACTTAATAATATTAAAAGGAGTATTGAACTAAGGCTTTTTTGTATTGGTGCACCCTAAACTTATTATAGAGTTGTAATTTACACCCTAAATTTTTAATTTTGGTAATTTGTACGCTAAACTTATAAATATGTAATAATTTACACCCCATTAATAAACAATATTGATGTTTTAATGGAAATTGATACTTCACTTGTATATAGATTGTTAATTAACAAAGAAATAATGATTATTTATGTCATGAATTAACAATTCATATACCAATCACTTATCAATCTTCTTCAAAAGACAAATATTATTGTCAATGGGTGCAGTTTGCTACAAATTTATAATTCAGGGTGTAAATTGTCAAAATTAAAAATATCGAATGTAAATTATAACTCTACAAAAATTTATAATATACTATTGTAAAAAAGCCTTGCACAAAAAGAAGAAAGAAGGGTACCAAGGGAGGAAGAGAGAAAAATGGGCTTGTATTTTCAGCAGGCCAATGGCCATCAGAAGCCTGCAAAGCTGAAAGGTAGTGAGCAGCTCTCGTCAATGTTGTTGTGATCTTTTCATGTGTGATGATCTCACCATCCAAAACCTTAACTGGAGAAATCTCTTGTTTGAAGTCTTTTTCTCTCAGTAACTGGAATAGTATGAAAATGAAAAACAGTTGGACTAAAATGAAATTCAATAAATTTTCTAGGTACGATGGGACTAAAATGATGAATGGTATCAAAGATTCAGAGACATCCCAAATAAGTATTTACCATAAATATGTTATATATTCTCTTTCAATATTTTTAAAACATTGTTATTTACTTCTTTTAGTTTCATACAAGTATCTACTTCTATTTTTGTTTTAAGTAATAAAATTTCAAGTAAGGAGTTTTATCCTATATTTGTTTGATGATTTTATTTTATTTATTTATTTTATTTTGAGAGAGAAAGAGATAGAAAGAGTACATAAGGATAATGTATAAGACCCATAAAACTATACAGATATACTAGTTTATAAGCACGTACTTTGTGCGTGCGTGTTATGTTTGTTATTTTTTTTTTTGGATATAATAAAAAATATCTTCAAACAAGGATGCATTTGAGTCTTAAAAAAATCATATTAATAGAAATTAAAAAAATTTCCAATAACATTTTAATAGAAATAAAAAGTATTTAATAAGACATATATAAAAAGTATAAGATTTAAAGAAAATAAAGAAACCATAATAAAAAAAAGCGTGGATATATTTGAAAAATAATTATATTGATAGGGGATAATTGAAAGGATGAAGGGTATGTAAGGTTTTAGGAAAAATCACAAACAGGAAAAAAAAAAAAAAAAAAAAAAACCCTCAAAATGACCAAAAAAATGGATGAAATATATGAAAACTAACCAACCGAAATTATTATTATATAGAAAGTTAACTGAAAAATATATTAGAAAGAAAATGATGTTGAAATAAATAAGAATTTAATTTTTTAAAAAATTAATAGGACAATAATTAGGAAATATTTAAGGAAAAGTTTGAAAAAATTATTTTACAATACGAAAAAATGAAAGGAAAATAAAAGAAAGAATTAAAAAAACATGGGAAACCGACAAAAAAAAAAAAAAAAAGCATACACAAAGCGACAAAAGTAAGGAAAAAAAAAAAACCAAAGTGCTCGTTTCAACTAAAACTAACGCTTTAGCTGAAAATTCTCATTAAAAAAAGAAAAGGGCACAGTTAAGTGGGGGCATTGCAAAACGATGGTGAAAGTAGAATATTATTTTGGGTTTTAGAGGGGGCCACGTGCATGCTTTCTTTCAGCTTTGTGCCTAGTTTTACTTGTGATTAAACTAGATTATTAAATATGAAATAATTACATAAAAAATCTATTTTTACAATTTAAAATATATTTATTTTTTATTAATATTATGTATATATATATATATATATTTTTAAGAAATAAATGTATGTAATGCCTATTTTACTATTTAACTATAATTGACATTATTTAATTTTTATATAGATCCTTTTATTATCTTTTTTTTTTTTTTACTTTAATGATGAATATTTTTTGTTAATAAAGGTAAATTACCTTTAATAAATCTAAATTAGTTATCAACATCAAAATAATTATAATTAATATAAAATATTTACTGTAAAGGTGATGGTTCAGACCAAATGATAAACACAATACAAAATAATAATGATAGAGATTAATAAAATTAAAATATTCATTCTTTTCATTAAAAAACTAAAGAATTATTTATGAAAAAACCTATTTATTTATGTAATCCCCTACAAATTAACTAGTTACCATTTATAGCTCATCAATCAAACAAATTGACGAATAACACAATAAATGGTATCGAATTTTTTATGAAAAAAACATTGTTATTTAAAAAAATTAGTCAAAATGAAATAAAACATATCTTTATGATAAAAACTGATTTATTATATGAAAGATTTTTTTGAGATGTTCATTTTTCTTTATTTAGCATATTCTCATTAATGTGAAATTTGATTTTAAGAAAACATTACATTTTTAATTCATTATGAATATTTACAACTTCTTTATAGTAAATCAAAAAAAATTTTAACATAGCAAATGGTAACGAATTCTTTACACAAAAGCACTATTATTTATATAAACTAATAGAAATAGAATCGAACATATCTTTATGATAAAGACTGATTTATTATAGGAAACTATTTTTTTAGATGTTCTTTTTTCTTTATTTACCTTATTCTCATTAGTATAAAATATGATTTTGAGAAAACATTCACTTTTTGATTCATTATGAATATTTACATATTCTTTACAATAAATCGAAATTTTTTTTCATATTTTCCTTTTATATCATTTCGTGTATCAATTCCTTTAAATCGACTTTAGCACTCTTTGATAGATGTCTTAGGTTCCATTTTTTTGTTTCCTTTTTTATGATTTCTTTATTTGTTAATTCTAAATTCTTTATAATAGATAATATTGTCTTTATAATTACTCTGCCAGACGTTTGTGTAAATAAAAGAAAAAATGAACATATTTCAAATCAACACCTCTAATTTGAACATCTATATAAATAACCCTATTAAAAAGATGATGAAGGAAGACGTGAGAATATCACTACAGGAAAATAAAAATAATAAAACCCATGTCCTAGTTATTAAATAGGTTTGAAAAGTTACCTGCATCCGCCATAGGAGGTCACTACTCGGGCGCTTGACTTGCCTGTGATGTTTTATGAAATTAAGACGGGCATCTTCAACGGTAGCTCTCTCCTCAGGTGTACCAGCGTCCGGATCGAACTCCCAAATCTGTCGTCCTACAAAGTTGTTTGTGCTGAATATGTAAGGGTCGTTTCCCCCATCACCTATCTTCAACCTCCACATGATTCCAAGTATGACCTCTTTGTATATAATGTGTACTAGATGAATATATATCTAAATCTAAATGCAATCAAAAGTGGTGATAGTTAACTATCCAAAAAAAAAAATAATGGTAATGGTTTTTCTGATGTGCTTACAAAAACATAAGTTTTGTTTTTTGTTTTTTGATAAGAAAGAAAAACAGGTTGGACGCCATTTTAAAAAAATGGAGCTGGTCATTGATCATTACTGCTACTATTATTATTATTATTATTATTATTATTATTCTTTTTCGTGTTCCTCCTTCTTTACATACAGTCCGTCAATTATTTTTGGGCAGTGGGCTAGGCAAGCCCGCCACGTACTATCTTTTGTCACTCGAGTATATAAAAATAGAAATATTTGTCCTTCAAAATTTTTACAAGAAATAATGTATGTGACCCGTTTACCAAAAAAAAAAAAAGTATTTGTGACCCATGCAAAAATTAAATTATCACACCCTTCTTTTATAATAAAGAATATGATTGTGCCCACATTTCGATAATTCAAATGTACGATTTTATCTTTAGTCGATTAAAACGTTTTTTTCGTCCGACGTCACTATTGATTACAGGAGGGACTATTTTCTCTACCGTTGAAAGTGGTTTGATGGCTTTCTTTATATTTTTTTAGGTTATTGTCAAAAATGAACCTTGGATATTGCTAGAGGTAGAGTAACTATAGAAAAATTTAAAGAATTGTGATGTGTAAAATCAAAAATCAGACGGTCATAATTCGGAGCCATTTAGAAAAACAACCTTAGTTTTTAGAAATTAGACATCGAAGACAAACAAAAGGCAAAAGGCAAAAGGCAGTGAAGGGCAATTAAGAAATTTGAAGAGCAATCGTTCTTGGACAACTTTATGACACATCTAGTATTAACTTCTCTCAGGCTAGTCTGCGAAGAGTTACAGTAGCTTGGTTCCTTCCTTAAGCTGCTTCTCCTATTTTTACTACAAATTCTATATTAAACAATCAGATTTAAACTATGGTGACGAGAATAGTCATGGAATGTAACGACCCGCCTAACACAAGCCGTTACCATACATACATACATACATACTTACTTACTTAACGTAAACTGCGGAAATTTTTTTTTAGACGCAGTAAACGTACGAAAGAACGATAACGTAATAATGATGTTTGAATACGAAATAATGTACATAAAAAGAACAAAACGTGTAGCAGCTATAGATCCCATATTTCACAGCTCGCCCTGCCACGCTCGCCATCTTGTATCAACAGCTGCCCGTAGGTTGCTTACCTACAGCATAAACGTAAGACGTAAGCTTTCGCTCAGCAAGTGCAACATAAATGTCCGTGACAACAAATAATACAGAACATAACTTAATTCATCATAACATAGCTTATTCTAGCATAATCATGCATGATCCAGTTATGCTTTATTATGCTTACTTATTCTTTCATAACATGCTTTCATAGCTTATCTTAACTTAACTTGCTTATGGGCCCCTTAACATAAGTGTTTGTACCGGGCGCGCAACTATGGAGTGGTTGGGGCGGCCAGTCCATTTCCAACTCAAACCATAGTCCAACCCGACCTGACGCGGGTCGGTACGACACAGCAAGCTCGCTTGCCATCATGCTTACTTTTCATGATCTCATACTTAATCTTGCTCTTACTTAAGAATTTGTGAACATACCTCGTGATGTCACATATGTATAAGTCATAATTGTATCTCAACATTATACCTTACATCATAACCATATCATAAACATAACATCATCATACCATATCCTAGCATTAAACAATTCTAACATTCATCACATCAAACATACTTTGGCAAGTATCACAACAAAAGCCTATACTGTAAGCGGAGTTGTACTTACTTTGTACACTATGTCCAAAGATGTGCTGATCCAAGTCAGGATACCACAGTAGGTTATCTCCTGCTATTCCAAAGGACATAGGGTAAGGATTCTATACTTATAAAATGTTGGTAACCTAACCAACATTCATACTTAATCACAGTTATATGTCCCCCCTAAAACAATGCTGGATACTTTCTCAGTATCACAGATAACCCTAGGGTTTAGGGTGTATTATTACCTTGGGCCTAAGCCTTTTTAAAACATATCCCATTAGGTTACTCTTAAGTAACCCTGGTTTTTAGGCCCGATCCAACATACTTAATATTTTGTTGGGTTACATTGGATAACCCTTGGGCTTCGGGCCCAATCCAATAACTCGGTATCCTTCCCAGTTATTGTTCACTAAAACTTGGTTTAAAAACTTCTTTTTCTTTGCTTTGGAAAAACTTAGGGTTTTCTTCAAAAATCCTTGTAATCTTATGAGTGGGTCTTTGTAAAAACTATTAAAAATAGAAACTGCCTTTGGAACAGCTTCTTACTGTTAATCTGTCAGTGTATGTGCAGGAATGTCCTTTTCCTGCACTGTTTTAGAAAATCCTGTTCAGGAATTTCCTATTTACTACACAGTTTTTGAAATCCAGTTTTATTTAAAAATCGAGGTTGAATCTGAAAAAGTTTTCTTCATGAAAGTTTTAGATCTTGAAAAAACCTAAAACTTTCATGTTTTACTCGAGACCCAGATCGGTCTCTAACCCACTCATTTACCCTGTTGAACTCACCTGGCCGTGCATGGAGTCTGGGCACAGTTAGGCTCGAATTTTCATAAAAACGAAGGCCGTTGGAGCCTTATTTTTGAAAACTGTCTGTGTTGCCCTACAGGAAAAACCCTTTTCTACAACTTTCACTGGCTTTCCAGAAAACTGGCCAGCTTGTACCCGAATTGGTAGTTTTCTTATTTTAAGTGGGTTTTACGTCCTAATCGCGTAATCTAACTCAACCAGCCACCGCGGGAGCCTAGGATCAACATGCAGCGCTTTTCTAACGTCCCAATTTCACATGCATGTAACCCGATCATGCCCATGCAAGCCAAAAATGAAAATGCACCACTTAGTGCTTGCATGGTTCTAGTTTCAAACCATTCCATCCATGTCTCATTCTAGCAACCTAACATACCATTTTAAATTTTGTTTGACAGATTTGGGGGACACACAACTCATCAAACATCTAGTATGCAACCCTATTGATCAAACAAACATAAGCATATAACAAATTGAAACTCATAAATCAAAACCACCCTTAATCTAATCAAGCACAAAAACCTAAAATCTAATCTAGGGCTTGGAAATTAAATTGAGCTTATGCTCTTACAAATTCAACTTGAAATACATATAAATTTCAAATTGAAACTTAATTGAAGAGTTTAGGGCTATGGAGATTTACCTTGATTAACCCTAAGAGTTGTTAGGGTTTGGGTCCAAAATTTTCTCCCCCCTTGGTTCCTACTAGCAACCAACCTTCTTCCTCAAGGCTACTAAAAATTTTCTGTCACTTGGTGGTTGCTCCAACAACTTCCGGCCACCCTCCACACCTATCCCTCTTCACTTTTCTCTTCCTTTTCTTCCTTTCCCACAACCGGCCACTTTGGCCAAAATGGGTTCCAAATTTTTTTAACTTTTTTCCTTGTTTCCTAGATGAAATCCGAACACTCCCTTAGGATCTCTCTCTTGAATTCTTGTTTTGCTCTTCTCTTTCTTTCCTTCCTTAGGTTCGGTTTTTGGAGAATAAAAATGGGCAAAGTTTGGCTATATTTCCCAAATTTTGTGAGCAAAATGACCACCACCACTTACCTATTTATAGGTGTGGGAAGACTTTCCAAAATTGCTCTTTAGTCCTTGAAGAAGCAAAAATTTGCACAAGGAGGTGCATAGGTGGCCGGCCAAGCTTGGTCTAGAACATTCCATAATTCTTTCCAATTTTTGTTTAATTGATTATGATGTCATAATTTGAGGATTAGGTGATGTCATCCTCATTAAGGCTTCTTTGGCTCTTTTCTTCAATATGCAGTCCATTTTTAAGCTAACACAGATATTTCCAATACTGTGCTCTCTAATACACAGTATTGTTATACTATACTACAGTCCAAAACTTATTTGTGTAAAAATGGACTGTATAAAATTTTTCTTATTTCTTTAAGCCCTTTAGTCCTTAATTCCTAACTTGGTGTGCTTGATTTTTTTATGGTGGTTTTAAATCTAATTCATACTATCTGATCTGTAAAAATGGTTTTCTGCAGTATTCTTCTCATACTGCTTAACATTTTTCAGTATCGTCATATATTTGACATTTCTAGTCAACCTTTGACTTTTCTGGTCAACTTTGACTTTTCTTGGTCAAGCTTTGACCAACATAAAATCATAAAATTTTTCTACCTTTTTACTTAAAAAGGTTACGTGCTTGGCTAAGCAATCATTTTTGAGTCTCATGGAATCATAAGAACTCACAAAACTCACTAAAAACCCTAAATCGGGTTCTTTCATTAATACCTTCATGGTACAATTCAAATTGCTATACAAGAAATCGTAACGTTGAAAAATTCTAGTTATTACTTGGAATACGTGAATTTGATAATAGTTTGCAAAATCATTTTATAATATTAGGAAAAGATGACGATTTTTCATGAAACGACTAAAAATTTTCGAGAAAAAAAAAGGGTGAACTATTTTTCACTCCTTTCGTACTAAAAAAATTTTGAACCCTTATTTCTTCCTTTTTTCTATAATTTCGAGTATTCTATTGTTTTCTTATCCAAAAAAACTCTAGCTCCTAAATTCCCTCTATGCCTCCTCCGTCCCACTCTAAATTTTAAATTTAAAATATTCAAATACCCACTCTCTCTCCTCTTTACTCTCTTTCTGCCACTTTTTCTCTACCTCTCAATCCTCACTCATGTGCAGAAAAGGAAAATTACAATCCTTTTTTTTTTTTTTTTTTTTTTTTTTTAAGTTATCATCTACGCTACGCCCACTTGCAATGCAGAGTCCATAGTGCACACCCCCTCTAGCAAGTAGGAAGGGCCCATATGCCAACTTTTTATTACTCGATACAATTTTCTCTGATCAGTACAGAGCCACATTTTTGTGGTTAAGGAAATTACTTAATTAATACTTAAAACAAATAATCATTTCATAAGACTTATTATAGCATATAATAAATATTTATGTCAATTCATACTTGACAGTAAAATATCATCATCAAATGAATACATGCTATCTAGTGTTCCAAAGACTACTATTTAGCACGACACCCGACATTAGAATACCATAAATATTAATGCATCCAAGGATATTTGATTGATTATTCTAGAGGTTTGTGAAGCTGGCTCGGTGATTAAATCGACTTACATAATCGGGTCTCTGATAATACTCTTTAATTTACAGCTGGTATAATAAGGCATGCTGGCTAATTAGAATGGCTAATTTGAACACAGACAGAACGAATGTCTGTGAGAGACTATTAGAGTTAGACTTCGTCTCCCTTAAAATCCGCATCTGGAAATAGTCATGATCGAACATCGTAGCAATGATTGTAGTTTACGTTGGAAAGATTTAACATTTTCCAATGCAGGAGTTCGATTTCCGTGGACTTTTGGTGGAATGTAGAGTGTTCCCAAAAATTACCACTTCTTTCTGAGAAGAGGGGCGACAACTGTTAATTTTACCACAATTGGAACTTACCGTGCCTAAATCATCTTGTAACCCGATTCTGACACCTATTTGAAAGCTCCAGAGAAAGTAGCTCAAATTCCTGCAAACCTCTATAAATTCTGTTGCTTATGTTTGGTATTCCATAGCATTTGCTTGTGATTGTTGCATGGTTACTAATGAAAATTGCTCTAGCATTAAATTTCTATTTACAATCAGTTATTATTTTCCGATTACTTAACTTGAGATCTATTTTTAGCCGTAGGTTCCCACGTCTTGTATTATTTTAGTGGTTAGATGACTATATCTAATTCTTCATTTTTGAGAGAAAAGCCATGTGATCTGATGTTCTATATTAATTAACATAACATTAATGGCGGAGCCAAACTAATTTTTTTACTTGTGGCATACACTAAAAGACAAGGCTTTTATGAGAGTCTATATAAGATAATAAATTTTTAATAGGGACAGAGTGAGAAAAATATAAAGTTAATAAAATATAAAATTGTTAAATGGAAAAGTTCACTAAGGATGCAAGCCCCCACCCAATCATAGGTGGCTTTGTCCCTGCCAACAGTTACGATGTGCATGTGTTTTTCGATTTAGGTGGTAATCATGCTCTCATAATGTTGGGCTATATATTTTATGTTTTGGAATGTTGCATAGCTTTAATACGACTAAAAACTACATGGTAAAGCATAGCAGTGGAAGTCATGTTCCATTCTATGCTTAACCGGTTGACCGGACTAGTGTGTAAGTTATGTTACACGGTAATTACCAAAATATTCGTAATAATGACCAAACTGGAATTGAAAATTGCTGCAAAATGATGTACCCGAATTGTGATAATACAAAAGAAAAATTAAAAAGTAGATACCGAAAGCATAGCAGAAGGAGAAAAGCACAACCGAATTTGGCGCAGACTACATCATCAAAATTGCCACATAGGATTAGGAAACATGTAGGATTCGAATTCTTTACCGATGGATGTGTACGGTCGAGATTGTTAAATTTTTAAATAATGGTCCAGATTTATTTATGATAACTAATTATTCTACCCGCTCACACTATAAGTAGAGGTGCTTAGACAATATTAATTTATGTGCTTTTAACTGATTTGAAAATTAATAAAATTTTCAAATCAATTGTTAGATATAAACAAGCTTTGTAAAAATTTCATTAGTCATTTAATTAGATTTGAACGTAACTAACTTATTATGTCATGCCAATATATTTATATTTGACACAACTCCGACGATGATTTAGTGATTTGATAGTTTGTGCGATGATCTCTTACTTCCAATCAAGCCCAATGAATTTCCTCTTAATTACAGCATGCAACGGAGTGGTTGTTTCCACATGGGGTGAGAATTTTGCGACAATGCTATTTTGTATTCGTGTTTTGTTTTTGTATTTTTGTTTTCGTTTTGTATAAATGCGGTAAGTTCCCCCATCTCTTGCTTTTATTTTTGTGTGTATTCTGCTCGAACTGTTCTCTAACTGTATCTGTTTGTTAGTTTCGTTAGTATAATGACTAGGTGAAGATTATTGCAAACTCTGTGATGTGAGTGATTATCTTGTGATCGATTGAAATATTTTATCGATTGTAGATTTTTCTTTTAAAGAGCTTTGTATATGCTTGATTATAGGATTGTCGAGGAATCCAATCAATTTTCTCATTATCAAGTCTCAATGTATGTCCTTTTCATTCAATTTCATCAGATTTTATTGATGGAAAGTGTTAATGATAGTTGTGTTACTAATTATTGATCGTTTTCTATAGATATTAGAGGAAAGTTGGAATTCTACGCAAAATTATTTCTTTGTCAGAAAAAACAAAAAAAAAATTAATAATTAAAAGAAAAGAAAAAAACCAAAAAAAGAAATGCGATAAAGGAGGATCATGATAGTTTTTGGAAACCAATCTGCCATTAAAACCATTATGAGATCACAGAAGGCCAACTAACTTAAACAATAATATCCATCGAAGGCCTGAAATATTTCATATTTATCGAGGGAATGAGAAGCCTGGAATTACTTCAAAGTAGTTTATTTGATTTTTTTAAAAATTAATTTGTTGTAAATTAAATGTTACTCGACTCTTGTTTTGTTTTCTTTTGGTGAGTTGTACATAATTGAAGTTTTTTTTTCTTCCGCTTAAAGTACGTCGACCTAAATGGTTTATTTGAATTTTTTTGTCAATGTTTTTGTAAAACAAATGTTATTCGACTCTTATTTTGTTTTCTTTTGTTTTTTGTTTTGTTTTGTTTTTTTTTTTTCCTTTTCATAAGTCTTATTTTGTTTTCTTTTGGTGAGTTGTAAATGCAGTTCTTTTTCTTTTCATCCGCCAAAAGTACTTCAAATTTAATAGTTTACTTTTTTTTTTTTTTCAAAGCCAATTTTTCTTAAATATGTCCCTATTCATATATTTGTAGTCAAAATTTTTTAAAATAAAATTTAATCAGATATGGGCTTGTCATTTTCAAGTATCGCACGATATATATATATTTTCCTAAAATTGGTTCAAAATTTTTTTAGATCTTATAATTAAGGAATAAATACATGCTTGATTGTGTGGTCCTTTATTTAAAATAAATCTTTTACTTTTAAATGTTTCTCATAAAAATGTTTTTCTTTTATTGTTTCTTTGTAATCAATTTTCTCAAAGACATAATTAAACTCCACTATGGTGATGCTACTACAAAGAGTCGGTCCTCTTTTGTCATTAAAAAAAAAAAAAAAATTCAGGGAGAACCACGAAACTCAGCGACCTTCTCTTGGGCTAAGTATACTCCTGATCCAATATTTTACTTTACTTTTTTTACGGCAAACCTTTGTCAAATATATAGCGGATTTGGTATTTTTAACGTTAGCCTATAATGACGCTTGCTACGAGACAAACCCATGATATAAGCCATGTTGCGTGTGTGATTATAAACTTGTAAAGAAGCATTTGAGTGACATTAAGGGGCCAAAACGAGACAATATTTATGCGAACAATAACCCTTTGTTTTGTTTTTTGTTTTTTGTTTTTTTTTGTTTTTTTTATTTTTATTATTATTATTTTCTTGAAACACTTCTTTTGTTAATTAACACAAGAGGTGAAGAGCGAAAGAGCAAACGGCTTGAACATCTCTGACAGGCCTTTTTTTTTTTTTTTTTTTCAACTTTGACAAGTTTGACTCAAATGTACATATAACACACACACGCATGTCCAGTAAGCAAGAGCAGATCACTGAATATCACCAAGCCCAGTTCACCAAGCACAATAACATTATGTTGTAAATCAGCCATTATAATACAACTTCCTAGCAAAGGAGATGCTTAAAACCAAAATTTTAAAGAAATCAGAGAACCAATTTTTTTTTACTGGTTTCAGTCTATTTTCTTTTCTTTTATTTGGAGACAAAATGTTTTCTTTCTCTTAGCTCGTTCAAATAAATTAAGTAAAAATATGAAGCATTTGAATTTATTAAAGAAACCAAGATAATGAGAGGTACTTCAAATAGACTCCTTCTCCAAGTTGAAAGAGGTATACTAAGGGTGTGTTTGGTACTCAAACTCGAGTTTGGTCAAAAGCCATTTATTAAAGGGTGTGTTTTCAAAAGCCATTTGTTTTTCTAACTCAATTTCAAGTTCACATCTCTTTTCTCTCTTTTTCATTTCAGAAAATTTAAAAGGTTATATTTTTATTAGTTCAGAAATTAGAGTGAGATGATTTTTATGTCAAAATGCATAGGAATGGAATAAGATCTACACTATTATTTTTTCTAATACATTTTAAATGTTTACACTATGTAAATATACCGATTCAGTTTCAGTTTACATTTCAACTAAACACACATTTTAAAACGTTCACTCATTTCCAATTAAAAAAACTCCAAAGTCCCACTAGATTTAGAGTTCCAAATGCCGATAATCAACTTTTTATGACAATAAGAAACACTAGATCATATAAAGTCGTTAAGCGACATGAACTCAAGGACATGGAACTAATCATTCTCAAAAACTTTGATTTGCGTTAGCGTCTAGTGACAGCCTTCTGCTTTGCGGTCTACTTTGAATCCATGCCTCACTCTAGTGCCTATGGCTAGGAAAGCCGCCACTCTTTGCTCCCTTCTTATAGATACGGCTCATTCACCATCGGATGAAATATCTCTCCATAACCTAATATTTTCCAAGCTGTAGAAAACATTGTGTATGTGAAACATGGTTATCCTTTTTCTTTCATTTTGAATTACTTTCTTCATGTCTATTTACAGATACTTGATTTTAACCTTACATATATTCTTTCTCTATCCCCCATAGTTTACAAAACTGATCCTATTCAATTACAACTTTTGCACTTGAAGGGGAAAAGAGATAGTACAAGTGCATAAATAATAAAACAAAAATTGAGAAAACAAAGTGAGTAGAGCTCGCTGAAGGAGATTATTCATTTTTCAAGGACTACTCTTTCTAAGGCTTCGTTTGGATCAGTACGGGTTTGAGATGAAGGTTTTACATTCAAGTTGGTTAACTTTTTAAAAACTAGGTATATTTTTTATTGACTTTTCAGAAATAAAGACAAAAACTGTCATGAAAAAATTAGGTGTGAACCAACAATTCAAACGCATGCTAAACCTTTTCATTTCGTTTTATTTCAATTTTTACTTGATGCTCTTTCAATACCTCATTCTTGGTTACTGTTCTATTTTTTTATTGTTAAAAAACAAAAAGTAGTTCTCAAATGCTTATTTGCTTAATTCATTCGCTAAATTAGGCCAAGGCCTATTACTTTTCAAGTTTTGCTTAATCATATATGAAAGGCAGTGAGCAGCTCTCGTCAATGTCGTTGTGATATTTTTATGTGTAATGATCTCACCATCCATAACCTTAACTGGAGGAATCTCTTGTTTGAAGTCCTTTTCTCTCAATAACTGAAATAGTATGAAAATGAAAAACAGTTGGACCAAAATGAAATTCAATACTACAAATTTCACAACAGTAGTAGAACTTTTCTACATGTGAAGATATTGAAATGATGAAAGGTATCAAAGATTCAGAGACATCCCAAATAAGTATTTACCACAAATATGTTACATATTCCCTTTCAATATTTTTAAAATATTGTTATTTACTTCTTTTAGTTTCACACAAGTATCTACTTCTTTTACCGTCGCTCTACTCGATGAAGACTTCTCTTGCCACCATGACCCACATTATGAGTCCTGCTACTGTGACTGCCACCAGCCTACTAGCCAGTCTGTCGACTAGTTTTTCTCCGACATCCATAGTCTCACTTTTCACGGGGCTAGCGCAGCAACCAATTGGACTCATTTGTCAGACACACTCAATTGGGAACAAATAATTACAGATGTGGTTAATAGTAGTGTGAAGACAATATGAGGTGATTACTATGAACCATCGGCCACCCGATGACGTATGAGGATTTACTCAAAAAGGTCAAACAGTCACCGTTCACTCAATCAGTAGCCAAACTGTACTTCTAGTCAACTTCCACACCCCAAGTTTCTCAAAATTCGATGGGACGACAGACCCACATGAGCACATATGTCAGTATCTGTAGGTAATGCTCGGGACTACTATGCCACAAGAGATAAGAGGCGCCATCATGTGCAAATTGTTCCCTCGAAGCCTCAAGGGACTGGCTCTCAAATGGTTTTGCCAATCGACTATAAAATCGATAGGCTCATTCAAAGAGATGACCAAGGTCTTTATCGAAAATTACTCGATCAATGTCAACCTAGAGGCTACCTCAAAGATGCTATGTACCATCGTCCAACAAACCGATGAGCGATTTAGCATCGTCCTTATCGAGATACCCAAATGCGATGATTCCATAGCCTTATTTGTGCTTAAAAGTGGCCTCTTGCCTAGGTTAAGTTTCCTTGATGAAAGTAATTGGAAACCTAGGACAATTGCCAAAGCACTAGGACAAGCATGATGGATGATAGAAGTGGAAGGACTCCGAAGAACTGCCAAATTGGAACATCTAAACCATAGTAGGAGAGAACAATATCAAGGAGACGGGAGTGACTCAGGCCAACGACCGACCAGTCCTTCACAAGACGAGTTCTATGGCATGTCATATCATAACAAGTAGAGTAGAGTAGGCGACTCCCATCACTAACTAAATATGCATTGAAAACCCATTCCAAACTGAAAGGGACCATACCGAGTCACAAAGAGACTTAGATTGCGAGCATACGAGTTAGAAGAATTCAATGGCACGCCGATCCCAAACCATGGAAGACACTCTACCTCTGAAAGTACTACAACTAGGTTAGCCGTGACCTACCACAGGTCACCCACTTATTGAAATTAATGTCATAAAATGTTTTTTATATTTCATTTGCATTTAGACTTTATGCTTTTAAGTTTCTTTGGAAATTTTTTTTCGAAGTTTTCTAGTTTTAGTTCTCTTGTAAGAACCCATAAATTAAGTGCATAGGACTATAGCAGTCAAACTATGTCTAGGTTTGATTCTTAGACATGAATATGTAGGCAGCTCATGTAATTATAAATGAGTGCTACCCTAGTCACTTAAAATTTTATGTTTCTCCTTTGTCATTAACATTTATAGGAATGGAGCCACGAGTTCTGCCAACGACTCAATGGTTACTCATCTCATGAGTCTTGCCTGTGACTCACGAGTTTGTCAATTCATGAGTCTAATTAGCGATTCGCGAGTCCCTCGACTCATGATTCTCTCGACTCATGAGTCCTGCGTATGACTCACGAGTCCCGCATACAAGTCACAAGTCTCCCAACGACTCGCTCATGAGTCCTTTTTGTTACTCAACAATGACTCACTCACGAGTCCCATCAATTCACGAGTTTCTCAACTCTTGAGCCCCGCCACCGACTCACGAATCATACAATGACTCCCTTACGAGACTCAAATTGACTCACGAGTCAAACAATGACTCACGAGTCAAAAAGTGGGTCACATGACCTGTCACATCATTAGTCAACTCATGACTCAATTCCTAGATTAAGCCATCAACAACTTGTAAAAAACAAAAAGCCTCCCAATCAGGAGCAAGAGGGACCATAAGTCGTAAACCTCTAGTACAAATTGTTGGTACATGGGCACTCTATCACAGACCCAAACAGGCCGTTGCTAGGGACCGGCCTTAAATCCTCAATCCATTGAGAACCCCGCAATCGCGATGCAACTTGTCGCTGGGAATTAATCATCCCCTACCGGTACGAAGGCCTAGGCTGGTTTTCACCATCACCAATTTAAGGGTTACCCTACACTCTATGAAAACTGCACCCTCACAAATTATTTTGCGGCATATCAAAGCTGAAGGAGCACCCATTACATGTGTATCTCATCTCTTACCTTACATATGTTTCGAATCTTGGAGCTTTTATATAAATCTATTCTTTTTCACCCTGTTGAACTAGCCGAAGTGTATGTTTGCAAAATTTACATGGTAACTTCTAAATGTATATGAGATGTCATAAGCTTACCGAAAGCCAAGTCTTTCCCCAAGATGGTATATATGTAACACCGCCATGATCAAGAATCCATTTTCTTGCTTTTGCACATGAATTTTCTTGACCACCATCTGGTCCTTCTCCAAGTATTCGCATACAAATGTAGTTCAAAGTCGTCCAAAACATGTTGCTATGTCCCTCTGCATGCAGTCCCCACCCACCGTCTTCGTTCTGAATATCATAGAAATGGTTCAAAATTAGGCATCTAATATACTACGTTGGATCTATTTATTGAATCTTGCTTTGTTAATTGGAAAAGAAAATCTCTTTGATTTTGAACCTAAAACTTAAGATCCTAATCTCCCTTCCCATCCGTTTAACTAGTTCCAATAAGGCCATAATACCCATTACTTTATTGCAAACAAGAAGGATATATTTTAGGAATTTCCCCTTAATTATATAACTAGTCTCAACGTAATCCTAAATTTTAATCTTAAATTCTTCCCCCCCTCCCTTTCTTCCTTCTAAGCAACTACTTGACTGAGAATATATGTAAGATTTGGTGGCCAACTAATTTATTTTGGAGTGAGGAATTCTTTAGTCCCTAAATAATATTATAACTAACATTTCAAAGTTTTTGTGGTGACTTTAGAGGTATATTATTGTTTAGGGAACATAACAGGTACATTTTAAAGTTCATGGAGCATATTGACACTAGTATATGAGGAATATATAAAACTTTTCCAAATATATGTACACATTTGTATGCATACTTGATGGTTATAAATGTTACAAAGAATTTCTTTACGATGTTCTGCAGAGAATAAGACATTGAGGTGTCCTGTAATGTACAGACATATGACCTACAAAAAAATAAAGAGAAAACTGTGTCAATGTTGTCAAAATTTTATGCTACTAGCTCACTTAATAATATTAAAAGGAGTATTGAACTAAGGCTTTTTTGTATTGGTGCATCCTAAACTTATTATAAAGTTGTAATTTACACCCTAAATTTTTAATTTTGGTAATTTGTACGCTAAACTTATAAATATGTAATAATTTACACCCCATTAATAAACAATGTTGATGTTTTAATGGAAATTGATACTTCACTTGTATATAGATTGTTAATTAACAAAGAAATAATGATTATTTATGTCATGAATTAACAATTCATATACCAATCACTTATCAATTTTCTTCAAAAGACAAATATTATTGTCAATGGGTGCAGTTTGCTACAAATTTATAAGTTCAGGGTGTAAATTATCATAATTAAAAATATCGAATGTAAATTATAACTCTACAAAAATTTATAATATACTATTGTAAAAAAGCCTTGCACAAAAAGAAGAAAGAAGGGTACCAAGGGAGGAAGAGAGAAAAATGGGCTTGTATTTTCAGCAGGCCAATGGCCATCAGAAGCCTGCAAAGCTGAAAGGTAGTGAGCAGCTCTCGTCAATGTTGTTGTGATCTTTTCATGTGTGATGATCTCACCATCCAAAACCTTAACTGGAGGAATCTCTTGTTTGAAGTCTTTTTCTCTCAGTAACTGGAATAGTATGAAAATGAAAAACAGTTGGACTAAAATGAAATTCAATAAATTTTCTAGGTACGATGGGACTAAAATGATGAATGGTATCAAAGATTCAGAGACATCCCAAATAAGTATTTACCATAAATATGTTATATATTCTCTTTCAATATTTTTAAAACATTGTTATTTACTTCTTTTAGTTTCATACAAGTATCTACTTCTATTTTTGTTTTAAGTAATAAAATTTCAAGTAAGGAGTTTTATCCTATATTTGTTTGATGATTTTATTTTATTTATTTATTTTATTTTGAGAGAGAAAGAGATAGAAAGAGTACATAAGGATAATGTATAAAACCCATAAAACTATATAGATATACTAGCTAGTTTATAAGCACGTACTTTGTGCGTGCGTGTTATGTTTGTTAATTTTTTTTTTTGGATATAATAAAAAATATCTTCAAACAAGGATGCATTTGAGTCTTAAAAAAATCATATTAATAGAAATTAAAAAAATTTCCAATAACATTTTAATAGAAATAAAAAGTATTTCAATAAGACATAAATAAAAGTATAAGATTTAAAGAAAATAAAGAAACCATAATAAAAAAAAAAAAAGCGAGGATGTATTTGAAAAATAATTATATTGATAGGGGATAATTGAAAGGATGAAGGGTATGTAAGGTTTTAGGAAAAATCACAAACAGAAAAAAAAAAAAAAAACCCTCAAAATGACCAAAAAAATGGATGAAATATATGAAAACTAACCAACCGAAATTATTATTATATAGAAAGTTAACTGTAAAATATATTAGAAAGAAAATGATGTTGAAATAAATAAGAATTTAATTTTTTTAAAAATTAATAGGACAATAATTAGGAAATATTTAAGGAAAAGTTTGAAAAAATTATTTTGCAATACGAAAAATGAAAGGAAAATAAAAGAAAGAATTAAAAAAACATGGGAAACCGACAACAAAAAAAAAAAAAAAAGCATACACAAAGCGACAAAAGTAAGGAAAAAAAAAAACCAAAGTGCTCGTTTCAACTAAAACTAACGCTTTAGCTGAAAATTCTCATTAAAAAAAGAAAAGGGCACAGTTAAGTGGGGGCATTGCAAAACGATGGTGAAAGTAGAATATTATTTTGGGTTTTAGAGGGGGCCACGTGCATGCTTTCTTTCAGCTTTGTGCCTAGTTTTACTTGTGATTAAACTAGATTATTAAATATGAAATAATTACACAAAAAATCTATTTTTACAATTTAAAATATATTTATTTTTTATTAATATTATGTATATATATATATATTTTTAAGAAATAAATGTATGTAATGCCTATTTTACTATTTAACTATAATTGACATTATTTAATTTTTATATAGATCCTTTTATTATCTTTTTTTTTTTTACTTTAATGATGAATATTTTTTGTTAATAAAGTTAAATTACCTTTAATAAATCTAAATTAGTTATCAACATCAAAATAATTATAATTAATATAAAATATTTACTGTAAAGGTGATGGTTCAGACCAAATGATAAACACAATACAAAATAATAATGATAGAGATTAATAAAATTAAAATATTCATTCTTTTCATTAAAAAAACTAAAGAATTATTTATGAAAAAACCTATTTATTTATGTAATCCCCTACAAATTAACTAGTTACCATTTATAGCTCATCAATCAAACAAATTGACGAATAACACAATAAATGGTATCGAATTTTTTATGAAAAAAACATTGTTATTTAAAAAATTAGTCAAAATGAAATAAAACATATCTTTATGATAAAAACTGATTTATTATATGAAAGATTTTTTTGAGATGTTCATTTTTCTTTATTTAGCATATTCTCATTAATGTGAAATTTGATTTTAAGAAAACATTACATTTTTAATTCATTATGAATATTTACAACTTCTTTATAGTAAATCAAAAAAATTTTTAACATAGCAAATGGTAACGAATTCTTTACACAAAAGCACTATTATTTATATAAACTAATAGAAATAGAATCGAACATATCTTTATGATAAAGACTGATTTATTATAGGAAACTATTTTTTTAGATGTTCTTTTTTCTTTATTTACCTTATTCTCATTAGTATAAAATATGATTTTGAGAAAACATTCACTTTTTGATTCATTATGAATATTTACATATTCTTTACAATAAATCGAAATTTTTTTTCATATTTTCCTTTTATATCATTTCGTGTATCAATTCCTTTAAATCGACTTTAGCACTCTTTGATAGATGTCTTAGGTTCCATTTTTTTGTTTCCTTTTTTATGATTTCTTTATTTGTTAATTCTAAATTCTTTATAATAGATAATATTGTCTTTATAATTACTCTGCCAGACGTTTGTGTAAATAAAAGAAAAAATGAACATATTTCAAATCAACACCTCTAATTTGAACATCTATATAAATAACCCTATTAAAAAGATGATGAAGGAAGACGTGAGAATATCACTACAGGAAAATAAAAATAATAAAACCCATGTCCTAGTTATTAAATAGGTTTGAAAAGTTACCTGCATCCGCCATAGGAGGTCACTACTCGGGCGCTTGACTTGCCTGTGATGTTTTATGAAATTAAGACGGGCATCTTCAACGGTAGCTCTCTCCTCAGGTGTACCAGCGTCCGGATCGAAATCCCAAATCTGTCGTCCTACAAAGTTGTTTGTGCTGAATATGAAAGGGTCGTTTCCCCCATCACCTATCTTCAACCTCCACATGATTCCAAGTATGACCTCTTTGTATATAATGTGTACTAGATGAATATATATCTAAATCTAAATGCAATCAAAAGTGGTGATAGTTAACTATCCAAAAAAAAAAATAATGGTAATGGTTTTTTTCGTCCGACGTCACTGTTGATTACAGGAGGGACTATTTTCTCTACCGTTGAAAGTGGTTTGATGGCTTTCTTTATATTTTTTTAGGTTATTGTCAAAAATGAACCTTGGATATTGCTAGAGGTAGAGTAACTATAGAAAAATTTAAAGAATTGTGATGTGTAAAATCAAAAATCAGACGGTCATAATTCGGAGCCATTTAGAAAAACAACCTTAGTTTTTAGAAATTAGACATCGAGGACAAACAAAAGGCAAAAGGCAAAAGGCAGTGAAGGGCAATTAAGAAATTTGAAGAGCAATCGTTCTTGGACAACTTTATGACACATCTAGTATTAACTTCTCTCAGGCTAGTCTGCGAAGAGTTACAGTAGCTTGGTTCCTTCCTTAAGCTGCTTCTCCTATTTTTACTACAAATTCTATATTAAACAATCAGATTTAAACTATGGTGACGAGAATAGTCATGGAATGTAACGACCCGCCTAACACAAGCCGTTACCATACATACATACATACATACTTACTTACTTAACGTAAACTGCGGAAATTTTTTTTTTATACGCAGTAAACGTACGAAAGAACGATAACGTAATAATGATGTTTGAATACGAAATAATGTACATAAAAAGAACAAAACGTGTAGCAGCTATAGATTCCATATTTCACAGCTCGCCCTGCCACGCTCGCCATCTTGTATCAACAGCTGCCCGTAGGTTGCTTACCTACAGCATAAACGTAAGACGTAAGCTTTCGCTCAGCAAGTGCAACATAAATGTCCGTGACAACAAATAATACAGAACATAACTTAATTCATCATAACATAGCTTATTCTAGCATAATCATGCATGATCCAGTTATGCTTTATTATGCTTACTTATTCTTTCATAACATGCTTTCATAGCTTATCTTAACTTAACTTGCTTATGGGCCCCTTAACATAAGTGTTTGTACCGGGCGCGCAACTATGGAGTGGTTGGGGCGGCCAGTCCATTTCCAACTCAAACCATAGTCCAACCCGACCTGACGCGGGTCGGTACGACACAGCAAGCTCGCTTGCCATCATGCTTACTTTTCATGATCTCATACTTAATATTGCTCTTACTTAAGAATTTGTGAACATACCTCGTGATGTCACATATATATAAGTCATAATTGTATCTCAACATTATACCTTACGTCATAACCATATCATAAACATAACATCATCATACCATATCCTAGCATCAAACAATTCTAACATTCATCACATCAAATATACTTTGGCAAGTATCACAACAAAAGCCTATACTGTAGGCGGAGTTATACTTACCTTGTACACTATGTCCAAAGATGTGCTGATCCAAGTCAGGATACCACAGCAGACTATCTCCTGCTATTCCAAAGGACATAGGGTAAGGATTCTATACTTATAAAATGTTGGTAACCTAACCAACATTCATACTTAATCACAGTTATATGTCCCCCCTAAAACAATGCTGGATACTTTCTCAGTATCACAGATAACCCTAGGGTTTAGGGTGTATTATTACCTTGGGCCTAAGCCTTTTTAAAACATATCCCATTAGGTTACTCTTAAGTAGCCCTGGTTTTTAGGCCCAATCCAACATACTTAATATTTTGTTGGGTTACATTGGATAACCCTTGGGCTACGGGCCCATTCCAATAACTCGGTATCCTTCCCGGTTATTGTTCACTAAAACTTGGTTTAAAAACTTCTTTTTCTTTGCTTTGGAAAAACTTAGGGTTTTCTTCAAAAATCCTTGTAATCTTATGAGTGGGTCTTTGTAAAAACTATTAAAAATAGAAACTGCCTTTGGAACAGCTTCTTACTGTTAATCTGTCAGTGTATGTGCAGGAATGTCCTTTTCCTGCACTGTTTTAGAAAATCCTATGCAGGAATTTCCTGTTTACTACACAGTTTTTGAAATCCAGTTTTATTTAAAAATTGAGGTTGAATCTGAAAAAGTTTTTTTCATGAAAGTTTTAGATCTTGAAAAAACCTAAAACTTTCATGTTTTACTCGAGACCCAGATCGATCTCTAACGTCCCAATTTCACATGTATGTAACCCGATCATGCCCATGCAAGCCAAAAACGAAAATGCACCACTTAGTGCTTGCATGGTTCTAGTTTCAAACCATTCCATCCATGTCTCATTCTAGCAACCGAACATACCATTTTAAATTCTGTTTGATAGATTTGGGGGACATACTGTAACGCCCCGAACCGTCCACGCAGGGCCGACTACGTAGACGTGGGCCGTTACTTTACTTACTTAACTTAATTGTTCATTCAAAAAGCTTAAACTTACTAAAAATTCCGGAGTAAATTTTTTTTTCTTTCTTACTTTACTTTGAACTTAACTTATCCTCATACATATTCATATGTACTCACTCGAGTACCGAGCTTTCATAATCATATTGAAAGCTAACATAATCATACCGTGGACCAAACCCAACCTAGTGTGGGTCGGCACGACACGAGGCAACTTGCTTGCCGTCATCCTTGAAAATCATTCCTTAACTCGTTCTTGAAAACAATTTCTTAAAAATAGTTTTCTTCTTGAAAACAGTTTCTTATCCATACAATCACTTTATTATATCATAAAACACATCTTTCAAATATATTTTCAAAACATATTTTACATAGCATAAATTCAAGACCCGTGGTGGTGTCCATCCCACATTTCACAGTCTGTAGCACCAGCCTCCACAGCCTTGCATCATGTATTGCCGATAGGTTGCTAACCTACAGCATGAACGTAAGTAATGATCTTATGCCCAGTAAGTACAACGTTCAATCCGCAAAAACATTTTAAATAAAGAATGCATGAACCGATTATGCTTTCTTATGAATCGATTAAATTTTCATATATTATCTTGAGTCTGCTTTTTACATGTCATGTGTGCACGTACCGTGGTCCATAGCTATGGAGTGGCTGGAGGCAGTCAATCTAATCCAACTCAAACCATGAAACAAACTGTTTAACATGGAGTGATTGGGGCAGCCAATCCAATTCAACCCAAACCATAGACTAAACCATTTAAACCCGCCATTATGGCAAGTCGGTACGACACAATGACCTTAGATTGTCTTAAAATGTGTTCTTACCATGTAGTTTATATTAGTGGACATGCTACATGATGTCACTATACTAAAACATGACATAACATAAACCATAACATAAATGCCGTAACATAAATCTTCATAACATAAGCTTCATATCATAACATAACTACCGTAACATAACCATCGTATCGTAACATCATCGTAACATAAACATCGTAACGTAAGCATCGTAACATAAACATCATACGTAAGCATCGTAACATAAACATCGTAACGTAATCATCGTAACATAAACATCGTATCGTAACCATCGTAACATAACATCATATGTAAGCACCATAACATAACTTATGCATATCAATACATGATTTCTTGAAAAACATGTTATATAAAAACATTTTTGCCCATGCTGTAGGCGGAGTTATACTTACCTCTCGTCCTATGCTCTTGGTTAATCGTCCGAATCATGGCACGACAACAGTTCATACTCCTGTTTCCAAACAGGGTGTAAGATAAAAGTTATACACCTTTTATCTTACCATAAATCATAATCGTTAAATGTTGGTGACCTAACCAACATGCGTTCATAGTCTTAGTTATATGTCCCTCCTATACAAAATATTTTACTTGGTTACAATAAGTAACCTCATTGCTAAGCCCACATCCTTACAGGTCGGGTTAGGTCACTATTCTAACCTTGGGCACATGACTTAACATTCTTGGTCCATAATTCATTGGGTTATTACAAATAACCCTAGATCATTATCTCGGTACCTCACTGGGTTATGTTGGGTAACCCTTAAGGTGATAAACCTTGGTCAAACTTGGTCAACTAAAGTCAACCATCTATGGTCAAACTTGGTCAACCAAAGTCAACCTTCTATGGTCAAACTTGGACTTTGAGAGTCAAGCCCAATAACTCGGGTATCCTTCCCGGTTACCATCCGTTACTGTGTTGCTACTTATCTTTGGCTTTAAAAATTCAATTTTCCTTTGTCTTGGAAAATTTGGTGAATTCTGCTTAAAAACCCTTTGCTTAACTTATAAAATTTGTTAAGGACTGAAAACTGCCATTGGAACAGTTCTCATAGTTAAAACATTGGGGTTGGTGAAAAACACAGTTTTCCTGTATTATTTTAGAAAATCCTGTGCATGAGCAGGAATTTCCTGCTTATATACTGTTTTTCTGAAAATCCTGTGCTGGAATTTCTGTTTCCTGCACAGTTTTTAGAATCCAATATTTACTTTAAAGTTGTAGCTCTCGAATAATACTACAACTTTCATGTTTTGAGGAAAACCCAGTTCGGAACTTATTGTGCCCTTATTCCTTGTTGATCTCACCTGGCCGTGCAGAAATCCTGGGCACGATCAGGCTCGGATTTTCATAAAAATCGAGGCCTTTGGAGCCTTATTTTGAAAAACGGTCTACATAGCCCTCTAGGAAAAACCATTATCTACAACTTTGTAGTTTTGAGTTTCTTCAAATTCGGCCTCTAAGGGCCTCAAATTATCTACTCTTTCTTTTCTTCCTCACAAAATCTGGCCACTAAAATTTTTCCTCTTTGGTTTCGGTTTCTAGGGAGGTTTGGAGAAAATTGGGCAGAGTTTTGGGATGATTTGAGCTGCCAAAAACCGCCCCTCCCCCCTGCTCTATTTATAGGTGAAAATTACAAATTTTCACCATTTATTTTTATTTCCATAATTGCACATTAGGACCTAAAAACAAAATATTTGCTAAGTAGTCCTCCTAGGTGGCCGGCCATTAGGGGTCCTTGGTGGCCAAGAAACTTGCTCATCAAGTCTTGCTTACATCACCCTAGTGACATCACTTGATGACATTATCATGCTTACATCATCTTTTCTTAAATTTACATTTTAGTCCCTAAAGGACAAAATATTTGCCCATTTATCCTTGTAGGTGGCCGGCCATAAGAAAATGCTTGGAGACCAAGTTTGCTTACATCACCTTGCTTACATCATCAAGGTAATTTTTTAAAATTACACTTTGGCCCCTATGGACAAAAATATTTGCATTTTAGTCCTCCAAGTGACCGGCCATATGGTGCTAGGTGGCATCCAAGATTTTTTTCCAATTTTCTTTAATCAACAATGATGTCATAAATCCTAGATAGGGTGATGACATCATAAGGCCTTGTTTGGCTTGTTACTTAAAATGCAGTCCATTTTTATGCTAACACAAATATTTCCAATACTGTTATTAACTAATAACAGTATTTTTACACTGTACTACAGTCCAAAATTTATCTGTGTACAAATGAACTGTATAAAATTCTTCTTATTTCTTGGAACCTTTCTTGCCCTTACTACTATACTTGGTGTGCTTGATTTTTCTAGGGTGGTCTCATAGCTTATGCTTGTTAATTGTCCGTAATGAAGGTTTTTCCGCAGTATAATTCCATACTGCTTTTCTATATCTCAGCACCTTCATCTATTTGACCTTCCTGGTCAACTTTGACTTTTTCGGTAAACTTTGACCAGCATGAATCAAAGAATTTTTCTTCCCTTTTTGCTCAAAGGTCACATGCATGACTAAGCAAACTGCTTATTGAGTCTCATAGCTAATTAAACGAGAACTCAAACACCTACTGATATTTAACTCAGATCGTGAGTTTCATATCGACATACAAGATTCAAACTTGGAATTTTCCTTGTCTAAAAGGAAATTATAGGTTCACCAAAATTCCGGGTATTACACATACAACTCATCAAACATCTAGCATGCAACCCTATTGATCAAACAAACATAAGCATATAACAAATTGAAACTCATAAATCAAAACCACCCTTAATCTAATCAAGCACAAAAACCTAAAATCTAATCTAGGGCTTGGGAAATTAAATTGAGCTTATGCTCTTACAAATTCAACTTGAAATACATATAAATTTCAAATTGAAACTTAATTGAAGAGTTTAGGGCTATGGGAGATTTACCTTGATTACCCTAAGAGTTGTTAGGGTTTTGGTCCAAAATTTCTCCCCCCCTTGGTTCCAACTAGCAAACCAACCTTCTCCCCCAAGGCTACCAAAATTTTCTGTCACTTGGTGGTTGCTCCAACAACTTCCGGCCACTCTCCACACCTATCCCTTTCACTTTTCTCTTCCTTTTCTTCCTTTCCCACAACCGGCCACTTTGGCCAAAATGGGTTCTAAAATTTTTTCAACTTTTTTCCTTGTTTCCTAGATGAAATCCGAACACTCCCCTAGGATCTCTCTCTTGAATTCTTGTTTTGCTCTTCTCTTTCTTTCCTTCCTTAGGTTCGGTTTTTGGAGAATAAAAATGGGCAAAGTTTGGCTATATTTCCCAAATTTTGTGAGCAAAATGACCACCACCACTCACCTATTTATAGGTGTGGGAAGACTTTCCAAAATTGCTATTTAGTCCTTGAAGAAGCAAAAATTTACACAAGGAGGTGCATAGGTGGCCGGCCAAGCTTGGTCTAGAACATTCCATAATTCTTTCCAATTTTTGTTTAATTGATTATGATGTCATAATTTGAGGATTAGGTGATGTCATCCTTATTAAGGCTTGTTTGGCTCTTTTCTTCAATATGCAGTCCATTTTTAAGCTAACACAGATATTTCCAATACTGTGCTCTCTAATACACAGTATTGTTATACTATACTACATTCCAAAAACTTATTTGTGTAAAATGGACTGTATAAAATTTTTTCTTATTTCCCTAAGCCCTTTAGTCCTTAATTCCTAACTTGATGTGCTTGATTTTTCTATGGTGGTTTTAAATCTAATTCATACTATCTGATCCGTAAAAATGGTTTTCCACAGTATTCTTCTCATACTGCTTAACATTTTTCAGTATCGTCATATATTTGACATTTCTAGTCAACCTTTGACTTTTCTTGGTCAAGCTTTGACCAACATAAAATCATAAAATTTTTCTACCTTTTTACTTAAAAAGGTTACGTGCTTGGCTAAGCAATCTTTTTTGAGTCTCATGGAATCATAAGAACTCACAAAACTCACTAAAAACCCTAAATCGGGTTCTTTCATAAATACCTTCATGGTACAATTCAAATTGCTATACAAGAAATCGTAACGTTAAAAATTCTAGTTATTACTTGGAATACGTGAATTTGATAATAGTTTGCAAAATCATTTTATAATATTAGGAAAAGATGACGATTTTTCATGAAACGACTAAAAATTTTCGAGAAAAAAAAGGGTGAACTATTTTTCACTCCTTTCGTACTAAAAAAATTTTGAACCCTTATTTCTTCCTTTTTTCTATAATTTCGAGTATTCTAGTTTTTCTTATCCAAAAAACTCTAGCTCCTAAATTCCCTCTATGCTCTTCTATCCCACTGTAAATTTTAAATTTAAAATATTCAAATACCCACTCTCTCTCCTCTTTACCTCTTTCTGCCACTCTTTCTCTACCTCTCAATCTCACTCATGTGCAGAAAAGGAAAATTACAATCTTTTTTTTTTTTTTTGTTTTTTTAAGTTATCATCTACGCTACGCCCACTTGCAATGCAGAGTCCATAGTGCACACCCCTCTAGCAAGTAGGAAGGGCCACATGCCAACTTTTTATTACTCGATACAATTTTCTCTGATCAGTACAAAGCCACATTTTGTGGTTAAGGAAATTACTTAATTAATACTGATGAGAATACAAAATATCCTATTTTTCTCCATAATTTTAGTCTTTTATATTTATTTGTTGCCTAATTGTACTCACTATTCTTATATTTCGATCTAGGTGCAAATGGAGGCATTAAATGCAAAACATAGCTAATTGGGCGATTTTTAAATATTTCGACATTGCTTCGTAATCTGGGCATAACTCTCTCATCCGAGCTCTGATTGAGTGATTCAAGATGCTACGGAACGACAAGAAAAAGATCTATAACTTTTATGTTTTACGTTTGAGAGATACCGGCTACATTGAGGTCGAAATTGGGCTTGAATTTGCTGCACCTGCACAGTTGACGTTTTTGGAAAGTTCCTTGGCTTGCAAGTCTAGTGTGCTGATTTGATGCAGTTTATTTTCAGAAAGTTTCCAGATCTGGTCCACGAAAATTATAGCCAAAATCACCACTTTCCTAGTTATATTAAGACTTTCTTTTATTTTTAATTAAGCAGATTTGAAAATTATTATTTTAGAATAAAGTTTAGCATGTTTTAGGAGATTTGGTAAGTTTCCAATAAGGAATTAATGTGTATAAAAGGAGAGGAGTCATCAGACTTTAGGACTCTCTCTTCTCTCCTCTTCTCTCTTATTTTAATTCTTCCTTCAAGTTTTCATGATGGCTAAGTGTGGCTAAATTTTGATACTTGGTCAAAGGAAACAGAAGCATTGGAAATAATAAAACTGTGAGATCTAATTTGTTTTTATTATTCATGTTTTGAGTATCGAATATTCTCGTACTTATGTTTATGATTGTTTTCATTTAATTACTAGGAGGCCTACTAGTTATTTATTTGTTGCAATCTACTGCTAAGTTAGATATCAAATCCGTAATTGTTTGATCCCTCTAATTTGTGAAGCAACTAAGGTTTAATGATTTGCTGCGTCAGAAATATTAGATCTTAGGAAGAATACTTGACTAAATTAAATGCAACCGCTTGTGCTTGTATTATTTAGCTTCATCGATCTCTCTAATTCTTACAGCTGCTACTAGATTAAACTTTAAGCGCTTGTCTTGGGTTGCTTAGTAGTTAGGATGATTAGATCGCATGTTTTCTAATTAATTGTGACTAAGGGGAGATAGGAAAAGTTCCAACGGTGAATATTCAAAGTGTGAATTTATATATTTGTGATATCAATGATCAGTTGCAAAATTCCAATGGTGGATGTTGACTTAGACCAAGGTTTGTTCTTTGATTGATTTCAATATTTCAATTTGAATTGTTCCTTAATTGTTTTTCTTAAATTGTTTTTTCATTATATTCAAACCCCTTCTATACTTATTCACATAGATAAAACTAGACTAAAAACTCTCTGT
>CM046374.1:16511975-16551034 GCA_025413025.1 Ficus hispida
AAGCTCAAGATTCGAAACCTGAGAATCTTCGATCCCAAACAGGGACGGGATTGGCTTCTCTTTAACTCACCAGTCTACCAAACTAGGTAACCAAATTTTTAATGTCACAAAAAAGTTTTTTTTTTTTTTTTTAAATTTAAGTATATTTAGTTTAAATACTATCTATACACATAATTTGTCTAATTTGCTAGATACTTGGTGCCTTTGAATGGGCTGGATGCAACCCAATGCCTCCAGAATTTGGATTGCCCCTTCCTTTCTGCCTATGCATCCAGGTTTCCATATCTCACTTCCTCATACTCCTAATGTACAGTATTTCCCAGATTATCATTATTTGTTTAAATAGAAAATATTAACAGGTTGGAAAAATTGTTGATAGAAACATAATTAAATTGTTGAAAACACAAATGGAATTAGGTTTTAATAGATTTTTTTGGGATCTCTTGCAAAAATCATAACGTTTATTAAATGGTTTGTAATTTGGGAGCATATGGAACAGTATTCACGGGTCAACCGGACCAAAGTACTATGCTAGCTACCACCAGTTGATTGGACAACTTAGTTTTTCTTAGTAATGTCAGTTTAATGTAGCAACAACTCGTTTCCAAAATAAGTTAATGAACTAGCAAAGGGAGTCACTGGATATATGTAATAATCAATTTTCATTAATTTATAGCCAAATCGACTGCAAGTTTTTTTGACTATTTAATTATTAGCTAGCTATGTTGTTACTTCAATAAAAACTCGAAATTACACTCTCGATTAGTTAAACTGAAATAAATATTACCACTCATATTTCAGCGTTTTGATAATTACTTATTAAACATCTAAATCAATCCTCTCAACTAAAGCTTAAACCAATTTTTTTTTTTTTTTTTTTAAAGAAGAACTCATTCAGTCCTACTTTCAAAAAACATAAAACCATTCAAGTAATAACAAAATATAGCTACATAGATTGTCCAAAAAAAAAATGAAAATATTGTGGTTTAATTGTAGAGGAAACTTAAAATCAAAATATGAATCGCAGATGTTAAAGTAAAATCTAAAATGCCTTTAAAACTTGACAATGATAATGAAAGTGCTCTAAATTGTATCAAAATTGACTGTTATTTATAGCTTGATAAGTGTTTGCTTATTTGAAAATAAAACACCAAATACTTAAATACCAGTAATTATTAATAACAAAAGAACTAGGATAATAATCCAACTGAAAGCAAATCGTAATTAACTACAATTTTAATGGGGCTATACAAAATTTTAATGGTAATATAGCAACTAAATACAGATTAAAAAAAAAAACCATAATTCACTTTTTGTACTGCTTTTAGATTGCAGCCATTCAAATATGTACATATATGTAAGTTGGGGCACATTCAAAAATAAAATTTGAATAGGGATAAAGTTAACAAAATTTACAAAATATATGCATTAAGTTAAAAAAAAAAAGTTTGAATGGGAAACGTGCCCCACTTGACATGCAAATTCATCACTGTCAGTAACGGAGTAGTCAGACCAAAATTTTCACTGGAAGCGCCATATTTTAAGTGCGTGTTATTCACCCTCTTATAGTAGTGTTAGACTTGGATTATTTAACATTAATCCAATTTGAATTAAACTTACGGCTGCACTTGGACTGAGATTAATCAACATTATCAAGGATAAGATATTTGACAATTTTTTAAAGTTTAAAGAAATTATATATGCATTTTAGTGAAGATACTTTTTTCCCTCCACAGTATTGAAAATTACGTCAGCTTTTTTTTCCTTGTAGAACAGGTTTCTAGAGAAGCATAAAATTCTTGCCATTATGCATCAAAATTCATTGTTTTTTTTTTTCCTTTAATTATCTTTAGTCTTGATTACAAAAAAAAAAAAAAAAAAAAAAAAAAAAAAAAAAAAAAAAAAAAAAAATTGCAGCCAAAATGTGGTGCTACACTAGACTGGTCTATATGCCAATGTCATATTTGTATGGGAAAAGATTTGTTGGTCCAATCACACCTCTCATTCTACAATTAAGAGAGGAACTACACACTGAGCCATACAGTGAAATTAATTGGAAGAAAGTGCGCCATCTATGTGCTAAGGTGAGTAGACCCAATATCTAAATTTATTAATTTATTTTATACATTTACATTTATATATATAAGTGTCTCAAATTGACAACCGGACAAGTCTAACAATTGTATCATTTTATTCAAAATCTTGTTACTACTAGCTGATTTATATGTAATTTTTTATTTAGACTCATATAACATGATACTATTTAAAACTAAGTATAAAGGAGATCAAAAATCACTGAAAAATATTACATCAGAATTAATTAGTTGCTACAATAAAATATTTTAAAAAAAGTAATAGGTGTTGTTTTATAAAGGTACCGGACAAGAGATAACAAATATATAACTGTATTTATGTTTATTGTAGGAGGATCTATTTTACCCTCATCATTGGATACAAGACGTGCTTTGGGATAGTCTACACATTTGCACCGAACCCCTACTTACTCGTTGGCCCTTCAATAAATTAATTATAGAAAGGGCTCTTCAAGTAACAATGGATCACATCCATTATGAAGATGAAAATAGTCGATACATTACTATTGCATCCATAGAAAAGGTAATGTAAGACCTTTTTTTTTTTTTTTTTAATTTAAAAAAGAGACATAATTATTATATAATTAATATAAATATATATATGTATGTATTTATATAAATGATGTAATTTGTTTAACGATGTAGAAGAGTCGGATTATCTTCTAGCTGCTTATCATGTTTCTTTCATGATTGAATTAGGTATTGTGCATGCTTGCTTGTTGGGTTGAAGATGCAAATGGGAACTATTTTAAAAAGCACCTTGCAAGAATTCCTGATATCATGTGGATTGCTGAAGATGGAATGAAGATACAGGTAATTCTCTATTTATACTACTAGGGCAGAGTCGCACGTGGTCAAGTGGGTCTTCCATCCACCCTCAGTGAACATTTATTTATTGTTTTTCAATTTTGTCTCTTAAAATTTTACATTTTTCTCATTTTGCCCCTACTAAACATTAATGATTCTTGCATACGTCAAAGCTTTATCGGTAATAAACATCCCTATTAAAATAATAGAATGACTCCACAATTGTTATATTTCTACATTTTATATCTTTCTATATTCTCTCTCACATTCCAGATTATATGTACGTAGTTGAAGATATGGACTGAAATAAGTTTTCGTTTATATACATACATTTATGTACATATATACATATATATGTTGTATTTACAAGCAATTGATTCACAGACATTCGGAAGCCAACAGTGGGATACAGGTTTTGCCATTCAAGCTTTGCTTGCAAGTAATATCATAGATGAAATTGGACCAACTCTTGCCAAAGGTCATGATTACATAAAGAAATCTCAGGTTTAATCCTATCTCTACCAAGGAAGTTTGTTTTACACCAATTATCAAAGTTCATTTTTTACTAACTAATTATGTAAAGGATAATTCTTAATTATTATTATTTCTATGCATAACCTATATGTACTGCAGGTCAAACAAAATCCTTCTGGTGACTTCAAAAGCATGTACCGCCATATTTCTAAAGGATCTTGGACATTTTCCGATCAGGATCATGGATGGCAAGTCTCAGATTGCACCGCGGAAGGTTTAAAGGTAACTTATATCAAATGGTTGTCATCTTTTTTGTTGATATCTCAAACTCTATCCTGTACCTTTTTTTCTTCTTTTTCAGTGTTGCCTTTTGCTATCGATGATGCCACCAGAAATTGTCGGTGAAAAACTAGAGCCTGAGCGGCTTTATGATGCCGTAAATATTTTACTCTCTTTACAAGTAAGAATTTTTTTTCTTTTTATTTTTTATATTATCAAAATGAATTTAATTAACTTTTAACAACTTCAGGGAAATTATATACTTAAACTTTGTACAAAAACACAAATCAACTCCACTAATTTTGATTGATAACAGAATAAGAATGGTGGTCTAGCAGCATGGGAGCCAACAAGTGGCCAAAAGTGGTTAGAAGTAAAGACTTCAATATCTATATATATATATGTATATGTTTTGATTTAGTTATATCAATTTAGCCAGTGCTTTTGGAAGCACTAATTATTCAAAAACAAATAAATGTTTCATTATTGTTTCAACTCAGGTACTTAATCCCATTGAATTCTGTGCGGACGTCGTTGTGGAAAATGAATATGTAGAGTGCACTTCAGCAGCAATCCAAGCCTTGATTTTGTTTAAGAAAATGTACCCAGGACACAGAAAAAAGGACATTGAAAATTTTATAACAAAAGCAATTGGGTTCCTTGAAGGCAAACAAATGCCTGATGGCTCGTGGTACAATTCTCTTCTATTTTGATTCCATTCAACTTAAGAAACACTACAAGAAAAAGAGAGAGAGGGAGGGAAAAAAAAAAAAAAAACCTTTTAGTGGCAACTGTTTTTATGATACCTTCAGTCATAATATTTTTTTTTAACTAAATGTTACTTCAATCACAAGATTGTACATTTTGGCACCTATTTTTATTGCGATTAAAACTTTTAGTCACGAGGTTTTTAGTCATAATCCCTTCACTTAAAATCCCATGACGAAGTGATATTTAGTAGTAGAAAAATATTGTGACTAAAAGTATTAAAAGAAAAATGTGATCTTTTTTTTTTTTTTTGGGTACTGAAACCAAGTTATCAATGTTACATTGTGGCATATAGGTATGGAAGTTGGGGAGTTTGCTTCACATACGGTACATGGTTTGCTTTGAGAGGGCTAGCAGCTGTTGGCAAGACTTACAATGATACTTTAACTATACGGAATGGGGTCGATTTTCTACTCAAAACACAAAGAGATGATGGAGGTTGGGGTGAAGGCTATCTCTCATGTGCAAACGAGGTAACAACCATTGTACTTTCCTTGTGCATATTGTACTTTTTTTGTGTACCGAAAAAAAAAGGTAACAACATGGTAAATTCTAAGGATGTCACTGTCTTTTATGGTGTTTTGAAAAACCATACAGTGGTAACACCAAAGCGGGTATATTGTAAATCTATTAAGAAACCGAGATATGATTTTAAAAAACAAAATTATCAAAAGAGTTTTCATAAGCCTTAAAATAATGAAAATTAGAGAGAAAGAAGTAAATAGTATTTATACACAATTACCTGAAGTAAATAGTAAATTTGAAAATATTTAGGGTAAGTAATAGTAAATAATTTACTTCTAATAAATATGTTATCTATTTGTAACTAATATATTATTTACTTAGTAAATTTTTTATTTAATCAAAATATTTTAAAATCATTTTATATACTTCAACTTTCTTAAAACTATTATTTACTACAATTTCTCTTTTAAAATAATTATAGCACTTATTTATCATATGATGAAGTTAACCTTATTTAGTTACACTCCCTAAAGGGAATTCAGCGGTTATCATTTTTGTATTCAACTGTGTAGGAATATGTACCACTTGAAGGAAATAGATCAAATTTAGTACAAACTGCATGGGCGATGATGGGTCTACTACATGCTGGACAAGCAGAAAGAGATCCAACTCCTCTTCATCGTGCAGCAAAGTTGATCATTAATTCTCAAATGGACGATGGAGATTTTCCACAACAGGTAATATATCTTAAATAGTTACAATCTCATTTTCTTCTCCCTTGTATACGTTGGTAATGGCATTTGTTTTTCAGGAAGTTTTTTAGTAAATATATAGTCTGAGTTTTTGTGAAATTAGTGAAAGGGCCTTTTTTTTTTCTTTTAATTGTCAATCAGTCAATCACTAATTAATCATGATTAATTAGTAATTGAACATTATAACCATGTATTTTTTTTATTGATTAACTGATTTGTTATGGTTAATCACTGATTAAACAGACATTTTATTAAATAAATATATTCGATCATTTATTTAAATAAGTTTTTAAAAACTTTCTATTTACTTAATTTTTCTCAAAATTTTACATAAATGGTTTGTCATCTAATTAATTATGGCAGGAAATAACAGGAGTTGCCACCAAGACCTTTCTTATACACTATCCAACATATAGAAATATCTTTACACTTTTGGCTCTCGCAGAATATGGTAAGCAGGTAGTTCCATTGCCTTCAAAATCGTAAGCCAAGAATATATAATAATTTTATATTTTTCAACCAAATATGTACCTATATCATGTTAAATTGAGAATAAGAAAATTAATTTGCTTGTTCAGATATGCGTCGTTTGATTTAATTTCTATCGATAGAGAATATCTTGGGAAAGTTTCCCTTTGCACTTGATTTCTATCAAGAGATTGTAGTAGATTTTGTGGGATTTGATCCGATTTGTTTCTATTTGGAATTTAAATTTTGTTTTCTATTTATAGCAAATAAAGCAACGAAATGAATTTATAAAATTTTTCTAACACTACTAGAAATTGAAATATGTTGCTATATAAAATAATAATTCATAAAAATAATCCGTTTATACCTTGTCAGTAATAACTATCTATTGAGCTATTTAATACACTTATTGGCCTTTCGATCTTTACTATTCACCTCTCCAAGAACTATTCAGTATATGAGTCCCATGAATTGTAGACGTCAACTCTCATTCCATTTTTGGTTATGGTTTCACTTTCCCTAGAGGGGAGAGAACAAAAAAAAAAACCCATTTGGCTAACAGAAAGCCTATATTTATATATATTACTAGAGATTTAACTAACAGAAAAGAAGAAGTTCCCTTTTGCGCATTTGACAAAAGCAACTTATAGCTAAATAGCTTTTTTTTTAAGAAGTTTTTTAATAAATGGCCGAAATTTTTAAAAATCAGTTAAAAGATTATTTTTTTTCTAAAATAGTTAATTAATTTTCTTAAATGGTCAATAAGTGATTGGCCACATAATATTCAATCAGTAATTGACTTACGGTCAGTCACTGATTAGCATAACGTAAATCACTAAATTTCATAGTCAATCAGTAATTGACTAGTAGTCAATCATCAATTTTCATATTCAATCATTGATTAACCAAGTCTGAAAAATGAAACCGACATCTTTCTAAATTAAAAAAAATTAGACCATCTATTAGATTATGTGATTAAAAAGGCTACCCAACCTAATTATCCAAATCCCAAATCTGAATTATCCAAATCCCAAATCTGATAAATAGATAATTATGATAATAATCCAAAAAATTCTCTACTATTCTCGGATTAGGACTCGTCTGTGACTGGCTGAGGAGTTGTCTGGGAGAGCTGTCTGGTAACTCCATCGTGCCTCGTCTGTGACTCGTTTGGGAGTCACGTAATGACTCTTTTTAAGCTTTGGGGCTAGATTGTACCTCTGTTTCATATTCTCTGATGATGTGTATTAACATATATAAGGTAAGAGATGAGATACACATGTAATGGGTGCTCCTTCAGCTTTGATATGCCGCAAAATAATTTGTGAGGGTGCAGTTTTCATAGAGGGTAGGGTAACCCTTAAATTGGTGATGGTGAAAACCAGCCTAGGCCTTCGTACCGGTAGGGGATGATTAACTCCCAGCGACAAGTTGCATCGCGATTGCGGGGTTCTCAATGGATTGAGGATTTAAGGCCGGTCCCTAGCAACGGCCTGTTTGGGTCTGTGATAGAGTGCCCATGTACCAACAGTTTGTACTAGAGGTTTACGACTTATGGTCCCTCTTGCTCCTGATTGGGAGGCTTTTTGTTTTTTACAAGTTGTTGATGGCTTAATCTAGGAATTGAGTCATGAGTTGACTAATGATGTGACAGGTCATGTGGCCCACTTTTTGACTCGTGAGTCATTGTTTGACTCGTGAGTCAATTTGAGTCTCTTAAGGGAGTCATTGTATGATTCGTGAGTCGGTGGCGGGGCTCAAGAGTTGAGAAACTCGTGAATTGATGGGACTCGTGAGTGAGTCATTGTTGAGTAACAAAAAGGACTCATGAGCGAGTCGTTGGGAGACTTGTGACTCGTATGCGGGACTCGTGAGTCATACGCAGGACTCATGAGTCGAGAGAATTGTAATACCTAGATTTCTCGATGTTACTATTTTTTTTTAAAAGGAATTAAATGAATACCATAGAGGTATTATTGAAAGAGAAGCTCGGTTAAGAGTTCTCTTACATTTTATGAGTTTTTAGATCAATAAAACTCAAAAAATGGACTATGTAGATTAGCAACGGACCTTTTTAGACAAAAGGGACGGAAAAGTGCATGATTATACGAAAGTCAAACTTTGATAAAAAAAGTCGACTTTGACCAAGAAAGTCAAAGTTTGACCAAGAACGGCCAAAGGAGTAACTTTGCAGTATTTTGAAATTAAGAACACTGCAAAAACCGTGGTTACGGTTGAAATAGTATGAATAGGCTTTAAAAACCCCTTAGAAAATCAAGCACACCTAGTGGAATTTATAGACAAAAAAAAGGGCTCGGAAGAATAGGAAAAAGTTTATACTGTCCAATTTTACGCAGATAAATTTTGGACTGTAGTTAAGTAAATCAGTACTGAATTGTACTGTGTATTAGTAAACACAGTATTAGAAATATCTGTGTAGCACAAAAATGGATTATTTGAGAGAAAAATAGCCAAACAAGGCCTTAGGATGACATCATATTTATGACATCATCCTTATTTGGAATTATGACATCATAATTCCATGAACCAACCATTAGATGCCATGTGTCTTGTTCTAGAACAATTTTGCCTTGCTCACCAAGGGGGATGGCCGGCCACCTCATGGGGAATTCTCCAAATTTTCAAAAAAATTAGGGGTCAAAGTTGAATTTGTGAAAGTTCACCTTTGCCTATAAATAGGGGTGGTCCTTGTTCATTTTTCACAACTTGTAGCCAAACTCTTGCCATTTTTTCTGCCATCAAAACCGAGAGAGAGAGTGAGAGGGAGCCAAGAGAAAAACTGAAATTTTGCTTAAACCAAGCTTAGGTTAGTTTTCGGTTTGCAAAGGAAAGCTAAGGGGAGAGTTTGAGAAATTTTCCAGCCTTTTTCTAGGCTTGCAGCCGACTGTTAGGGTGCAGGGAAGCCAAGAGGGAATCCAAAAATTTTAAGGGAAAGAATTCGGGTTTGTTTCATCAACCGAAACCAAGTTTTTTGAGACCATTTTCTTGGTCTAGGGCAGCCACGGTTTTTGAGCTAGGGAAGGCAGAAATTTTGTGACCAAAACTTGACTTTGGTCCAAGGTAAAAATCTAGAACCCTAACTCTTTTATTTGAGTTCAAATTTTAAGATTTAAGGTAGTTCAATTTGGTTGTAAGGACATAAGTCCATCTTCCATTTATTGCCCTAAGTAGGTTGTATGTGCTTGATTTGTAGATCTAAGGGTGTATGGCTTGATTTCTTGCATAAGTTGTGCTTGTGTATGATTGATTTTCATGCTTGATGCTTAGGGTTGTGTGTCCCCTGATTTATGGCCGAAAATCTGCCCTAGGCAGTGTATGTTGGATTGTTTAGTTTAAGGGTGAATGTTGATGCTTGGTTGATTGTATGCAAAAAGTTAGAACCATGCAAACCTAGGTTAAGTTAATACGGGTTTTGGTTTGCATGGGCACGTTTGAGTTGCATGTTGGTTCATGTGGGACGTTAGAAAACGCTGCATCTATGCTATCTAGGCTCCAGCGTGATCGGTCGAGTTAGAATCCGCGAAATAGGACGTAAACTGGACTTAACAAATTTAAAACCGAAAACTGCCAAGTTCGGATGTGAACTGCCCAGTTTCGGGAAAAGTGAAATTTGAGGCCCTTAGAGGCCGAACTGGGTGAAACGTAAAACATAAAAGTTGTTCAGAACGAGTTTTCTTAGGGGCTAACGCGGACAGTTTTCCAAATTGAGGCTCCAATGGTCTCCGTTTTTACAAAAACCCGTGGCTAGCCTGCCCAGACCCAGTTTACAGGATCAGCCAGTTTCAAACAAAAACTGGTACGAATACAGGCCGAACTGGATTTTTCTCAAAACACGAAAGTTTTAGGATTTTTCAAGAGCTACAACTTTCGTGAAGACAACATTTTCAAAATCGGAATGGATCTTTAAACTGGAATGGTTTTATAAAGACTGTGCAGGGAATGAGAAATTCATGTACAGGATTTTCTAAAAAAAAAACAAGTTCCGAAAAAAATCATATCTTTTCCCAAAACCACTGTTTTGACTAAGGAAACTGTTCCAAAGGCAGTTTCCAGCCTTAAATGATTTTACAAAAAAAAACCTATTTCAAGGATATGGATTTTTATGAGTTATGTAAAAGATTTTTAAAGTTTATTTACCCAAGTTTCCAAAGAAAGGGAAAATGTATTTTTAAAACCAAATTGGGTAAGCAAGACGTTTACAAGTAATAACCGGAAATAATATCCGAGTTACTAGGCCAAGGCCTAGAACGCAAGTTTGACCCATATAGGGTTAACTTTGGTTGATTAAGAATTAACCTTAAGGGTTAGTCAAGATAACCCTAAAGGATACCATGATTAATAAATTGGGCTAAGATATAGGGTTAATTAAGGAAACCCGATAAAGCCCAAGGTTAGGAAGATAACCTAACCCTAACGGTATGAATAGGGTTTAGCACATGATGTTATCCAACGTAACCTCTTAAAGAATTAATATTGGTTGCTTTTTAACAATAGGGTTACTATCTGTAACCCAGTAAGACATCTAGAAATTGGGAACATACAACTAGGATTATGTAGACATGTTGGTTAGATTACCAACATTTCCAAAAATACTAATTAGGACCTCACCTATGTCCTTCAACCAGCAGGAGGGAACCTGCAGCTGTACGCAGAAAAGAAGCAGCTCAAAGCAGGACATAGCAAGAGAGGTAAGTACAACCACCGCCTACAGCATAGGCTTTATTGTGGTACTTGCCTAAGTATGTTAGATGTATGCTAGGAATGTATGTTATGTTATGTTATATTGTTGTTATGCTATGAAATATGTCATATGTTGTATGTTAGGTTATGATGTATGATAGGTTAAGGTATGTTATTGATGAATGCTATGTTATGTTTATTGAAGCACGAAGCATGTTCACGAAATCTTATAAGAATTATAAGATCAAGTATGACACAACAAGATGAAAAGAAAGATGGCGAGCAATCGCCTGTGTTGTGCCGACCCGCGTTAGGTCGGGTTGGACTATGGTTTGAGTTGGAAATGGTTTGGCCGCCCCAACCACTCCATAGTCGCGCGCCCGGTACATACACACAAGTAAGGGGCCCATATGTAAGATAAGAAATGAAAGTAAGTTAAGCATGAAATGAGCATAAAATAAGCATAAATGGACCATGCATTATGATATGTATGTTATGATATGATGAATGAAGTCATGATATGTATGATATGCTATGATGAATGAAATCATGATCTGTACGATATGCTATGGTAAGTCAAGTTTGTATGTGAAAGATTAGATCATGTTTGTTTATGTCGCGGTATAGGAGGTTGTACTTGCTGAGCGAAAGCTCACTGTCTTACGTTTATGCTATAGGTAAGCAACCGTCAGCAATAATTGATACAAGATGGAAGGGCATGGCGGGGCAAACTGTGAAATGTGGGAAATGTAGCCGCTACGCATTCTGTTCTTTACGTATTTATGTTATGGTAAATATTTTTGATAAAGATACATTTATATGTTGCATTTGTATGCCATATAAAAAAAAAAAAAAATTTCCGCTGTGTTTACGTAAGTATGTAAGTATGTATGAGAAGATAAGTATGTATGTATGGTAACGGTCTGTGCTAGGCGGGTCATTACAGAGTTGGTATCAGAGCGGTTTCCTGCGATACAATTTCACAGTCTGCCTGCCATTGCCACCATCATTGTAAGTTAAATTTATAGTTTATGTATACGCGTAAGTATTTATGATTGGATCACGCTATGATAGACGCATGGATATGGATCTCGCACGGATCAATACGGATCGCGCAACTGTTGTGGCTTTTTACGGATCACGTCCTCTTCTATATGACGGTATGGGACGATCAGTTACAATATCGGCTTGGTGGTACGATATGGAGATGATTTTCTACACCTGCCACATCGAGGACCGATTACAGGTCTCGCTAGCTGCTCGCTGTTTGATCACGGACGCTAGACTATGGTGGATGACTTACGGAGAGCGGCAGATGCCCAGTCGGACGTGGGCACATTTTCGCGCCGTAGTACTTGCACGATACGGGCCGATCCCTGCTGCGGGGCCCGGTAACGATTGGCAGTACCGAAATCCCGAGATCTGTCGGGACAGGCATTATAGACGATTCCAGAGTTTCGTGACAGATTGGCACGCGTACCTGCAGGAGTCTATGGGCCATTACTGCTGCAGATTTCAGGAGGCTATGCTACCCTATGTTCCGCAAGATATACCTCACCCCCAGCTACAGGCCGAGGTGACAGCACATATGGCGCATGCTGACACCCATATGAATGAGTATCAGGTCCCTGTCGACGATGCCGGGATAGGGGAGCCCCAACATGAGGTGGGTCCGATGTTTCCCGAGGACCCGATTTCCGCCATACCCGTACAGGAGATCCCAGCCCAAGAGGCTGAGGACTAGATGGACGACGAGGACGCTGCCGATGATTTGATTGCTCCGGAGGACCCACCGGAAGCCCCTCCCGTTATTATCATCCCTAGCGACGACGAGGACGACGAGGACGATATGGAGCCCGAAGCCGAGCAAGGTAACTGGGTGGAGGATATTGATGACGCCGAGGGCGATCCCGAGGAGATGCGATTCCACGATGGAAATTGGGACGAAGACTCTGACGCCGAATCCGACGTTTCGATGATTACGCCAGAGGTTATAGTCTAGTTAGGGCCGATATGCTTATATATTTTTAACCATGTATGATGATAGAGTAATAGACACTCCTATCATATATATATATTTTTTTATGAACAGTACGATGGTAAAGTGTTAGACACTTCCATCATATTTTGACTATGTATATATAAAGATATGTATATACAGTATGACATAATCTATTTGTAATTACAGTATTGTAAATTACAATATACAGAGTATGTATAAGATGTACATTTGAAAGTGTACATAAAGACCGTGCAGACACGGGATTTATATAACAAAAGTATGTTATATATTATGAAAGTTATGTTATATTATGATAAGTATCTGTTATGATACCTTTTTATGTTATGATATGAAATGAATGATGTTACGGTATGATGTGATGTGATAAGTTATGTATGAAAGAAAGGATATTAATGGTGCGATGATATCTTTTCTTATGATAGGATTTAGAAGATGGTACGTCCACGAAGAACGGTACCACGTAACCAGCCCGAGCCAGATCTCGCAACCATCGTTGCAAATCTACAACAGCAGCTGCTAGAACAGCAGCAAGAGACGGAAAGACTACGAGCTCAGATAGCTCAGATGAATCAAGGACCGCGGATTAACGAGGTTCCACCACGAGCTCAACCAGTACCCCCGGTACCTGAGGTTCAGCCAGAAGCTCCTCAGAATGCTAACATTCCGATGGCACCTGCTGGAGGGCAAGCAAACCTACCACCGGTGAGGGAAGACTTACTATATGAGCGATTCAGGCGAATGAAGGCGCCTGAATTCGAAGGCCCGACCGACCCGATCGCCGCGGATAATTGGTTAATCGATATCCAAGTTATCTTGGATTTCATGCGGCTAACGGAACAAGAGAAAGTTCTCTGCGCCTCTTTTGCGCTGAAAAAGGATGCGCGACATTGGTGGATGACCGTGCAAATGCGCCGTGATGTTACGGTCATGAGCTGGCAAGACTTCGTGACCGAGTTTCACGCGATGTACTACAACAAGGAGATCCTTGCCATTCAACAAGACGCGTTCACGAGCTTCAGACAAGGGTCGATGACGATAATGGAGGCCGTACAGAAGTTTGAACAGCTAGCTCGGTTGTGTCCAGATTTGGTTCCGAGTGAAACGGAGAAAGTGCGAAGAATGATGAAGATGCTCAGAACCGATATTGCCAAGCAAGTGAGTGCTGGCAGCAGCCCGCCTACCCTGGTGTCCGATTGCATAAGTCGGGCAATAAGAGCCGAATACTGGATAAACCAGGACAAGGAGGCTAGAGCTCAATTCTTCAAGGCTAAAAAGGAGGAAAGGGCGGCAGCAAAGCCAATGCAGACTCGACAAGACTCGGAGTCGCAACCGAAGGGCCAATCCAGTAACCCTACACAAGGTTCCACTCAAGCTGGGAGAAATAAGCGAAAAGGAAATTTCTCGGGCCAGAGCCAACAAGGGAATTTCCCTCAGAAAAAGAACAATCAAGGGAACGAGAACACTAAGACCAGCTATCCCGCGTGCGTAACATGTGGAAAGAAACACCCGGGAGTGTGTAGGATGGGGACTAATTGTAATACCTAGTTATTTAACGATTATGATTCTTTGTACAAAAAAATTCAAATTGTACCTTAAGAATATTAATGAAAAAGCCCGGTTAAGGGTTTTTATAATGTTTTGTGAGTTTTTATGACTTTAAAAGACTCAAAAATAATTTCTAGGACAAGAAAACGTCCTTTTAGGTAAAAAGGAATGAAAATGGCCAAAAATGTATGTTGGTCAAAGTTTGACAAAAAACGTCGACGGTTGACCAAAAAGTCAACTGTTGACCACGGGAGTCAAATCTCGGCAAGAAAGTCACCTGTCGACAAGAAAGTCAATGGTGGATGAGAAAGCCAAAGATTGACCTCAACAAGTTAAAGAAAAGACGGTACGAGTAAAATCGCCGCAGTATAGAATTATACGGTATAGGCCGTTTTTACTGATAAAATGATATGTTTAGAACTTAAAACCACCATAGAAAGACAAGCACATTAAGTAGAATTAAAGGGGCAAAAAGGGTTTTAAGAAATAAGGAAATTTTTATACAGTTTGTTTTCACACAGATAAATTTTGGACTGCCGTTCGGTAAACTAATACTGTGCATAAGTGAATCCAGTATTAGAAATACCTGTGTTAAAACATTAATGGACTGTGTAATAAGTTAAAAAGCCAAACAAGCTTAAGAAAAGCTTGCATCACCTAACTTTATTTTAATGACATCATTAAATGATTTAAAGAAAATTTTGGAAAGTAATTGGCCAAAAATCAGCCACAATGGCCGGCCACATGTCCCCCCTAAAGTCCTATTTCTGAAATTTTTGAGGACTAAGTTGTGCAATTTCAAGAAATTCCAACCTCTATAAATAGGTGAGTTTGCTATTGAAAAAAAATTTAGAAAACTTAGCCAAACTTTGCCAAATTTTCTCCACCAAAAATCCGAACTTCAACAAGAGAGAAAGGAAGGAAATTTTGCAAAACCAAGTGTGTTTTAAGCCTAGGGATAGTCGGTTTTACCTTAGAGAGCAAGCAAGGAAGTTTGAAAAAAATTGGAACCCATATCTAGGCCAAGGGCCGGTTGTGTGGGGCAAGAGGAAAGCAAGAGAGAAAAGTTGAATCCAAAGGGGGATTTAGAGTTTTGAGTGTTGGTTTCCACTTAGAACATCATTTAAGAGCACTAGAGCATTTGGTGCACAAGTTGGCCAAAGGACCGGCTGTTGGAGAGGGAAAAAGGGGAGCCAAGAGCCAATCCAAAAATTCGGATCCAAGGTGAGGTAAAATTCCAAATTCTTAAGCTTTCATTTAAATTTCAATTGGAGAAATTTAAATGTATTTAAGTATGTGTTGTAATGAGCATAAGCTCACTTTAATTTTCTGCCCTAAATTAAGATTATAGGCTATGTGCTTGTTATGGTTAGGATTTATGGTTTGGTGGTTATGATTTTTGCATGCTAGATGTTTGTGAAATGGTTAGGGTTTATGTACATTATGTTTGATGCTAAATTTGATTTGCATGTTGAATATAGGACATTAGAAAACGCTGCATGACCACTTTCTAGGCTCCCGCGTGTTCGGTTGAGGTTAGATGTACGTAATAGGACGTAAAATGAATGTAAAACCGAAAACTGCCATTTCGGGTAGAAACTGGCCAGTTTCGGGAAAAGCTGATTTTAAGGCCTTTAGAGGCCGAATGAGGAAAAACTCAAAACATGAAAGTTGTAGAGTAAGGTTTTTCCAAGGGGGCAGAGAAGACAGTTTTTCAAAACGAGGCTCCAATGGCCTCGGTTTTTAGTAAAACCCGAGCCTGACCATGCCCAGGACCATGCACGGCCAGGAATGATTTCACAAGGTTTTTGACAATGAAAACGTCCGAACTAGACTTTGCTCAAAACATGAAAGCTGTAGATTTTTTCAATATCCAAAACTTTCATGAAGACAAGTTTTTCAGAATTGGTCTTAATTTTAAGATGAAAATGGCTTTCGGAAAACTGTACAGGAATTATGGAAAATCCTGTACAGGATTTATAAATTAACACAGAAAAAGTGTAATTCTGTAATTACACTGCAAAATTGACATTGAGAAACTGTTCCAAAGGCGGTCTCCAATAGTCAATAATTTTATACGACTCCTTTTAAGGTTTTCAGTTTTTTTAAAAGATTGAACAAAAGGATTTTTAAACCAAAACCTAAGAATTCTTTTCTAAAGAAATAAGTTTGTTTTTAAAACCTAAGTTAAAGATTTAACCGGTTAGGGTTACTTAGGTAACCAATTAGGACAATGTAAAGATAAGTAAGGTTATATAAGAATGTTGGTTATATTACCAACAGTTCTAACCCTTACTTTTATTAATCTCAGAACGTCGCACGCCGAAGTGTCCCAACGGGATTTAACTCGACTTTTGGACACAGCTTTTACAAACGAGGTAAGTACAACTCCGCCTACAGCATGGGCTTTGTTGTGTATACTTGCCAAAGTATGATGAAAATGCTATGTAGTGTAAATGTTACCTCTTATGTGTTGTAGATAGTTTTAAGTTATAGGAAATGTTATAGAAAATGTCATGCTTTGTAGTATGCTATGATTATGTGTTAAGAGTATGTTATAAAATGCTATGATGATATGCTATGTTATATGCTATGGTATGTTATGTGTTATAAAAAGTTGAAATGCTATGATTTAGAATGCCATGGAATAGGTTATGATGATAAGATTATAAATTAATTGTGTGACATATCACGATGTATGCTCACTAATTAATACAATTAAGTATGAGATAATGAAAGTTATGATGGCAAATAATTTGCCTGTGTCGTACCGACCCGCGTTAGGTCGGGTTGAACTATGGATTGAATTGGAAATGGTTTGGCCGCCCCAACCAATTCATAGTTGCGCGCCCGGTACGAACACTTACGTTATGGGGCCCACAAGATAAGACAAGATAAGTTATGATAAGTTAAGAAAGCAAGTTACGATTAATCAAGCAAGCATAATGAAGCATAAATGGCTCATGCATAAGTTAAGATAAGTTATATTATGTTATGCTTAAGTTATGATTAGTGTGGTATGCTAGTTAGGATATGTGTGATGTGTTTTATTTAAAGTAAATTGCGGTATAGAATAGTTGTACTTGCTGAGCGAAAGCTCACTGTCTTACGTCTGTGCTGTAGGTAAGCAGCCTGGAAATAATTCTTAATGCAAGATGGAGGGCATGGATTGGCGGACTGTGAAATGTGGGAATAAACCGCTACGCGTTTCGTTATATTATGTAATTATGAAATAAGTTTTATTTACACCCAAACAACGTAATTAATGTTCGATATACATTTATATTTCGTATGTAAGTACAGTATAAAAAAAAAAAAAATTTCCGCTGTGTAAGTTATGTATGTACGATATGTATGTATGGTAACGACCTGTGCTAGGCGGGTCGTTACACTAATGTTTGCTACCTTTGTGGCAAGGAAGGGCACTATGCACGAAGTTGCCCCCAGAACAACCAGAACCAGAGCCCTCAGTATCCAAACCGGAATGCCAGCAGCCAGCTACATGCAGTCCAAGCAAGGCTTGAAGGACCCTCAATTGCACAAGGAAGATTAGAGGCTCCTGAACCCCTAGGTAGGATTTACGCCTACACCGATGGAAATGCTGAAGCTGGAACTTCGCATGAAGGGACAAGATAGATACTTGTCGCCACCTAAGGCGTTATTGTATTATTTAATTCTGGTGCAACTCACTTGTTAATATTTATGGAGATTGCCCAGAAATTAGGAAGTAGTATAGATAATTTTTAAAACAGCATTTTAAAAATTTCTTTGCTTGTTAAAGGGATTTTGTGGTTTGAATGATCTAATTTTATTTTAATGCAAAATATTTTTGTAATTATAATTACTGAAAATTGCTTGTAGATCTCATCGCAATCAAGCTTTAGGATTTCGATGTGATCTTAGAAACGGATTTCTTAAGTTATTACAACGCTAAGTTTGGTTTCCCAAAAGCGTTGAGAGACGTTTAGCCCTTTCGACAAGGAAAAGTTCAACCTTTACGGACCGTTGCGGAGCTCAACAACCGGATTAATTTTGGCAACGAAGGATCAGACGATGTCAGAAGCCCATAAGACGCCATATTTGGTACATCCAGGAGCTTTCAAAATGTACTAAGACTTCTAAGAAAGTTATCGATGGCCAAGCATGAAGAATAAAGTGACGAAATTTGTGTCAAAGTGCCTAACTTGTCAGAAAGTTAAGGCTGAATACCGACATCCTGAAGGAGATTTGCAGAAAACTGACCGAAATCTACATATCTCAGATTGTGAGACAGCATGGAGCAACAAAATCAAGCATCTCAGACTAGGATGGATGCCTCATTTCTCGATTATGAACAAATGTTCATACTGCCATGGGGTTGAAATTAAAGTTCATTACGGTTTTTCACCCCAAAATGGCAAAACGGAAAGAACTACCCCGGATTATTCTGATTTTCGAGGACGAAAATTTTTAAGGGGGGTAGATTGTAATACCTAGATTTCTCGATGTTACTATTTTTTTTAAAAGGAATTAAATGAATACCATAGAGGTATTATTGAAAGAGAAGCTCGGTTAAGAGTTCTCTTACATTTTATGAGTTTTTAGATCAATAAAACTCAAAAAATGGACTATGTAGATTAGCAACGGACCTTTTTAGACAAAAGGGACGGAAAAGTGCATGATTATACGAAAGTCAAACTTTGATAAAAAAAAGTCGACTTTGACCAAGAAAGTCAAAGTTTGACCAAGAACGGCCAAAGGAGTAACTTTGCAGTATTTTGAAATTAAGAACACTGCAAAAACCGTGGTTACGGTTGAAATAGTATGAATAGGCTTTAAAAACCCCTTAGAAAATCAAGCACACCTAGTGGAATTTATAGACAAAAAAAAGGGCTCGGAAGAATAGGAAAAAGTTTATACTGTCCAATTTTACGCAGATAAATTTTGGACTGTAGTTAAGTAAAACAGTACTGAATTGTACTGTGTATTAGTAAACACAGTATTAGAAATATCTGTGTAGCACAAAAATGGATTATTTTAGAGAAAAATAGCCAAACAAGGCCTTAGGATGACATCATATTTATGACATCATCCTTATTTGGAATTATGACATCATAATTCCATGAACCAACCATTAGATGCCATGTGTCTTGTTCTAGAACAATTTTGCCTTGCTCACCAAGGGGGATGGCCGGCCACCTCATGGGGAATTCTCCAAATTTTCAAAAAAATTAGGGGTCAAAGTTGAATTTGTGAAAGTTCACCTTTGCCTATAAATAGGGGTGGTCCTTGTTCATTTTTCACAACTTGTAGCCAAACTCTTGCCATTTTTTCTGCCATCAAAACCGAGAGAGAGAGTGAGAGGGAGCCAAGAGAAAAACTGAAATTTTGCTTAAACCAAGCTTAGGTTAGTTTTCGGTTTGCAAAGGAAAGCTAAGGGGAGAGTTTGAGAAATTTTCCAGCCTTTTTCTAGGCTTGCAACCGACTGTTAGGGTGCAGGGAAGCCAAGAGGGAATCCAAAAATTTTAAGGGAAAGAATTCGGGTTTGTTTCATCAACCGAAACCAAGTTTTTTGAGACCATTTTCTTGGTCTAGGGCAGCCACGGTTTTTGAGCTAGGGAAGGCAGAAATTTTGTGACCAAAACTTGACTTTGGTCCAAGGTAAAAATCTAGAACCCTAACTCTTTTATTTGAGTTCAAATTTTAAGATTTAAGGTAGTTCAATTTGGTTGTAAGGACATAAGTCCATCTTCCATTTATTGCCCTAAGTAGGTTGTATGTGCTTGATTTGTAGATCTAAGGGTGTATGGCTTGATTTCTTGCATAAGTTGTGCTTGTGTATGATTGATTTTCATGCTTGATGCTTAGGGTTGTGTGTCCCCTGATTTATGGCCGAAAATCTGCCCTAGGCAGTGTATGTTGGATTGTTTAGTTTAAGGGTGAATGTTGATGCTTGGTTGATTGTATGCAAAAAGTTAGAACCATGCAAACCTAGGTTAAGTTAATACGGGTTTTGGTTTGCATGGGCACGTTTGAGTTGCATGTTGGTTCATGTGGGACGTTAGAAAACGCTGCATGTATGCTATCTAGGCTCCCGCGTGATCGGTCGAGTTAGAATCCGCGAAATAGGACGTAAACTGGACTTAACAAATTTAAAACCGAAAACTGCCAAGTTCGGATGTGAACTGCCCAGTTTCGGGAAAAGTGAAATTTGAGGCCCTTAGAGGCCGAACTGGGTGAAACGTAAAACATAAAAGTTGTTCAGAACGAGTTTTCCTAGGGGCCAACTCGGACAGTTTTCCAAATTGAGGCTCCAATGGTCTCCGTTTTTACAAAAACCCGTGGCTAGCCTGCCCAGACCCAGTTTACAGGATCAGCCAGTTTCAAACAAAAACTGGTACGAATACAGGCCGAACTGGATTTTTCTCAAAACACGAAAGTTTTAGGATTTTTCAAGAGCTACAACTTTCGTGAAGACAACATTTTCAAAATCGGAATGGATCTTTAAACTGGAATGGTTTTATAAAGACTGTGCAGGGAATGAGAAATTCATGTACAGGATTTTCTAAAAAAAAAACAAGTTCCGAAAAAAATCATATCTTTTCCCAAAACCACTGTTTTGACTAAGGAAACTGTTCCAAAGGCAGTTTCCAGCCTTAAATGATTTTACAAAAAAAAACCTATTTCAAGGATATGGATTTTTATGAGTTATGTAAAAGATTTTTAAAGTTTATTTACCCAAGTTTCCAAAGAAAGGGAAAATGTATTTTTAAAACCAAATTGGGTAAGCAAGACGTTTACAAGTAATAACCGGAAATAATATCCGAGTTACTAGGCCAAGGCCTAGAACGCAAGTTTGACCCATATAGGGTTAACTTTGGTTGATTAAGAATTAACCTTAAGGGTTAGTCAAGATAACCCTAAAGGATACCATGATTAATAAATTGGGCTAAGATATAGGGTTAATTAAGGAAACCCGATAAAGCCCAAGGTTAGGAAGATAACCTAACCCTAACGGTATGAATAGGGTTTAGCACATGAGGTTATCCAACGTAACCTCTTAAAGAATTAATATTGGTTGCTTTTTAACAATAGGGTTACTATCTGTAACCCAGTAAGACATCTAGAAATTGGGAACATACAACTAGGATTATGTAGACATGTTGGTTAGATTACCAACATTTCCAAAAATACTAATTAGGACCTCACCTATGTCCTTCAACCAGCAGGAGGGAACCTGCAGCTGTACGCAGAAAAGAAGCAGCTCAAAGCAGGACATAGCAAGAGAGGTAAGTACAACCACCGCCTACAGCATAGGCTTTATTGTGGTACTTGCCTAAGTATGTTAGATGTATGCTAGGAATGTATGTTATGTTATGTTATATTGTTGTTATGCTATGAAATATGTCATATGTTGTATGTTAGGTTATGATGTATGATAGGTTAAGGTATGTTATTGATGAATGCTATGTTATGTTTATTAAAGCACGAAGCATGTTCACGAAATCTTATAAGAATTATAAGATCAAGTATGACACAACAAGATGAAAAGAAAGATGGCGAGCAAACGCCTGTGTTGTGCCGACCCGCGTTAGGTCGGGTTGGACTATGGTTTGAGTTGGAAATGGTTTGGCCGCCCCAACCACTCCATAGTCGCGCGCCCGGTACATACACACAAGTAAGGGGCCCATATGTAAGATAAGAAATGAAAGTAAGTTAAGCATGAAATGAGCATAAAATAAGCATAAATGGACCATGCATTATGATATGTATGTTATGATATGATGAATGAAGTCATGATATGTATGATATGCTATGATGAATGAAATCATGATCTGTACGATATGCTATGGTAAGTCAAGTTTGTATGTGAAAGATTAGATCATGCTTGTTTATGTCGCGGTATAGGAGGTTGTACTTGCTGAGCGAAAGCTCACTGTCTTACGTTTATGCTGTAGGTAAGCAACCGTCAGTAATAATTGATACAAGATGGAAGGGCATGGCGGGGCAAACTGTGAAATGTGAGAAATGTAGCCGCTACGCATTCTGTTCTTTATGTATTTATGTTATGGTAAATATTTTTGATAAAGATACATTTATATGTTGCATTTGTATGCCATATAAAAAAAAAAAAAAAATTTCCGCTGTGTTTACGTAAGTATGTAAGTATGTATGAGAAGATAAGTATGTATTTATGGTAACAGTCTGTGCTAGGCGGGTCGTTACAAGAATCGTGAGTCGAGGGACTCGCGAATCGCTAATTAGACTCATGAATTGACAAACTCGTGAGTCACAGGCAAGACTCATGAGATGAGTAACCATTGAGTCGTTGGTAGAACTCGTGGCTCTATTCCTATAAATGTTAATGACAAAGTAAGGAGAAACATAAAATTTTAAGTGACTAGGGCAGCACTCATTTATAATTACATGAGCTGCCTACATATTCATGTCTAAGAATCAAGCCTAGACATAGTTTGACTGCTATAGTCCTATGCACTTAATTTATGGGTTCTTACAAGAGAACTAAAACTAGAAAACTTCGAAAAAAAATTTCCAAAGCAACTTAAAAGCATAAAGTCTAAATGCAAATGAAATATAAAAAACATTTTATGACATTAATTTCAATAAGTTGGTGACCTGTGGTAGGTCACGGCTAACCTAGTTGTAGTACTTTCAGAGGTAGAGTGTGTTCCATGGTTTGGGATCGGCGTGCCATTGAATTCTTCTAACTCGTACGCTCACAATCTAAGTCTCTTTGTGACTTGGTATGGTCCCTTTCAGTTTGGAATGGGTTTTCAATGCATATTTAGTTAGTGATGGGAGTCGCCTACTCTACTCTACTTGTTATGATATGACATGTCATAGAACTCGTCTTGTGAAGGACTGGTCGGTCGTTGGCCTGAGTCACTCCCGTCTCCTTGATATTGTTCTCTCCTACTATGGTTTAGATGTTCCAATTTGGCAGTTCTTCGGAGTCCTTCCACTTCTATCATCCATCATGCTTGTCCTAGTGCTTTGGCAATTGTCCTAGGTTTCCAATTACTTTCATCAAGGAAACTTAACCTAGGCAAGAGGCCACTTTTAAGCACAAATAAGGCTATGGAATCATCGCATTTGGGTATCTCGACAAGCACGATGCTAAATCGCTCATCGGTTTGTTGGACGATGGTACATAGCATCTTTGAGGTAGCCTCTAGGTTGACATTGACTAAGTAATTTTCGATAAAGACCTTGGTCATCTCTTTGAATGAGCCTATCGATTTTATAGTCGATTGGCAAAACCATTTGAGAGCCAGACCCTTGAGGCTTCGAGGGAACAATTTGCACATGATGGCGCCTCTTATCTCTCGTGGCATAGTAGTCCCGAGCATTACCTACAGATACTGACATATGTGCTCATGTGGGTCTGTCGTCCCATCGAATTTTGAGAAACTTGGGGTGTGGAAGTTGACTAGAATTACAGTTTGGCTACTGATTGAGTGAACGTTGACTGTTTGACCTTTTTGAGTAAATCCTCATACGTCATCGGGTGGCCGATGGTTCATAGTAATCACCTTATATTGTCTTCACACTACTATTAACCACATCTGTAATTATTTGTTGCCAATTGAGTGTGTCTGACAAACGAGTCCAACTGGTTGCTGCGCTAGCCCCGTGAAAAGTGAGACTATGGATGTCGGAGAAAAACTAGTCGACAGACTGGCTAGTAGGCTGGTGGCAGTCACAGTAGCAGGACTCATAATGTGAGTCATGGTGGCAAGAGAAGTCTTCATCGAGTAGAGTGACGGTAAAAGAAGTAGATACTTGTGTGAAACTAAAAGAAGTAAATAACAATATTTTAAAAATATTGAAAGGGAATATGTAACATATTTATGGTAAATACTTATTTGGGATGTCTCTGAATCTTTGATACCTTTCATCATTTCAATATCTTCATACGTAGAAAAGTTCTACTACTGTTGTGAAATTTGTAGTATTGAATTTCATTTTAGTCCAACTGTTTTTCATTTTCATACTATTTCAGTTATTGAGAGAAAAGGACTACAAACAAGAGATTCCTCCAGTTAAGGTTATGGATGGTGAGATCATTACATATGAAAATATCACAACGAAATTGACGAGAGCTGCTCACTGCCTTTCATATATGATTAAGCAAAACTTGAAAAGTAATAGGCCTTGGCCTAATTTAGCCAATGAATTAAGCAAATAAGCATTTGAGAACTACTTTTTGTTTTTTAACAATAGAAAAATAGAGCAGTAACCAAGTATGAGGTATTGAAAGAGCATCAAGTAAAAATTGAAATAAAACGAAATGAAAAGGTTTAGCATGCGTTTGAATTGTTGGTTCACACCAAATTTTTTCATGACAGTTTTTGTCTTTATTTCTGAAAAGTCAATAAAAAATTTAACTAATTTTTAAAAAGTTAACCAACTTGAATGTAAAACCTTCATCTCAAACCCGTACTGATCCAAACGAAGCCTTAGAAAGAGTAGTCCTTGAAAAATGAATAATCTCCTTCAGCGACCTCTACTCACTTTGTTTTCTCAATTTTTGTTTTATTATTTATGCACTTGTACTATCTCTTTTCCCCTTCAAGTGCAAAAGTTGTAATTGAATAGGATCAGTTTTGTAAACTATGGGGGATAGAGAAAGAATATATGTAAGGTTAAAATCAAGTATCTGTAAATAGACATGAAGAAAGTAATTCAAAATGAAAGAAAAAGGATAACCATGTTTCACATACACAATGTTTTCTACAGCTTGGAAAATATTAGGTTATGGAGAGATATTTCATCCGATGGTGAATGAGCCGTATCTATAAGAAGGGAGCAAAGAGTGGCGGCTTTCCTAGCCATAGGCACTGGAGTGAGGCATGGATTCAAAGTAGACCGCAAAGCAGAAGGCTGTCACTAGACGCTAACGCAAATCAAAGTTTTTGAGAATGTTTAGTTCCATGTCCTTGAGTTCATGTCGCTTAACGACTTTATATGATCTAGTGTTTCTTATTGTCATAAAAAGTTGTTTCTTATCGGCATTTGGAACTCTAAATCTAGTGGGACTTTGGAGTTTTTTTAATTGGAAATGAGTGAACGTTTTAAAATGTGTGTTTAGTTGAAATGTAAACCGAAACTGAATCGGTATATTTACATAGTGTAAACATTTAAAATGTATTAGAAAAAATAATAGTGTAGATCTTATTCCATTCCTATGCATTTTGACATAAAAATCATCTCACTCTAATTTCTGAACTAATAAAAATATAACCTTTTAAATTTTCTGAAATGAAAAAGAGAGAAAAGAGATGTGAACTTGAAATTGAGTTAGAAAAACAAATGGCTTTTGAAAACACACCCTTTAATAAATGGCTTTTGACCAAACTCGAGTTTGAGTACCAAACACACCCTTAGTATACCTCTTTCAACTTGGACAAGGAGTCTATTTGAAGTACCTCTCATTATCTTGGTTTCTTTAATAAATTCAAACGTTTCATATTTTACTTAATTTATTTGACCGAGCTAAGAGAAAGAAAACATTTTGTCTCCAAATAAAAGAAAAGAAAATAGACTGAAACCAGTAAAAAAAAATTGGTTCTCTGATTTCTTTAAAATTTTGGTTTTAAGCATCTCCTTTGCTAGGAAGTTGTATTATAATGGCTGATTTACAACATAATGTTATTGTGCTTGGTGAACTGGGCTTGGTGATATTCAGTGATCTGCCCTTGCTTACTGGACATGCGTGTGTGTGTTATATGTACATTTGAGTCAAACTTGTCAAAGTTGAAAAAAAAAAAAAAAGAAAAAAAAGGCCTGTCCGAGATGTTCAAGCCGTTTGCTCTTTCGCTCTTCACCTCTTGTGTTAATTAACAAAAGAAGTGTTTCAAGAAAATAATAATAATAAAATACTAAAAAAACAAAAAAACAAAAAACAAAAAACAAAACAAAAGGGTTATTGTTCGCATAAATATTGTCTCGTTTTGGCCCCTTAATGTCACTCAAATGCTTCTTTACAAGTTTATATTGGATCAGGAGTATACTTAGCCCAAGAGAAGGTCGCTGAGTTTCGTGGTTCTCCATGAATTTTTTTTTTTTTTTTTTAATGACAAAAGAGGACCGACTCTTTGTAGTAGCATCATCATAGTGGAGTTTAATTATGTCTTTGAGAAAATTGATTACAAAGAAACAATAAAAGAAAAACATTTTTATGAGAAACATTTAAAAGTAAAAGATTTATTTTAAATAAAGGACCACACAATCAAGCATGTATTTATTCCTTAATTATAAGATCTAAAAAAATTTTGAACCAATTTTAGGAAAATATATATATATCGTGGGATACTTGAAAATGACAAGCCCATATCTGATTAAATTTTATTTTAAAAAATTTTGACTACAAATATATGAATAGGGACATATTTAAGAAAAATTGGCTTTGAAAAAAAAAAGTAAACTATTAAATTTGAAGTACTTTTAGCGGATGAAAAGAAAAAGAACTGCATTTACAACTCACCAAAAGAAAACAAAATAAGACTTATGAGAAGGAAAAAAAAAAAAACAAAACAAAACAAAAAACAAAAGAAAACAAAATAAGAGTCGAATAACATTTGTTTTACAAAAACATTGACAAAAAAATTCAAATAAACCATTTAGGTCGACGTACTTTAAGCGGAAGAAAAAAAAACTTCAATCATGTACAACTCACCAAAAGAAAACAAAACAAGAGTCGAGTAACATTTAATTTACAACAAATTAATTTTTAAAAAAATCAAATAAACTACTTTGAAGTAATTCCAGGTTTCTCATTCCCTCGATAAATATGAAATATTTCAGGCCTTATATATATATATATATATATATACATACATAAACTACTTAGATAGATGTATATTTTGTTATCCACTTCCAGTACGTTTTTCTTAAATTGTTGTTTCTGTTTCTGCCACTGATGGGCATGTTCAGCCATGCACATAGTGGTGTATATTGGTTTGACACATGTGCACTTCCCATTATGTTCCTTCCAATTTTCGAACAATTTGCATTGTTGTGTAAATAGCAACTTTAACGATTGCTAATTATATGACACGCGCTTCACGTGCAGGTTGGTACAAGTAATTTTGCGACCTAAAGCAAAAAATTTGAGGTGACTTTTTCTATAATAGAAATATCTTATTTGTAATGTAAATTTCACATATTAAATTTTGTCAAAAGCCACATGAAAATGAAAATGTATGCAAAATAGTTAATATCCCTATTGAGTGGATTTTTTCACTTCCCACTCTATAATTCTCATTTTTTTATAATGAGAATTAGTTAAATATTTAAAACTTATCTAAAACATTAAAAGATAGAATTAAAGCTTATATGACATTTAGTTAGATCTCTTAGTTTTTGTTTTTAAGATGTAAAGTATTAAAATAAATTTTTGTATTCAAACTTATTCAGTAAAATTTTTAGTACACAGTTCACCTTAAATAAATTTTATTAATGTAGAAGCTTTCAAGAAGCATATTCCGAGAGTTGTGAATTACTTATGGTAGCAGAAGATGGACTCACTGTGCAAGTACGTAACCTAATCATAAATCCTACTGCATGAATTTTTTATTTAAATTTTGTAAAATTCATTGTGAAATCTGTGCAGAGTTTTGGTAGTCAGTCATGGGACTGCAGTCTTGCCGTCCAACCAATTTCTCATTCTCATTAATCTGATTTTTGAGAGAACATTTCATTTTTGGTTCATTATGAAGATTTACACCTTCTTTACAATAAATAAAAAAAAATTTCAAAATTTCTTTTTATATCATTTCCTTTAGCAATTTCATTTAATCAACTTTAGCACTCTTTGATAAACATATCTTAGATTCCTTTTTTTTATCTTTGTTTCCTTTTTTTATGATTTCTTTATTTGTTTTTCTCCATTCTTTATGAAGGGTAATGTTGTCTTTATAATTACTCTTTTAGATGTTTATGTGAATAAAAGGAAAAACAAATATATTTCAAATCAACACTTTCAATTTGGACATCTACATACATAACCCAAAAATGTATGGATGGTTACATATGATATCAGAGCCTATACTCAATTGGAAGTGTGGCCAACAAGAATGTTGGGCTCTAAACAGAAGGGTGATTGTGACAATCATCTGTCTCTATAAAAAAAAGAGTAAGCTGTGCAGTCATTTATTACTTAGGAATAGATACATGTGATACTTTATAAGTAAAAAGATCACATACTTATGGTATGATGTATTTTTGGAGTAAAGCCTAATAATAAAATCGTGTGGGTATAAGACCCCAAACGGTCGATATAATGCTAAAAGAAGGCATTGATCGTTACGGTAATCTTGATTACTGATCATGGCGATTAATAAATTTAATAATGATATTTAGTTGATTACTTAACAGCTTAATCAAATTAAATATTAACAATTTGAGCTTCAAGTGCATAGGTCGTATTAGTCTTATTAGTCCTCATGCTAGCTCTATAATGTCTCTTGATAGAATCATCGAACATGCGACATTATTGTAAAACCGGGCACTACTAATATTGATGATCCATTGAAAATCGCCTCCTATGATATGTAGGACACTTGGAGGCTAGTTTCCCTATAGCATTGTGTAGTTATTATTTATTTATCAAATTGGTAAAAATAATCGTTAACGACATGGAAAATAGTATTTATTATTTAGAATAAATAGCTATAAGGTTTTTTTTTTCAAATTTAGTAAATGGCTGCCCAAGTGTGGACCGTTCTTTGGCCTCCCTCTTGGGTCTTTATTCTCTCCCTTTTAGAGTGCGTTTAATTGGAGGGAGAGATGATGGGAGGGACAGAGGTGGAATGAGAGTCTCATTCCATCATTTGGTTTGAGGGAGAATGGAGGGAGATGAGAGATGGAGAGTCTTCCTCGGGGTTTACCATTTCGCATCCTTCCACTAGTGGAAGGATACAAGTTCTCCCTCCACCTTTTAATTGAAAAAGAATGTTATACCCATACTTTGAATTAGTAAACCATTTTATAGCTCTCCTTTCACTTTTTAATTTGAAAAGACTGTTATACTTATATTTTAAATTAGTAAAATATTTAATAAAAATATAATATAGTAATTAGATTTATAACTATCATCCATCATTTTAACTCTCTATCTCTCCTGCCAAATAACACAAAGAATTTTCATAACCCTTTCTCCATCTCTCTATTTTTCTCCATCCTTCCTCCTCTACATCCTTCCAACCAAACATATAGAGAAAAGAAAACTATGGAGATTTCCTCTGACAATGGTAGATAGATAAGCACTATGGAGGAAGGGAAAGATCTAAGAAGAGACAAGAAATGGGAAAAAATAAAATAATATAAAAAATAACGGACACAGAGAGAGAGAGAGAGGGATCCTTCACGTGTTTTGTTGATTTGTTTTGACGATGAGGCCTTGTTTTAGAAAAATAAAATAAAATTCTAAACATCTCCGATAATAGGGGATAGAGTGAGTTTTGGCGTGATCTCCAATGCGTACATTTGAATTAGATAACCACCACCTAAGCTCCATGTCTAGTTTTTTTGGCTAAAAAAAAATTCTGATAATGATCATGTCATTTCTTATTTAGGTACATCACGCAGGCAGAGAGTTGATAGGGGATTTGAACTTCTGACCTCTTGATTGGTGAGATCCTTAAAGTTACATCTCGTACTAACTCATCCACTACTGCATGAGATAATCTCCATGTCTAGTTATTTACTTAAAATACATTATGTTCATAAATTTGAACTTTGATTCAAAGTCATATCTTTATAAGAAACTAGTTTGATTCATAAATATTGAATAAATTTTTTTAATTATAACTCAAATCCAAGAAAGCGTACTCCGCTTTAATATTGTATCGAGTAATAAAAAGTTGGCATGTGGGCCCTTCCTACTTGCTAGAGGGGGTGTGCACTATGGACTCTGCATTGCAAGTGGGCGTAGCGTAGATGATAACTTAAAGGATTGTAATTTTCCTTTTCTGCACATGAGTGAGGATTGAGAGGTAGAGAAAGAGTGGCAGAAAGAGAGTAAAGAGGAGAGAGAGTGGGTATTTGAATATTTTAAATTTAAAATTTAGAGTGGGATAGAAGAGGCATAGAGGGAATTTAGGAGCTAGAGTTTTTTTGGATAAGAAAACAATAGAATACTCGAAATTATAGAAAAAAGGAAGAAATAAGGGTTTAAAATTTTTTTAGTACGAAAGGAGTGAAAAATAGTTCACCCTTTTTTTTTCTCGAAAATTTTTAGTCGTTTCATGAAAAATCGTCATCTTTTCCTAATATTATAAAATGATTTTGCAAACTATTATCAAATTCACGTATTCCAAGTAATAACTAGAATTTTTCAACGTTACGATTTCTTGTATAGCAATTTGAATTGTACCATGAAGGTATTCATGAAAGAACCCGATTTAGGGTTTTTAGTGAGTTTTGTGAATTCTTATGATTCCATGAGACTCAAAAATGATTGCTTAGCCAAGCACGTAACCTTTTTAAGTAAAAAGGTAGAAAAATTTTATGATTTTATGTTGGTCAAAGTTTGACCAAGAAAAGTCAAAGTTGACCAGAAAAGTCAAAGGTTGACTAGAAATGTCAAATATATGACGATACTGAAAAATGTTAAGCAGTATGAGAAGAATACTGTGGAAAATCATTTTTATGGATCAGATAGTATGAATTAGATTTAAAACCACCATAGAAAAATCAAGCACACCAAGTTAGGAATTAAGGACTAAAGGGCTTAAGGAAATAAAAAAAATTTTATACAGTCCATTTTTACACAAATAAGTTTTGGACTGTAGTATAGTATAACAATACTGTATATTAGAGAGCACAGTATTGGAAATATCTGTGTTAGCTTAAAAGTGGACTGCATATTGAAGAAAAGAGCCAAACAAGCCTTAATGAGGATGACATCACCTAATCCTCAAATTATGACATCATAATCAATTAAACAAAAATTGGAAAGAATTATGGAATGTTCTAGACCAAGCTTGGCCGGCCACCTATGCACCTCCTTGTGCAAATTTTTGCTTCTTCAAGGACTAAATAGCAATTTTGGAAAGTCTTCGCACACCTATAAATAGGTGAGTGGTGGTGGTCATTTTGCTCACAAAATTTGGGGAATATAGCCAAACTTTGCCCATTTTTATTCTCCAAAAACCGAACCTAAGGAAGGAAAGAAAGAGAAGAGCAAAACAAGAATTCAAGAGAGAGATCCTAGGGGAGTGTTCGGATTTCATCTAGGAAACAAGGAAAAAAGTTGAAAAAATTTTGGAACCCATTTTGGCCAAAGTGGCCGGTTGTGGGAAAGGAAGAAAAGGAAGAGAAAAGTGAAGAGGGATAGGTGTGGAGAGTGGCCGGAAGTTGTTGGAGCAACCACCAAGTGACAGAAAATTTTTGGTAGCCTTGGGGGAGAAGGTTGGTTGCTAGTTGGAACCAAGGGGGGGAGAAAATTTTGGACCCAAACCCTAACAACTCTTAGGGTTAATCAAGGTAAATCTCCCATAGCCCTAAACTCTTCAATTAAGTTTCAATTTGAAATTTATATGTATTTCAAGTTGAATTTGTAAGAGCATAAGCTCAATTTAATTTCCAAGCCCTAGATTAGATTTTAGGTTTTTGTGCTTGATTAGATTAAGGGTGGTTTTGATTTATGAGTTTCAATTTGTTATATGCTTATGTTTGTTTGATCAATAGGGTTGCATGCTAGATGTTTGATGAGTTGTATGTGTAATACCCGGAATTTTGATGAACCTATAATTTCCTTTTAGACAAGGAAAATTCCAAGTTTGAATCTTGTATGTCGATATGAAACTCACGATCTGAGTTAAATATCAGTAGATGTTTGAGTTCTCGTTTAATTAGCTATGAGACTCAATAAGCAGTTTGCTTAGTCATGCATGTGACCTTTGAGCAAAAAGGGAAGAAAAATTCTATGATTTTATGCTGGTCAAAGTTTTACCGAAAAAGTCAAAGTTGACCAGGAAGGTCATATAGATAAAGGTGTTGAGATATGGCAAAGCAGTATGGAATTATACTGCGGAAAAACCTTCATTACGGACAAATTAACAAGCATAAGCTATGAGACCACCTTAGAAAAATCAAGCACACCAAGTATAGTAGTAAGGGCAAGAAAGGTTGCAAGAAATAAGAAAAATTTTATACAGTTCATTTGTACACAGATAAATTTTGGACTGTAGTACAGTGTAAAAATACTGTTATTAGTTAATAACAGTATTGGAAATATTTGTGTTAGCATAAAATTGGACTGCATTTTAAGTAACAAGCCAAACAAGGCCTTATGATGTCATCACCTTATCTAGGATTTATGACATCATTGTTGATTAAAGAAAATTGGAAAAAAAAATCTTGGATGCCACCTAGCACCATATGGCCGGTCACTTGGAGGACTAAAATGCAAATATTTTTGTTCATAGGGGCCAAAGTGTAATTTTAAAAAATTACCTTGATGATGTAAGCAAGGTGATGTAAGCATGATGATGTAAGCAAACTTGGTCTCCAAGCATTTTCTTATGACCGGCCACCTACAAGGATAAATGGGCAAATATTTTGTCCTTTAAGGACTAAAATGCAAATTTAAGAAAAGATGATGTAAGCATGATGATGTCATCAAGTGATGTCACTAGGGTGATGTAAGCAAGACTTGGTGAGCAAGTTTCTTGGCCACCAAGGACCCCTAATGGCCGGCCACCTAGGAGGACTACTTAGCAAATATTTTGTTTTTAGGTCCTAATGTGCAATTATGGAAATAAAAATAAATGGTGAAAATTTATAATTTTCACCTATAAATAGAGCAGGGGGGGGGCGGTTTTTGGCAGCTCAAATCATCCCAAAACTCTGCCCAATTTTCTCCAAACCTCCCTAGAAACCGAAACCAAAGAGGAAAAATTTTAGTGGCCGGATTTTGTGAGGAAGAAAAGAAAGAGTGGAAAAAAAATTGGAAACCCATTTTTTTGGCTTGAATGGCCGGTTGTGGGTAAGCAAGAAAAAGCAGAAAAAGTGCTAAGGATTTAGGGGTGAGTGGCGGGATTTGTAGGGACAACCACCAAGGGTCCAAAAAGTTTTGGTGCCAATTGGAGGAGCAAGGCCGGTTAGGCTAGGCTATAGGCAAACAAGGGTAGATTCATTTCTTGAATCTTGAGGTAATCTCCTTTAGCCCTAAGCCTTTAATTTGAGCTTCAATTTAAGTGTATTTTCATATTTGGATTGTAAGAGCTTAAGCTCAAGTTATTTTCTGCCTAAGTTTAAGATTTATGTCATGGTGCTTGATTAGGTTATGGTGGTTGATTTTTGAAGCTTTATATGCTTATGCTTGTTTGATTAATAAGGTTGCATGTGTAATACCTGATTTTCTTATGTCTGAACGATTCTATGTATAAATTTACATTGAACCGTAAAGGTATTTATGGAAAAAGCCCAGTTAAGGGTTTTTAATTATGTTTTGTGAGTTTTATGACTTTATAAGACTCAAAAATGGTTATGTATTTAAGAAAACGACCTTTTAGGTGATAAGGAACAAAATCGTGAAATTTTACAAAAAGTCAAAGTTTGACCAAAACCGTCGCGGTTGACCAAAAGTCAACTGTTGACCATGAAAGTCAAAACTTGACAAGAAGGTCCCTAATTGACAAGAACGTCGATGGTTGACCCGAAAAGTTTAAGAAATGACTTTATGTTTAGATATTGATCTGTATAAATTGCACCGGGTAAACCCGTGCCTTTTTGCAGATAAAAAGTTATGTTTAAGACATAAGAACCACCTTAGAAAATCAAGCACATTAAGTTGAAGCTTAGGGCAAAAGAGTTTGACGAACTAAGAAAAATTTCATACCGTCCAGTATTACGCGGATGAATTTTGGACTGCAGTTCGGTAAACCAATACTGTGCATAAGTGTAACCAGTATTGAAAATACCTGTGATGACTTAAATATGGACTGCTTATTAGCAAAAGAGCCAAACAAGCTTAAGCTTTGGCTTACCTCATTACCTTTTTTATTTTGACATCATTAAGTGATTTAAGGAAAAATTTGGAAAAAAATAGTTGGCATCCACCTTAGCCCATGGCCGGCCACATGCCCCCCCTAAATGTCCAATTTTCTGATTTTTTGAGGACTAAAATATGCAATTATGAGAAGTTTCCAACCTCTATAAATAGGGGTGGCCTTTGTTCACAATTAAAGAGAAAACTTAGCCAAACTCTTGCATTTTTTCTTCACAAAAATCCGGACTTAAGGGAGAAGAGAAAGGCAAGAAAAATTTGCAAAACTAAGAGTGTGTAGGGCTTAGAGTGGTCGGATTCAAGGTGGGAACCAAGCCAAAAAGTTGGGAAAAATTTTAGAACCCATTTCCCTAGCAAGGCCGGTTCTAGGGGGGAGGAACCAAGCTAGGAGGCAGCCGGATTTTGGTGTTAGAGGCAGCCAACTTTGTGTCTTTTGGTGGCTGAACTTAAGGCAAGAAAGGCAGCAAGTTTGCACTTGCCAATCACCAAATCAGCCGGTGATTTGAGACGGAGGAAGGAAGCCGAAATCTTAGCTCACCGAGCCTAACCGAGTAAGGTAAAAACCTTAACCGATCAAGTTTCATTTAAATTTCATATGGTGAAATTTAAATGTATTTAAACTATGGTTTGTAAGGGTATAAGCCCACTTTTAAATTCTGCTCTAGTTGGTAAATTATGTGCATGTGCTTGATTTGTTTAAGCTTAGGGTTTGGTGGTTCATTTATGTGCATATTGTGCATGATAAGTGTTTGATTGAATGCTTAGGGTTTTGTAGGATTATGATTTACGTTCAATTTGGCTTGCATGTTGAAATTTGAACGTTAGAAACGTTATGCATGTCTGATTTAGGCTCCCGATGAGTTCGGTTGAGGTAGGGTGGACGTTTTAGGACGAACACGAAATTTTAAACCGAAAACTGTCAACTCGGGTGGGAACTGACCAGTTTCGGGAAAAACAGTTTTTGAGGCCTTTAGAGGCCGAATCAGGGGAAACTCAAAACATGAAAGTTTTTAAGTAGAGTTTTTCCTAGAGGAAAACGCGGACAGTTTTGTAAAATGAGGCTCCAATGGCCTCGGTTTTTACCAAAACCCGTGCCTAAGGTGTCCAGGACCCGAGCACGGCCAGGACAAGTTCCTCAGGGGTTTTGACCACGAAAACGCCAGAACTGGGTTTTACCCAAAACATAAAAGTTGTAGAGTTTTTAAATGTTTACAACTTTCATGAAGACAAGTTTTACAGATTCAGTCTGGATTTTAAGATGAAAATGAATTTCGGAGAACTGTACAGGAATTATGGAAATCCTGTACAGGATTTACAAAGTTGACACAGAAAATGCATATTTTTGCAGTTTCACTGCAAATGGACATTGAGAAACTGTTCCAAAGGCAGTTTCCAATAGTCAATAAATTTATAAGTCTCGTTTTAAGATTTTCAATCCTTAAAATTAAACAAAAGAGTTTAAATACAAAAAATTAAGGTTTTCATTTCCTAAAAATAAGATTTTAAAACCAAAGTTAAAAACTACCCGAATAGGGTTACCAAAGTAACCAGTTAGGATAACGTGAAAATAAGTAAGGGCTTATAACTAAGGTTATAAAAGAATGTTGGTTATACTACCAACAGTTCTAACCCTTACTTTTATTTAATTTCAGAACGTTGTACGACGAGGTGTCCCAGCGGAACCTAACTCCACGATTGGACACCGCATTCACGAACAAAGTAAGTACAACTCCGCCTACAGCATAGGCTTGTTGTGAATACTCGCCTAAGTATGATTGCTAGTTATGAATGCTACATGTTACATGCTCAGTGTTATAGATTAGCTTAGGGATGTTATGATTCTATGTTATGAACGTATGTTTTGTATGCTATGGTCTATAGAAGCATGATTAGGGTTAAGTTATGTTAAGATTAATTGAGTGAAACATCACGATGCATGTTCACTAATTAACAAATAAAAGATTAAGTTATGATGGCAAGCAATTGCCTGTGTCGTACCGACCCGCGTTAGGTCGGGTTGAGCTATGGCAAGAGTAAGTCCATAGAGCGCGCCCGGTACGAACACTCATGTTATGGGGCCCAAAAGTAAGGTTAAGTTAAGAAAGTTATGAAGAGATAAGAGAGCATAAGGAAGCATAAACGGATCATGCATACGATATGTCAAGTTATGTTATGAAATGTTATGCCATGTTATGATTAAGAAAGGTTATGAAATGGTATGCTATGTTATGGTATACAATGTTATGTTAGGTTAGATTATGCTGTGTTTTTAATATTGCGGTATTAATAGTTGTACTTGCTGAGCTTTCGCTCACTGTCTTACGTCTATGCTGTAGGTAAGCAACCTGCCAGTAATCAATGATACAAGATGGAAGGCGAGGTGTGCTGGACTGTGAAATGTGGGAATAATGCCGCCACACGTTTTGTTTATTATGTCAATATTTTACAAGCTTTGTTTATACCTACACAACGTTTTAATTATTCAGTATAATTATTTACGTAGGTGCGTATATATATTTATACGGCAAAAAAAAAAAAAAAAAAAAAATATTTCCGCTGTTTTACGTATAAGTACGTAAGTATGTATGTATGTATGTACGGTAACGGCCTGTGCTAGGCGGGTCGTTACAGAGTTGGTATCAGAGAGGTTTCCTGCGACTAAATTTCACAGTCAGCCTGCCATCGCCTCCATCATTGTAAGTTAAAATTTTAATTTCATATGTTAATAATTATTATGCGAATATGTATGATTAGATTTACGATTATGGACCCGGCACCCGTAGAAGAGGACCGACGCGCGGTTTCAGCATTCTACGAGTCACGGCCTCTACTATTCGATGGAACACCCCGGACGGTGGCATTATCGGTCTGGTTCTACGATCTGGAGATGATTTTCTTCCTCTGCCACATAGAGCCACATCTACATGTTTCATTGGCTAGTCGATGTTTGGCAGCCGATGCACGGTTATGGTGGATGACAATCGGCGAGGGGACGTTACCTGCTCGTACGTGGGCACATTTTCGTGTCTGCATGACTAACCGCTACGGACCAGTGCTGGACGATGGGGCGGTTGAGCACTATCGAGATCCCGATATTTATCGGGAGATGCAGCACGAGCGATACGACATGATGGCCGAGTACTGGCGAGCGTACCCCCACGAGCCGATGGACCATTACTGTCGAAGGTTCCAGCAGGCTATGTTACCTCACATTCCCATGGACATACCAAACCCAGGATTACAGGCTTTAGTGGTCCTACGGAATGGACTGCCTGCACAGATCCGTCAGCATACGCCCATACCAACGCAGATCATGTCAGTGGCCCATATGATTGAGTACATATTAGCTGCGGAGATCCTTGCACAGGACCCACAGGCCGATGCTCACGTAGCAGAGCATGAGGTACCAGTCGATGACGCCGAGATGCCCGAGCCGGTTTATGAGCCGGAGCCGATATATGAGCCAGAGCCCGCTTATGAGCCCGACCCGGTCGACCAGGAGGATCCAATACCCGACCCGGTACAGGAGGCTGAGGATGATGGTTATGATGCTGATGAGGACATGGATGCTGATGTGCCCGAGGACCCTCCGATAATCGTCATATCTAGCGATGACGAGGATGATGAGGAGGAGCCTGATCACGAGCCAGGATTTGGAGATGGCTCGATGAGGGCGACGATTTCGATGAGGACGATGACGAGGAGATTCCAGACGATGACGGAGAGGACGACTCTGACATCTCCACCGTTACGGTAGTAGAGTTAGATTAGGCTCAGATCACGTGTATATGTATATGTTTTGAGACTGATGTACTAGCTTATTTTATTTTGACAATAGGCTTGTACCTATGTATGATGGTAAAGTGGTAGACACTTCCATCCTGAATTTTTGACGATGTAAATATGATGTAAAGACAATGTAATTATAAGTAAAGTAAATATGATGTACTTTTTGTATATATTTATAAAAAGACAGTTAAATGTGAGATGTATGGAATCTCAATTATGAATGATGTAGTATGAATGTGATAAATGTTTATGATATGATATTATGAGTATATAATATTATGGTATGACAATATTGTGACATAATGCATATTGTTACAATATGTTAAAATATGAATGCAAAGAAAGGATATTAATAGTTAATAATATCTTTTCTTATGATTTAAATAGGAAGATTAAGATGGTTCGAGGGCGCAAGGCTGCACCAGTTAATCCACCTGCGCCGGATCTAGCGACCCTTGTAGCGAATTTACAACGACAGTTGCTCGAGCAGCAACAAGAGACAAACCAGCTGAGAGAGCAGCTAGCTCAGTTACACCAGAGACCCAGGTCAACGAAGTTCCCTTACCCGCGGAATAAGCACCTCCAGTGGCACCTCCAGTGCCCAATGTTCCGCGACATGCTGAGGACAGTAGCACCTGCTGGGGTACCGGCAGATCCGCCTCCGGCAAGAGAGGATTTGTTATATGAGAGGTTTAGGCGGATGAAAGCGCCTGAATTTGAGGGAACAACAGACCCAATAGCCGCAGACAACTGGTTGATAGACATCCAGGTTATCCTAGACTTTATGCGGCTTACTGAACAGGAGAAAGTCTTATGTGCTTCTTTTGCTCTTAAGAAGGACGCGAGACACTGGTGGATAACCGTTCAGATGCGTAGGA